>OZ021725.1:10325696-10925696 GCA_963978545.1 Linyphia triangularis | reverse complement strand
GGCAGCTAGATTACAGTACCATCAAATCTTAAGGAATTAGAGAATGCAGTCCATTGGATATGATCTTAAATGCTTTATTCCACCAACCAACATCTCACAGAACCCATGTCAAGAAGAATTCATGGAGTATTAAGGGCAAAAGATAGACCAATATTGCATTGAAGGAGTGGTTGTGATGACATCAACTCTGAACTATTAGATAAATATCTTGTGTTTTAAATTATACATGTTTTGCTTTCCGCGAGTGGCATCACTTGGAATTTTGGTCGATTTCTTTTCTGTCAGTCATGATGAAAGGTTGATAAATAAATTGTTTTAAGATATTTAGGAGAAAGGAGAACTGGTTAAGTTCTTGCAAATCTCATAACAGTGGTCATAATAATTTGACCACTCAGTGTATAGATACGAGTATCAATTTTAAACGGCGTATTTAATTCTACATGTCAACACAGTAAACAATGTCACGTGTTTAGCGGCTTCCAAGAAAGGAACGGATTAACAAATGCCACACACCCGTTCTCTCAAATATCCGAAATAAAGTAGAGTATGCTTTTATATGATTTTAGTTAAATGCGGCCTGGCGTAAAACTAAAATCGTTTATATCCCAGTACGCCCCTGATCTAGGTATTTCTGTAGAACACGTTAAGGTATTCGATTTGACAGCAAATTAAAGATATTCAGATATTGCATAACAAATAGTTAAAACATTACTAGTTAAATATACTGTTGCGTTATATGGGTTCGAAAGATTTGACGCCAAAGCAGATCAAAACTTGCAGAAATTTATTCCAAAATAACTCTTCACAGTTCTCTTACAACTCCAGAACTTATCGTTCTAGTAGACACAGAACAGCTCTTTTCACCTCAATAGAGCACAAAACAACAGTTAAAAACTTGACAACAACTGCTAAATCACCGCAAAAGACAATGCAATACAGTTCGCTCAGTATCTCCAGTCAACTAATTCAGTGACTCAAAATCCAAGAACTACTCAAATCAGGAATACAGCTCTCACAATGAACGTTGAAAGACAACTAACTACTAACCAACTCAGGCCGCGCTTATATAGGAGTGGTGAATATACGTGAACCTTCCAGAGATAGACATTGGGAGAACTTTCCAGATTATAGTCGAAAAGTCCTATATACATGTACATGGGATACATGTACTGAAAATGTCGCCAAATTTGGCGACAAAAATTAGTCGCCAAAACCGTCGCCAACTTGGCTCTATCTCGCCAATTTGACGAGATTCCCATTACCATAATGTTAAATGCCCTGCCCCTTGAAACTCGCTTCCCAGAGTTACCTCTGTAAAACCTGTTATCAAGCGATAACACCCCTATTGCCGGGAAACCAACTAACGACGAACTATTGCACTGCCTTAAGCGAAATGTACATAAACGTTCCTATTTACAAAATTAACACTACGAAATATTTACAAATATACAAAAATTCGTAACAATACTATTAATAAGTTTTATTGATAATTCTCTTAAAATATAAAAACAAAGAAAACCATTTGAAGATGAATCAAAAACATTGCAAATAAAAATAGGACCCCTTTTCTTGTTAGGAGCATATTCTGTCTCTATGGAAAGGATTTGGCTCGATTTGATAATATTTTTGCACAAATTGTCTGTATATAGTGTAAATAGTGAAGTGTTATTTTAAAATTCTATTGTAATTTATTTTATCTTATTTTATTTATTAACAGCGATAATACAGGTTAGAAAAAGGTGGCAACACCTAAAGCATTCGAGAAATTTCGAGATGTTTCTTTTTCGACAATTTGGCTGGATATTTCGAGAATGGTCTCACGCGCCAGGTGTAAATAAGACCGAAGATCGGGAAAATTTCAGATTGACTTTAGACTTCGATGAAAGCTGATCGCTTTGTTTACCTACTAGAGTGAACTTGTATAATCGCTGTATTCGACTGAAGCTTGAGAGTGATTACACTGTTGTCTATGAATAAATTTTGGGAGTTTTTGAAGTGAATAAATAGTAGTTTTTATTTAATAAAAACCGTGCTATCATTGCTTCTGTGGAAAATTCGTAACAACATTTACTTGTTCAAAAATTTCGGGCTGCAGGTCCGATTCTAGATATTTACACTTTGTGGGGAGCATCCCTTACTCTTATATTGACAGATTCTGCTAATGCTCATCTGTGTTTTCGCTGAAATTAAATCCTAGAGATATTCAGTTCAGTAATATATTAATTCAACAAAAAGGATTTTATTGTGTACGAGTCAATTGGTTGAGGGATTTTGAAAGAAACATGTCCAATGGTATGTCAACTATGTCACTGCGTATGCAAAATATTAAATGCAGGATAAAACCCAAAGCAAGAAAAAGTATTTTTGGAGTGTATCAAAATTTACATAAAATCACAAATGGAACCTTTTTAAACTTAAAATGTGTGTGTGTGGGGGGGGGGGGGGAATGAACTCGCATGTAATTCATTTTAAGTACAAAATAACGGAAAGAAAATGGTGCCAAGAGTGCAGTTGTCAACCTGTACAAAAAATAAACAAGAAAAAACATATTTTTAAATTTTATTTAGAAAGAAAGTGCCATAGAAAACTGCATTCGATTGTACATTTTAACATTTATTGACTTTGAAAACAAAGTTCTTATTTTCAAGTGGATTTCTTATTAGTTCATTATCATCATCATTTCCTGTTGTGCCATGGGGAGCATAAGACTTTTAGTCTAGCTCTCCATCCTCTCCTGCAACAACCACTGCTTCTCACCCGCTCGCCCATCTGACCCTACATCTCTCCATCATCCTTCTTCATATTGTACCATCGTATCTTCCCTCTGGTGCCTAAGTAAAGGCAACGTTTGAAATTTCATGATCTCTCATTTTCAATATATGGCCGGTTAGGCGCCATCTTCTAATTTTAATTTTCACATCTATTGATTTTCATTTTGTTTTTGTAAGAGAATTTCATTTGTAATTTTGTTTGGCCAGAAGATTTTTGCCACTTAAAAAGTGCTTAACGCAGCCATATACGTCTCGTAATTTTGAGCATCTAGAAGAATACGAAACTGAAATTTCTAATGCAAACCCCTCTGTCCGACCCCACCATACTAATGAGAGGATATTGAGGCCACGTCAGATTAGTATTAGGTACACACCAATCTTTGGCAGTAGTCGTGGTCCGAACACATAATCCGCCAATCATGAGCGCTATATTTGTACAATTCCTTGATAATTTTTATATAATTTTAAGGAGTGCCATATATCTCTAAACTTTGCCTCAATCTAACTAGTATTATTGATCCAAAGCTTCACTGATGTCAATACAGATCCAGCTGAGATTAGCATCACAAAATATAGGTATTGTTCAGTTATTTTTTTTAGGGTGAGTATACGATGGATTGTCTATTTTTTATTAATTGGCATGCTCCAAATAATTTTTTTTTTTTTTTAAATTTTTTTTTTTAAACAAGCACAAAACATTTTTAGCAAAATATGCATAGTACCTTATGTTCAGCTATAGCATCCAGTTTAAAAAAACAATGTAGAAGGATTTTAATATCAAATCCTAAAATTTAACTTTAGAATAAAATACAATACCAACTAAGCTAAAAACAAGCAACAATTGTAGATCTAACAATAATTTATTTTAAAAACCCAGTTCAGCACATTATGTTTTAACGTAAAAACTAAATGTAAACAAAATAAATGATGAATTTAAAATACATAAAACAAAATATAACAAAAAAAAAAGATAATGTTTAAAATGCAACTACGGCAAAGTGAGAGTTACAATATACATCATTACAAGATTTTAAATGCTAAACTTTTGCAAGTTTATCTAAATTAAAATTGTTATGTCACTCAATGATAGTCTAAATACGTGTGCGACGTGATGACGTCACAATATGGCTGCTGGGATTTTAACAAATGGACGTCAATCTGAATTAACATTGTGCTGTTTTTATTTGATGAATTAACGATTAATTAATAATAATTTTTATTTTCTAACTCTCAAAAATTGTAGCCTAAACTTTCCAATAAGTGGTCCTATAGGTGAGAAAGCATTGTATGCACTAGTTTATGTTTTCTGTTGAATAAAAGAGTGTTTTTGATTTGTTAGTCTGGATTGTGGTTTTTATTTCATAAATTGTAGGTAAATAAGTCATTATTTTAAAATTTTAACTACCGAATGTTGTAGCGTAGATCTTCCGATAACTGGTCCAATAGGTGGGTAAACATTAAATACTGTATTTTTTTATTTTTTTTTAGTTGAATCAAACTACGTTTGTTTTTGGCTTGTCAGTCTCCCGTCAAGATTATCATTGTGTTCTTTTATTTCATGAATTATGGATAAATATTAAAAATAATAATGTATTTAACTAATGAAAGCTCTTGACCTAACTCTTCTATAATTGGTCCAATAGGTGAGTAAACACTATTTTCAGTAGTTAATTGTTTACGTTATAAAAATGAGTTTGTTTACATATCATTGTTGATATTCATAGCAATAGGCTTTGACACCAACAACTGAGATTGTTAATTAAACATTCAGTATTGCTTGTAAGGGTTAAAAGAACTAGTTAGCAACAAAAATCAGTTATACATGCACAATTAAACCCTTTGGCAATTAGAGTATATTTTGTTTGACTTAGTGATCTATTTCTATTCGCCACTTCAAACTTGAATTTTATAAGTATTAATGGAAACACTTATTTCTTTGAAGGTATGACCATTGTTTTTATTGTTTCCAATTATTATGTGTTTAAAAGAGATGCTTATTTAACCGTTGATTAGTAAAACTTTCTTGGTACATGCTAAATGGTGTTTAGTTTTAGGGAGCAATGTTATTTTACAACATGCTCTCA
The DNA here is from genome assembly GCA_963978545.1 of Linyphia triangularis. NCBI lineage: Eukaryota > Metazoa > Arthropoda > Arachnida > Araneae > Linyphiidae > Linyphia > Linyphia triangularis. The sequence goes on along the minus strand of OZ021725.1, from coordinate 10,920,841 downwards.
TTACTAAATATCTTTTGGTTCTAGCCTCGAAAGTAATGCAACATGGAAACCTTATTCGACATATTTTTTTCTAAAAATATGTTTCGGTAGTTATTTACTATTAATATTGTTAATTCTTGATGTTCATATTTCTTAGGAAAACTTACTAAAATTTCAACAAATGGGCTGCCTACTATCCTCAATTAACATTAATGTGGATATATGAAGAACACATCTCGAATATCAAGATTCGCATTGCATTACAAGATGGAATTTTTGTTATGGTGGTAGGGGATAAGAATAGCCAGATGTTAAAATGGTTAAAAAATGTGCCATAAAATGTAAAATAATACATAATAAGAAACTTTTTAGAGTAAAATTAATACAAACTTTTGTTTTTTTCTAAAAAAAAAAAAAGCTATTTTATAATCAACATTTAACTAGACTAGTACTTTTGAACGTTCAACTTGTTTGCTTCTTTAGGTCAATGACAGTCCACTATGCTCAATCACCATTACAGGGTATGTTGTAAAAAAATTCAACTCAAATATCATTATTCGTATTTCATTACAGGATGAATATTTTGTAGTGCTGGTTGGTTCTATTTGTTTAAAAATTTTAAATATATTATAATATCTAGGACAGAGAACAAGTCATATTTGACCAGAATAATATGTGAACTAGTATAATGCACATTATATTAGTTTGACTATTTGGAGTATTTCTGATGCAAATATTACACAAAGGCCATAGTGCACAAAAACATTTTAATAATAATAAGCCTCATGCTTTTAGATTTAGTCAGATGACCAACAGTCATAGGTGTTGCAGGAAGAGTCAAAATGGTGCTGTTACATTTGAAAATTAGAAAATAAGTAGAGAAAAGTGGTAAATTTGTAAGAAATGAAAATATGTACACTTTTTTTAAAAGAAAACTAATGCTTAACTATTAACATTTGGGTAGGAAATTCTTTTTTTTTTTTATTCTTACATTTTGCTGTATGCCATCTGCTCTAACCAGCAAATAAACCTGCTGAGATCTGAGCTGGCATCTCCATCTCTCCAAATCCATCCCTGACCAACCTGACGTTGAGGCCTCGGAGGATTTTATGTGCAGCATTATCATACAATTTTGTTACGGCAAGGTACTGGTTTGTTCCCAGAGCCTTAGCTAGCTGAGCCAACGGGGCTATGTACACAATAGAAAACTATTGCAATTACTTAAAAATCATTCTTTAACATTAAAGAAAATATAATTTTTGATGAATAAGAATCATAAACAGCTTGAGGACTGTAATCAAAATATGTAACTTACTGTAATTTAATAAGTATAATTGTTAACTTTGTCCCTAACATTAATTTTAGTAAAATAAAATGAACCAAGTAAAAAATAAATATGGTACTTTTAGAAGGGTCAAAAGGCCTCCATTCTTGTCAGAAATTGAAATTTTTTTACATAATTTATGTTAACTTGTAGCGGAATAAATATACCCCCGTGCATCTCTTGCTGGATGAATATATCCTCGTGCCGTCACAACTAGATATCCTCGTGCTTTACTTTGGTAGTGGTGTTCTATAGATTTGAAGATACCAGTTTGAGTTTGAAGAATGGCGTATTAACTAATAAAGTTGTTTCTTTAAACCGTTTCGTATTATTATAATAGTAAACACTTAACCATTTACAAGTTTGTTATCTCATCGACATCACTGCTATAAAGTGGCGCCCAATGTGGGGCTCGAAAACATACGAAAACTACCCAGAGATGAGTCAATGTGTCGGTGATGAAAACGAAAGGAACAGATAAGTGTTATTTTATTTGAATGTTGGAGGTTATATCTAGTCTACTTTAAGTTAAACCTTATAATTTTTCGGTTATTACTCACCCAGAGGAATAGTTTGAAAGCAATTTACTCGACCCGAGTTGAATATTAAAGGTTTTGGATCATCCGGATCATAAAGATAATTTGGCGATATTTCCTTTTGCATTTGAAGTTATTGTTTCAGAAATCCCGAGTGTGGTTTCTGATATTGCGAATCATTTTTCAAGTAAACAAATTAACTGGTCTTTATCAGTTAATTCTGAAGTGCATTTAAGATTTGACTCTCACCATGGCATTTTTGTGGCGTGGAAAGAAAGAGGATCTTAAGCTGTTGGCACAAGAATTGGGTGAAGATCCGAGTTCAGATTTAAAGGTAGTTGAGTTGAAGAATTTGATAGTTAATTGACGGAACTACGACACCGAATTCGTTAAGGAAATGTTTACCACTATAATAGATGATCGTTTAAGAAGAGAAGTACTTGAAATTGAGGAAGCACGCACAAAAGAAGGAATTGAAGAAGCACGCAGAAAAGAAATAATTGAGGAAGCACGCAGAAAAGAAGAGTATGAGCTAGAAAGATTAAGAATACAGCTCGAAATTCAAAAATGTGCTTCACCATCTGCAAATGTCCCTCACACAGAATATAATCAACAAAGAATTGATTTAAAGAGGCTTATTCCAAGTTTTATTCCCAAGGAAGATGACATGGCAATATTTTTGAATCTATTCGAGAGACAGCTAAAATTCTTGCAGGTCCCTGAAACATATTGGGTACCCTACCTAATAGGATCACTGCCAAGTGAAGTGGCTACATTAATAGCTAGAAAATCAGAAGAAACGTCACAAGAATACACGAATGTCAAACAGATGCTTTTGAAGAGATTCAAACTTTCTGCTGAAAAGTTTAGGCAACTTTTCTGCCACCACAAGAAAAGACAGGAAAGCACTTGGCGGGATTTTTATTTCGAAATAAGAAGCTACTTCGAAGGATGGCTTTGTGAGTTAAGGATCGAAGATTTTTGCAGTTTAAAGGATCTGATAAGTTCCGATCAAATCAAGAAAAAAGCTCCTACGGATTTCAGAGACCACTTCTTAGATGAATGGACTGGATGGGTGTCTCCAAGTGAGCTTGCAGATAAATTGGATGCTTACTGCAGTCTTCGAAAAACTACGAAGAAAGAAGATCAACTTGTTGGAAACAAGAGTCTACATTTCCAATCTAGCGATGATACGTCAGACAAAAGTCTTTTAAGAATAACTACAACTCTAAAAGACTCGAGAAGGACAAACCGATGTTCAAGATCGAAGAGGGAAATACGTTTAAGTGCTATGGATGTGGATCCCCAGATGTTATCAAATCCAAATGTCCAACCTGCACAAAGTCAAGAAATGATAAGGAAGCCTCTTTCGGAAACATTCAACTCCAATCCTGTGCACCTTTTCAAGTTGCTAACTTGAAGGTCTCAATTAATGGAATGTATGGGATTGTATGCGGAGCAAGCCACTGTATTGCAGGAGAGATGCTACATCATCTTCTTTTAGAACAAGGACTACAATTCAAACCTGAACAACGAGTCGTGAGCATGGCTAATGGACATAAATCTACGGTGAATGTAAGCACTGCTGTTGTTACCATTGAACTTGAAGGAAGAGCGTTCCAAATCAAGTTGATTGTTCTTCCAGATGCAAAAGAAAATCGAACATTGTTGGGCATCAATTTTCTACTAGAAGCTGGAGTTGTTTTAAACCTAAAAGAACATGTATGGTTTTACAATGACAGACCCCATGAATGTTACGAATTGGCATCTGAAAAGAGTGTTCCAACATTAACGTCTCAACCTTGTTTCAAAATCAATTCGTGTTCTCTACGTGACGAAGAGAACACGAATTCTCAGCAATTGACCGTAGAACAAAGAGACGCTTTGAATTCTGTATCGAAGGATTTCGATGATGTGTTTCGTCCAGGGGGAGAAGCAACCCCTTTTATAGAACATCACATTGATATCGGTACACATGCACCAGTGGCCGTACTTCCATATAGGATTCCTCCACCAAAGAAAGAAATTCTTCGAAAGGAACTGGATCGTTTATTGACAGAAGCAGTTATTGAGGAATGTAAAACTTACCATGATGAATCCAAAGAAGTTTGTGACCTATGTATGATTGTTGCTGACTTTCCTACTCGACGTCCAGCAGAGATACGAACTGAACAGCTGAAAGATGATGACATAAAGAATATCATTGAAAGTTTTGAAGGAAAAGATGCAGATGTTTCCAGATGGACTGGACGGGGTTATCTAATGAATAAGGGAATTATTTACCGGTTCTCTCCGGATTCAGAATCGGAAGATGCTCAGTTAGTTGTCCCCTCCCATGAGCAAGAGTGGGTGTTGAAAGAGCATCATGATGATCCTACTGCTTCTCACTATGGTATAGAAGGAACTTTTCAACTGATAGCTACTCGATATTATTGGACTAGAATGCTCAAAACTATTGCCGAGTATGTAAAGAATTGTCCTGACTGTAGTAGATACAAAGCTTCTAACCAAAAGCCTTCAGGTTTATAACAAACACCTGTGTATTCCCAAAAATTTGAAATCATTGCCATTGACTTCTTTGGTCCATTACCTAAAGCAGAAGGAGGGAAAAAGTGGATTTTCATAGTCGAAGACTGCGCCACCAGATGGATTGAACTGTTTTACCTTGAGACATCCACAGCTAAAGAGTGTGCGCTTACGCTCTTGAATGAAGTTTTTCTTCGATATGGGCTCAGCCGTCGTGTCATTAGTGACAATGGTGCGCAATTCGTAAGCGCTATAATGCAACAACTGTTGTATTTCCTTGACATAAAACAGAGTCTCACTCCCTTCTATCACCCTCAAGCAAATCCTGTCGAAAGAAAAAACCGGGATCTAAAGCCGCGCCTAGCGATATTGGTCGTTAATGACCACAGCGCTTGGGTAGAGCGGTTGTCTTCCATTCGGTTTGCCATGAACTCGTCGAAATGTGAAAGTACAGGACAGACTGCTGCTTTCCTACATTTTGGTAGAGAAATGAGAACTCCTGATGATGTTTCTCGTGACCTAAGAGCCATCATTCAGAATGATAATTTTGTCCCAGAAATAACACCCTACCTTAAAAGATTTGCTGAGACATTGAAAGGAATTCGAGAGAGGGTAGAGATACAGCCGGATCGTCGAAAAGACTATGCTGATAAATCTCGAAAAGAAGGACCTCGTTACGTTCCTGGCGATATGGCATGGGTTACATCACATCATTTAAGCAACAAGAAACATGGAAAAACATCGAAGTTTATGCCGAGAAGAGACGGACCATATGTAATATTGACTCAAAGATCTCCAACAACATATGAACTGGTTAATCAAGTTGGGTACTTATCATAGTTAAGCACTGTGTCCTTACCAAGGTCAAGATTCTCTGCCAAAAGTACCTCTTCGAAAACGCGGACGGCCTAAAAAGAAAGCTGCAATCCCAGATTCACCTTCACCAAAATAAGATCACAAGAACATTTCTGTGTCTGGCTCCTGGTCGGGACGACTTCAGACCCAGAGAGGGAGTCTGTAGCGGAATAAATATACCCTCGTGCATCTCTTGCTGGATGAATATATCCTCGTGCCGTCACAACTAGATATCCTCGCGCTTTACCTTGGTAGTTGTGTTCTATAGATTTGAAGACACCAGTTTGAGTTTGGAGAATGGCGTATTAACTAATAAAGTTGTTTCATTAAACCATTTCGTATTATTACAATCGTAAACACTTAACCATTTACAAGTTTGTTGTCTCATCGACATCACTGCTATAAACTCTTAATTCAGCAACAATGTTTGGGTGCTTTTTTAGCAAAACAATATAAAAAAAATCTTTCAAGGTTACTAAAATTAAAAGATAAAATGAGATTTAATAATTTTTGCCAAACCATGCAGGTATACAATTGGCAAAAGAACCATTTTTGTAATCCCAAGATAAGTCATTGACCCAAATAAGCGATCACATTCTCTCAATGTGACAAATTACATACTTCTCATGTTCATTGTTTAGAAAAAATGTATATCTTTTTTGGGGGGGGGGTTTGTTATAATTTTACTATTTAAAGTCTTAAATGATTTTGATTTCATTTCGCAACTTGTAACCATTTTAGTATCTTGCCAAAAAGAACATTTGAATTATATTTACTTATTAAAGGTATTTTGTACTCCATTGCAATAATTTTCTTTTTGTGATTTATATACAATTAAACATATAGTTGCAAAATGGAGCATATTTGATCTGCATTAAGGAATTAAAGATTAATTTATTATGATATCAACTCAATGGACAAGTGAAAATTATTCTTAAGCATGCATAATGAATCTTCTAATATTTTCAATCATAAACAACATTTTCTATTCCTTAATCCTAGGCAATACTTTAAAATAAACTACAGGATCATTATTTGTTAACTCAGATGATGGTTCCTTACCATCTGGCCGAGTCCAAAATCATGAAGCCTATTTGTAGATGTTGTGTAATGGTTTCAGTGCAGTTGTCCTCGGGTTGGTTTGTACGCTCAACAACCTATTTTTATGCACAATGACGGCTAATCAAGCAGGGACCTACAGCTTAAAATGGATGTCGAACCACAACAAACATCCATATCTAACCCGGCACCTTTGTCATGCGAAATCAGAGCTCTAACCACACAGCCATCAGGTTGACCAGTTAACCTTGAGAAGTACTTGAATTTGAAAACCAAATCTACATAGTAAAAATTATAATAGTTTATTTATCATTCTCATCAAAAAACACACCTTGCTTGCTGTCCTCGGGCTTTTAAATATTATGATAAGGTATAATAAAATTCACATTTTGAAATAGAAAAACCTACCACGGTATTCCCCTCCCACCATAACAAAAATTCCATCCTGTAATGAAATGCGAATCTTGATATTCGAGATGTGTTCTTTTTTTATCCACATTAATGATAATTGAGGATAGTGGGCAGTCCATTTGTTGAAATTTTAGTAAGTTTTCCTAAGAAATATGAACATTAAGAATTAACAATATTAATAGAAAATAACTACCAAAAAACATTTTTAGAAAAAAATATGTCCAATATGGTTTCCGTCTTGCATTACTTTCGAGGCTAGAACCAAAAGATATTTAGTAATGAGAGCATGTTGTAAAATAACATGGCTCCCAAAAACCTAACACCATTTAGCATGTACCAAGAAAGATTTACCGATCAACGGTTTAATAAACATCTCTTTTAAACACATAATAATGGGAAACAATAAACACAATGGTCATAACTTCAAAGAAATAAGTGTTTCCATTAATACTTATAAAATTCAAGTTTGAAGTGGCGAATTAAATTGATCACTAAGTCAAACAAAATATACTCAAATTGACAAGGGGTTTAACTGGGCATGTGTGTAACTCATTTTTGTTGCTAACTAGTTCTTTTAACTCTTACAAGCAATACTGAATGTTCAATTAACAATCCCAGTTTTTGGTGTCAAAGCCTAATGCTATGAATATCAACAATGAAATTTAAACAAACTTTTTTTAAAACGTAAACAATTAACTACTGAAAATAGTGTTTACTCACCTATTGGACTAATTATAGGAATGTTAGGGCAATAACTTTCACTAGTTAAATACACTATTATTTTTAATTTTTATCCATAATTCATGAAATAAAAGAACACAATGCTAATCTTGACTGGGAACTGACAAGCTAAAAACAGACGTAGTTTAATTAACGAAGAAAAAAAAACTACTGCATTTAAAGTTTACCTACCTATCGGACCACTTATCGAAAGATCTACGCTACAACATTCGCTGGTTAAAATTTTAAAATAATGACTTTAGAAATTAAAAATAACAACTTAATTAATCTGTAATTCATGAAATAAAAACATCACAATGTTAATTCAGATTGACGTCCATCTTTTAAAAACCCAGCGGCCATGTTGTGACGTCATCACTCCTCACACGCATTACACAGAAAACATAAACTAGTGGATTTAATGCTTACTAACTGTGAGCCGTTGCCTTTTGCTTATGTTAGAAAAATAGAATTCAAGAAACCACCTCCAGTTCTCAACAAACCGCCACTTTACTTTATTTTTCGAAAACTGAAGACGATACAATCCAAATACATTTCATTGCTTGTTTTTTAAATTAAAATACTCTCTCGTGCAACAACGTTTACAAAATTATAAAAGCCGTTTGTTATCCCGTGGCTGGAATCTAGCGTAATAAACTAATGCAACCGCATTGTTAATTCAGAAACCTTACACCTCCCCCCCCCCCAAGAGTTATATTAAATCATAATTTAAATTAACCAAACCAAATACACCCTGAATACCCACAAAATATTGATAAGAGAAAATTATGTAAAAAGAAAGCTAAACAATTTGAATCACAGCATCAAATGAAACAGCATAATTAGTTCACCTTGAAAGTCATTACATGAGATACTGTCTCTAGTTCACAATCTCGATAAGGCATCAGCATTGCTCAACTTCTGACCCTTGACATAAGCTATCTTAAGGTTAAAACGTTGAAGAGCTAAAGTCCAACGTTTGAGTCTAAGGCTTTGAGGAACCTAGTCGGACAGGAATACAAGTGGATTATGGTCAGTCATTAAGAATATCTCTGCTCCGAACAGTATTGTTTCAAATCGCTTTAGAGCCCAGATGATGGCAAAAGCATCTCGTTCAATGGTGGACCATTTCTTTTGAGCTTCATTCAACTTTTGGCTACCAAATGCTATAGGATGGAGACTACCGTCTGCATCAGACTGGCTTAAACAACTCCCTACAGCATACGGAGAGGCATCAGTGTATAAATAGAAAGGCTCGCAAATTTCCGGCACCTTCAGTTGAGAGGCTGCACACAATGACTCCTTTAATTGCCGAAAAGCAGTGTCGGCATCTTTATTCCATGGTAGCTCATTGGGAACCCGTTTTTTAGTAAGTTCTGTTAACGGCAGTGCAAAGGCTGCAAAATTGGGTATATACTGCCTATAATAATTACAAAGCCCTAACGCGCTTTGTAGCTGTTTCTTGGTCTTGGGTGTTTGCAAACTGCTTACCCCTTGGATCCTTTCAGGATCTGGACCATGCTTACCAGAACCTTCCAAGTGTCCTAAATATTTCACTTGAGACTTAGCAAAGCTGCACTTTTTTTAAGTTGACCGAAAAGTGTAAGTTATTTATCCTTCTGAAAATGAGTTTTAGATGTCCCATATGTTCCTCCCAGCTGTCCGAAAATATTGCCAGGTCATCTATGTAGGCACATGAAAATTCAGAGTAATCTTGTATAGCCTCTGATATTGCTCGTTGGTATGTGGCTGCCGCATTTCTAAGACCGAATGGCATTACTTTCCAATGGTAATGGCCTCTGTGTGTTCTGAAAGCTGTAAGCTCTTTGCTGTCTTCATCCATTGGTATCGCCCAGTAACCCTTCAGCATATCTAAAATTGTTATGAAATTTGTCTTACCCACCAGAAACGTTAACTCATCTATATTTTGCATTGGATAGGCGTCTGGAATGGACACACTGTTCAAACTTCGAAAGTCAATGCATAATCTCAGGGACTCGTCCTTTTTATTAATGCATACTATAGGATGTGCAATCTCACTTTGTGTAGCTTCAATGAGATCTAACTTCAATAATTCCTTGATTTGCTCATCAACTTTCTGCTTTAACGCTTCTGGAACTCGGTAAGACTTGGGTTTGATAGCTTCTTTATAACCCTTGATCCGAATAGTATGCTTTCCTACTTTAGCTCTCCGAATCTCCCCAGAAAATAAATCTTCATTTTCCACAATTAATCTAATTAGTTCACTTCGTTGCTCTTCTACCAAATGATTCAGATCTACTTCCTTTAGATAATTGTTTTTGTTGAATTCCTTAAATACAGGAGTTTCATACAGTTCTCCAAACTCTTCATCATCTTCGAACACAATTCCCACGGTCTGCGCTCTAACTACGTATTCCCTGAGTTTATTGGCATGTAAAAGTCTCAAGCTATCTTTAGTCTTCTGCTTGTTTGCTTTGAAGTTATTGACACTAATTCCCCACCGACTTTTGCTGTAACTACTTCCGTACTGGCTTGTTTATCTTATTCTGTATCGCTTCTTTTACTCTTATTTTGTGATCCTCTGTCGTTGCCACCTTTCTGGAAACAATTCCTGGCTAGGTGTGATGTTCGTCCACATATAAAGCATGCTTGTGGTCTTGTTCCTCTGAAATCTTCACTTCTATAACTGCCCCTACGATGCAAGGGTGGGCTGTATCTTATACTATTACTCTCAAAATTCACCTTATTACGATTTCTGTTCATGTGATATTGATTTCCACCACCCATTGATGACTTCCCTCTTGACTCAAAGAATATGTCACACTCCTTACCTAACTTTAAAGGTTTAAACCAATTCTCTCCTTGCTGAATCCTAATGAACGCTGCCATTTCTGGGTCTAGAGTTTTGAAAAGTTGATCTGAAACTATTAAATCATTTACAGTCTGCAACTCTTGTGCTTTTTTCCGTTCACAGTAGTACAGCCACAAAGTATTTAACCTTGATGCAAATTGAAAGAACGTTTCATTAGCATATCGCCTAGCCTCTGTAAAGTTCTGCAAACGCGCTTGTGGAGACGGTTCGTATTCTCGCAACACCATTTCCTTCACAGTATCATAATTCTTAATATCTTCTCCTTTGAGATAAGACAGTACATTCAACGCCTTCTCACCTAATAAGGTAATCAAAAGTTCTGAGTGAAATTCTGGTGGTACCTTTTTGGTTTCAAATGCAAAGAATAATACCCAATTTTCCGCTTTTGCCGGAACCGGCATTGTAAGTACACGAATACTTTTAACAAAACTTTCAATCGAACTTCTCTCTCCATCATTGCTAATTCTATTAGTATAATCACTCACCCCACCTTCGTTACTTGTCCTTTGTCCTTGCTGCAATCGCGCCATCTGCAGTTCATGTTCTCTATGTTTTTCTCTTTCCATTTCTTCCCTTTCCCTCTGTTTCTCTTCCCTTTCCCTCTGTTTCTCTTCCCTTTCCCTCTGTTTCTCTTCCCTTATCATCTGTTTCTCTTCCCTTTCCCCACTTTCAGCAGCTTTCCGTTCTTCTATTATTGTAATCAAAAACTCTTCCCAAAATTCCGGATCTTCAATATAGCGTTGGTTGCTTTCAATGCCCTTCCTCAAGTCCACTACTTTCGCGGTAGCATTTGGTGTTTCACCCATTTCTTCCAACACCCGCCTTAAATCTTCTTTCGTGCTTCCTTTAATCGCAAACATTTCTCCTCTTCTATCGAAATCGGTTTCCCCGCACAAATGTGAGCCGTTGCCTTTTGCTTATGTTAGAAAAATAGAATTCAAGAAACCACCTCCAGTTCTCAACAAACCGCCACTTTACTTTATTTTTCGAAAACTGAAAACGATACAATCCAAATACATTTCATTGCTTGTTTTTTAAATTAAAATACTCTCTCGTGCAACAACACAATATTAATTCAGATTGATGTTCACTTTTTAAATACCCAGCTGTCATGTTGTGACGTCACACTCCTCAAACGTATTGCAAAGAGCTTAGGGCCTGATTCTCACCTACTCTCGAATCGGAATGGCAATCGGAAAGGGGGGGTGTCACGTGACTTTCCGATTATTTGCGATTCTCACGTCAAAATCTCGTTTAACGAGATGTCCAATCTCTCGGAATGCATCTCGGTTGCTCTGGAGCTCTTGGGATGCCATGACGATTATCGAGATTTCGGCGAAGTTTATTCTGATTGGTTGTTCTAGTTGAATGTTGAAGTATCTATTGTTGCTGCTGTTTTAAAACAACAAACATCAAAATGGATCCTGGAAAGAACATTAGTTTTTATGAATTTTACCCAGTATTTAGTGAACAGGGAATTGAGAAGACAAAGAGTATTTAGAGATAAAACAAATCCCTTTGACTCTCACAATATTCATTTTATTGAAATTTTCGGCTTTCGAAACCTGCAGAATGGCTGGTAATCGAAGAAATTAGAAGTGTACTTGCCACATAGTGCCGGAAAAAAAGAAATATGAGCCCTGAACTACATTATTTTTTCTGTTATTAAGACTTATTTCTTCTAAGTTTTACATAAAACTACGGAGCTAATACAGGAAGAAAAAAGTAATCATGATAATGTTCACTACATTTACGAAAAAAAAACTGATTTTTCCAAACGGTATAGTGGTTAGCCTGCTAGCTTCTAGACCGCGAGGTTGCGGGTTAGAGTCCCGTGTTAGGCATGGATGTTTGTAAATGTATGTTGGCTTGTCTAATGACGAATGTTTCGGCGCGTTATAGCCTTCGTATTGCTGACGGCGCCAAATAATCTGAAAACAACCAACCAACCTGATTTTTCCTTTGACTACCAAATAGTTTCGGTGGTACCAGGCAAGAACGTGATTCATTTAATTCAGACTGCAACCAGCTGTTAGCAAATTAGTATTTGCATGTTGCGATTCTTATCAATATTCTAATTAAAACTGCTGCATATATTTATCTCCTGTTGGGTGTCTGCTATACTTACCAATAATTTTTATCACTATGTTCTAAATCATAAACAAAACATTGTGTTCATCACAAAGAGTTAAAATGCACAATAAAAGCCATAAATACCGCCTAGCTTATGTTTGATGAAAGTTTTACTATTTTTTTTTTTTTTTTTTTTTTTTTTTTTTGAGTCATTCATTCTCAAAACCTGCTGTAACTTGTGATTTAGAGGGACCAAAGGTATTCCTCTGTTATCATCAGAAAAGTTAATAAATGTTTTAATGCATTTTAGTATTTGTTCAACTTTCTTGGAAGCCATTTCTTGCAACACCACGAGGAGAGGACGAGTTCCACAAAAAAATTATGAACATTGAATTGAAGTCAAAACAGCACATGGTTCTGAAAACTCTACTGCGCATTCCTAACCGCGCAGTTCTCAGCGGAGGAAGTACGTCATTCTTCGATTTCGGGAAAAACTGAGGTCAGAATCACTCCTTATCTACTGAACGAGAAATGACCCGATTCCGAGAGAGCCGGTCACGATTTTTTTTTCCGATTCAATCGGAGGTGAGAATCAGGCTCTTAGGGCCTGATTCTGATGTCAAGGCGAGTCGGAATAAAAGGCGTAATCGAGAATAGTTGGAGACATTTCGACTTTTTGCGATTCTGATCTCAAAATTCCGTTTGACGGGCTATTCGACTTTACGGAATACTACTCGGCTAGTATGGAGTAGGCGAGTAGCCAAACTACTGTCGGAATCTCGGAAGAAATGATTTTTGATTGGTTCTTTGCGAATTACCCGGGGTTATTTTTTTTAATAGAATGCCGAATGAAATACTATAACAGATTTGCAAGTTCTCATAATTTCTTGAAGCAAATTTGGGAAAAACAGGGTAAATATTATTTTCGTAATATTTTATTTGTAACTTGAGTAATTCATTATTATTCATTGATGAAGTGAATAGTTTAGCTAGCGAGATATTTTATTTAGTAAATATATTAGAAATACAGAAAATTCCTTGTTACGATTGATCCAATTCTCTTTGAAAAGAAGGAATTAAATGGTTTCTATTTGAAAGTATTTAATTTTTAAGCAAAAAAAAAAATCTGTTGGGAATTACGAATAAGTGTTCTGCTGCCTGCGCGCATGCGTGGGAAGAAGATAAAACCCATTCCCCTCCCATATAACTCTCTCTCTGTATACGTAATTAAAATAGATCGGACGCGCGTCTAGGCGCTCCGTTCTTTACGGTGTTACCCAATAATAAATATATGTTTCATTTTTACGTATTTGGTACCGTTGAACCCATAAGACATACAACATCATCCTGGATTATTTAAGAGTTTATTTACGATTAAGAACAAAATCCTTAGGGTCCTATAGTGCATATTTGTGCGTTTCAACTATGTATATAATAAAATGTTGTGTTCGATAACAAAAACGTACACTTTAAATTTTATCGTAAGAACAATTTATCGTAACAGTTATTTTGTATCCTCTATTATTTCGTCTCTATCAAGTAAAGTTGTAGCAATTTACTGTTCAAACATTTCCATAACTTTGTACCCTACCCTTTTTCTTTTCTTTTTTTTATGATGATGAGGATTCATGTCGTTAAATTTTATTTTGATAAGTCAGAGTCTGAATTTGATCGTCCTTTTTGTATTTGTGTACTTTTATGTGAGCGATGTGAAGGGACATATTCCATACCATGTGTGCTAGTTGTGTAGTTTAAGTTGGCATTAGGTTTAAACAAAATGGAGCTTGTGATTACTTTGGTCGTTCAATTTTTACACAACATTTATCCTTAATGCAATGGAGGAGATTTTTTTGTTGGACAAATCCAATCTGTTTGACAGTCACAGTACACATTTTACCAATGTTTAATCTGTCGAAACCAGTGGTATGGTATGTTAACAGATTAAACAGTAAAGAATGACTCCTGAGCAAAAGGTAAATGTCATGTTTTTCTAAATTTATTGAATATAGACGACTTACTAGTCACTCACTATTTCTGCAAGTAAAAAGCATTCGAGCTTTAATTTACTTGATCTTACCAATAGTGTTAAGCTAAAAAAAGACTTGACTAAAAGTGTAGTATAGGGTAACCCTTTTTATTTTATCGAATTTTTAAGTCAAAAATATTTTATATTTTACCATGATGGTCAAAACCAAAAACGACTTTGAAAACTCTTACATTTCGAAGATGGCATTTTAACTTACTAAGTACTTTCTTTAGCTAAAATGAAGTAAATATCACTACAGGGCACTTTAGACAACTATGTTTAATAAATTTACTTTTTGAAAAGTGAATAGTTTTAGATTGTCACCCTTCCACATTTTTATTTTCAAACGAGTTTTATAGTTACAATTAGTAGTGTTTGACCATATATTTTTGTCTCAAAATGTGGGTCAAATTACCTGGTTTCATAATGCATCTGTACCTGAATATTTTAATGGTATAATTATTATTGAAATCGTGTTAAACCTAACCGATAAGTAAGACAAGGTTTTCTAGGAAAATAGTTACTGTGAGAAAATGCACATGTAAGTTGTTCGCTTAAAGCATACTTTCTCGGAAATCCACTTTTTCTATTTGAGTAGTCGAATGGCCACATTAGCTATGCTAACCATAAACTCTATTAAAAAATATTGGTGCAATCTGTCATTGAAAGCCATGTGTATAGTTATAATTTGATTTAATAAACTCGGTATTACTTCATTTTAATGAAAAAGAATAGTTACAAAAACCAATATATATGCCGCTTCACTAATGCATATGCCGGCAAAAATTATTTTATTACAAACATCAATTGTTTAACAAAAGTATTATTCTAAAATAAAAAAGTTTTTTTCTAAATGAATTTGATGAGGGTGTGTTTTTTTCTTACAAATTTGCTAAAATGAGATTTTTAAGTTAACTGTCGACAGATGAAAAGTTATTTATGATGATTTTTACTCTATTAGAAACTGTTTTCTTTGGGAAATATAGAAAAAATAAATGTGAATCTGTTTTGTTGTAAGAGTGGAAAGGATTAATAAATACTCTTCTGGTAGCCGACCACCAGTTAGAGACAAGTGTAATTGTTTACATGAAGCGTAAATGTGTCGCCGGGCCTTAATGTTTACATTGTTTAAGGAACTATGAATGATTAAAGGTTGTTAGTGTGGATGAGTTATTGCTGCAATTTGGTGGTTTTTATCTGGTACCCGGCTTATAGAAGAGTACCGATTAATGAAAACAACATAAGCATTTTAAAAATATTTTTTTCTCAAATAAGAAAAACACCTATATTCCTTATGTATATAATATTGACTGCTCTCCTAGCAGATAAATTATTACAGTCTTGGTAAAATGTGTCTTTTCTGATTTTTGCTATTAGGTTCTACACAGTTTATTTACTAAATGGTGCTTTGCTCCTGAGAAGGTGTTTCAATAAATCTTCTCGGAGATAATTCACCCTTTGGTTTAGCAGTTTATACAAAAGTACAAGTCTCAATTCGACTTTTCGCACCGACAAGTTCAGCCTTGGATGTCGGTAAGTTTTGATGATCACATGTTTTATCTTTGCAAATCTACTTTCATTCTAATTACTCATGTATGTGTTATTTTATCTTGAACATATTAAGATTGTTTTTCTATTTATATTGTTTGATGTTTATATATATATATATATTTATTGTAATTCTCTACAAAAATCATTTTTCAAAGTATACATTACAGAGAGCTATTACCCTCAACAATAAAACTAATGTATTATAAAAGTATAACCACATAGGGAAAATGGTGGATGCTGAGCAGTTTTGGTTAACAGTAGTTTGTGTAGCATGAAAATTTTACTGGAAATATAATTTTGTGTAATGGTATTAGTGGATACTGTAGCACAGGGTTGAATTTTAAATGCAATAGCTGGTGTGGGGGGATTAATGGTGAATAAAAATAGGGCTTAGACTACCACACTCTTTAGAATATTAATTTTTAAAACAAATAGTTTTTTTTTTTTTTTTTTGCATATTCACTGTAGTATAGAATCCTTATTTAATAATTTTTACAGTCATTTTTGAGATTAAAATAATGTTTATGTACATGCGAGATGGTACCTTGGTACTTCTGCTTTCAAACTAATTGTTGTTGTGCAGGAATAACATATTGTTTTTAAATAACTTTTGATCAGCAATGTTTGAAAAAAGTTAATAATCGCAGAATTCTATTGAATGTTAGCTTAACTAGTGGCATAGAGATTATACTATGTATCGAGGCATGGATTTAATTTGTAGAATTGTGGCACTTTTAAATCTATTAAAAAAATTAATAGACACAATAGCAATTGTTACAATGATCTATCACTGTTAATTTACCTCAATTTGTTAGTCAGTTTAGTCTCTTATTTATTAGTCAGTACTCTATTTGTTAATTAATTAATAACAGTTTGTTAGTCTCAAATGTATAGCAATTCCCCTTGAAAGGCATTCAATGAGCGAGATATTGTTTGGAGTTTTCAGGTGCAACGGTTACACAATATCCGCGCTATAACATTATAACATCTATAATCATGCCTCACAATTTCGAACTAGGTTTTGATTGCACTGACACTCGAGCTAGCACTTCTCACTTTCACAACATGACATTAAGGCTTTGGTGGTTTTTAAACGCAGGTGTTATGGTAGTTTCCTGACTCAATCTTATATGATTAAAGTTAAGATTGGATATTTTCTTTTACAGAAAGTATACGAAAGCTATCTTGTGTCAGAACATCATTACAGCAGTAATAAATAATTTAAATGTAAAGGAGTGAAATCTTTCTGGGTGATTTGTCAAGAGAAAACAGTCCTGCCTTTGTTTTCTACATGGGAGTATACCTCGAACAACTCCCCAGAAAGCCTGACAATCAACATTTTTCTTGTCATAAGTGATTTTTTACCCATATAGTTTTAAGTTAGAATCATAAAACAGTGTGTTTTTTTTATTATTATTTCTTAAAATGTTGTAGTTTGTATGTGTTTGAAAGAAAATATTTATATATTTTAAAAATTCTTAAGGGATTTTTTTTTATAAAACTAAACACACAAATTGTTGATGTAATACCTTTTTTTTTATATATATGGAATACTAGATTTTCAATATCCCGTAAAACTAGAAATACTTGTATCAGTATGAGAACTTTTAGATTGATTCATTTTGATTTATAAGACTGTGTAAGATCATTAAGTGTAAATATCTTGTGTCAGAACATCATAACAGCAAGATGCATGCAATAATAATTTAAGTGTAAAAGAGTGAAATCTTTCCATTTGATTTGTCAAGAGAAAACAGTCCTGCATTTGTATTCCGTATGGGAGTAAACCTGGAACAACTGATCAGGCAGCCTGACAATCAACATTTTTCTTGTCATAAGTAATCTTTTACCCATATAGTTTTAGTTAGAATCATAAAACAGTGTTTTTTTTTTTTTTTTTTTTATTATCTCTTAAAATATTGTATTTTGTATGTATTTGAAAGAAAATATTTTTATATTTTAAAAATTCTTAAGGGATTTTTCTCATGAAACTGAACACACAAATTGTTGATGTAATACCTTTTTTTTATGTATAAGGTACACTAAATCTTCAATATCCAATAAAATTAGAACTACTTATATCAGTATGAGAACTTTTGGATTGATTTATTCTGATTTTTAAGACTGTGTAAGATCATTAAGTGAAAATATATTAAAACATTACGAAGAGTAAAAAGTCGTATATACTAATGAATAAAACATGCTTAACGATTCTGAGATTTTTTTTTTTATTGTTAAAATTGCAGCATAAAAATGTGATGCAAAACGTCTTCAGTGATTCAAAAAATTAAAAGATCGCATTGCAAAATTTATTTCTGAAATTAAAAGTTTTTTTTTAACCAATCGTTACATATTATTCATCAAGTTTCAATACAAACTGACACATCACATCTGTGAAAAATAAGAACAAGATATATTAACGTTATATAAACATGAACACGCGCTTTTCAAATCCGCAAAAAATAAACAGTTTTGAAAAACCTTCTGCGCAATCCCTTAGCGCATTGAACAGATTGAACCCTCTGCGCATTCGACTACGCATCTTTTTAAAGAGTAGAGTCATGGTAGAGTAGTCAATTCTTCGATGTCGAGAAAAGGAGAGATCAGAATCACCCTTCTTCTACAGGACGGGAAATGGGCTCCCTCCCGCGAACGGGCTACTCGACTTTTCTGCTCGACTCGCCTGGAGATCAGAATCAGGCCCTGGGAACTGACAAGCCAAAAACAAACGTAGTTTGATTAAAGAAAAAAAAATAAACTACTGCATTTAAAGTTTACCTACCTACCAGACCACTTATCGGAAGATTTACGCTACAACCATTCGCTAGTTAAAATTTTAAAATAATAACTTATTTACCTACAATTCATGAAATAAAAACATCAATCCAGACTGACAAGTCAAAAACACACTTTCTTTAATTACACAGAAAACATAAACTAATGTATATAATGCTTACTCACCTATTGGACCACTTATCGGAAAGTTTAGGCTACAATATTTGAGAGTTAGAAATTAAAAATAACTATTAATTAATCAGTAATTCATGAAATAAAAACAGCACAATGTTAAATCAGATTGACGTCCATCTTTTAGAAACCCAGCCGCCATGTTGTGACGTCACATTCTGCAGACGTATTGTAGTAACAGATTTATAATAGACTATTATGACGTCATATTTACAGCTTCAAAATGAGGAAAAACAGCTAAACTAATTGTTAAAACTTTTTGCTCACATATATGTTCTTTTTATTTCTACAATTTTCATTTATGAGTAATAACATTAGAACTTCATGATTTTTTTTTGTTATTCAACACCAGTAAATTTTCAAAGAAACTATTCTGCCCTATCTTCCGGCTCACTGCAACTGCAACCACAGCCCAAACATCAAATACACAAAGCATGCGTGCTGTGCGGTTGTAAAATAAATAAGCTGATTTTTCTAAATTAAGTTTTATGCAACATTTGCTATTCCCCTTTCTGCTTGTAGAAAAGTGAAGTTTGGTAAATTTACTTAGCCTTGCTTCAAAGGTAAATGACTTCTTATGTTAAAATTTTCTTTGTGATTAAACGAGTCTTATTAGTATGGCCGACATATTAACCCTTCAATTTACTTCCAAAGAATTTGTTATTTAGCTTCTGCAATAAACAATACAAATTTTTTGATTTATATGTAATGGTTGGAATGTTTTTTTTACGTTGGCATTTAGATATAAAGTATAACAGTATTAATGCTGCAATACAACACCAAATGAATGTACTTGAGATGCATCATTCTCGATGTTTATTAAAATTGGCAGTACAAAAATTCATCATAAGCTTTAAATAAAAAGCTATTTTAATCAAATATTAATAAATGTGTTGTATTGTTTCCCTACAGCCTTTTTTTTTATGGGGAGCAGTAGGACTATTGGCACCCATAATAAACGCCAATAGTCAAAACTAAAATGAAGGTTAAGGTTTACTGTAAGGTTTCAGGTGAATTAGAGGGAAATTTGGTGATTTAGTTGTATGTGGTAACCTGTTGAATTGGTTTTACAGCAACCCTTGTGGACGTTTGGATTAGACAACACAGTGCCATCTTTTATTTCGCAACTCAACTCTTAGACGTCATTTTCAATTTGGGGGATTTTTGAAAAGTCGCCATCTGACACTTTCTATTAAACATGAGCCAAAATAAAAACTAAAACAGTAATAAAATTAAAATACAATATTTTATGATAAAAGAAATTAATTTAGAATGTAACTCCAAATGAAACCTGTTTCCAAAAACTGCATTTACCTGGGAAAAGGTGCAAATAAATATTGTGATAAAGAAATATCAGCTATAATACATTATACTGGTTTTTTTTTTAAGGTCATTAACTATTTAAGATGGGGAAAAAAACTTGTTCTCAAATTCTCTAGATAAATTTTTTTTAGAAAAAAAGCTAAAGCATAATTAATTTTAACATTCAAGGAAAATTTTTTATTTTTCTTGTAGACTGCTTTAAGTAAGAAACAAAAATTAACTCGCATTTTGCGAAAAGCAGTTTTAAATTTAAAAAAATTCATTTGGCATGGCCTCGAGAGAATATTATGCTATTGCTACAAATTTATGAATAAATAACACTGAAACAAAAAATTATTACACTGTGACCAAACAGATCATTTTTTCAAAGGTAGAAATATGTATTTTTCCTCTTTTGCATACTAGTTTGTTTTCCTTATTCATTGTGTTAAGAGTCAGATTATGCTCTCAGTAAACTATGGACATCTCCATACCTACAATCATGTGCAGACCGTTCTTCTCTTGCTTGGAGTTTAGGGTCCTTCCACTTTGAGACCCTTGTTTTGTGTCTAAAGGAGTTTCAGAGCCATTTTGGATCTGTGTTC
The DNA here is from genome assembly GCA_963978545.1 of Linyphia triangularis. NCBI lineage: Eukaryota > Metazoa > Arthropoda > Arachnida > Araneae > Linyphiidae > Linyphia > Linyphia triangularis. The sequence goes on along the minus strand of OZ021725.1, from coordinate 10,900,053 downwards.
CTGGCCTGGAAGCCAAGCAGTTACCTTCAGGAATGCCACAGGTGACAGAAAGCGACTATTTTCGAGGCAAGACTACTATGGCGACTTTTATCGCCGAAATCGGCCTGAAAGCTATCTTTTCAGCTAATGTTGTATTTTGAAATATTCAGCGACTATTTTTGGGAAAAAAATAATACTTTTATTTACAAGAAAAAAATGCGAGAGAAACGTAAGTTTGTTCATGGCGTTAAAAGTAGGCAGTCTCTGTTCTTTAGGTCTGTGGCTTCCATCAATGATATCGCTTTTATAGAGCTTGATTGAATCTGAACTGAAGAGGATTGAACGTTTTTATTCGAGAGGACTTCTTTGGTTTTCTGCTGTTATTGGTTCTCTTGTGAATCATTAAGTTTTGAGACTATACACACAGTCAGTTTCACGTGACTCTCTTTTATTCTGATGTCATGCAGAGTGTACGACAAAGGTCAAGCACTGCTTTTTCTTTTAAAGAAGTAAAGATTGTGTTAAATTTACTATGTTAAGTTTATTAATTTAATTTTTTTTTACTAAGCGATTTCAAATAGGAGTACAGCCCTAGAATATTAATTAGAAATAGTTTTGGCAAAAAAAATTTACATTTGAATTAGTATTTTTAATTATTTTTTTATTTAGTATTTTTTTTTTTTTTACAAAATGACCTGTAATATGGCTACAGCTCTGAAACTTTCAACGTAACTAGTTTTGGCCATCTAATTAAATTTTTAAAAAACAATGTTAAATTGTTGATTACTTTTTTTAATTAATAAGAAATATATATTTACAAAGCAACTTCCAATAAGAATGGAGTGCTGAAATTTTCAACAGAAGTAGTTTTGGCTCTAACTAATTGGATTTTTGACTAACACACTGCTAAAATATTCTCATAGGAGTGGGATGGGGATTGTGTTATTGTATTAACGGGGAATTTTTTTTTTCTCGACTGGGTAGGTCTTCTAATATTAAGAGTTTATATAGCAATTAATCTTTTAGCGAGTGAAACTATCTGCAGCAATGAACCTTTCAGTGAGCTAAGCGAGCATGTTATTGAATATTATTTTATTAATAATTAACAGCGTGACTTCTAGCAGGCCTCGAGCTCTGAAATTTTCAACGTAAGTAGTTATAGCCTGCTTTAGACTTTGTTAACAAAATGTAAAAATGTTATGTATTTTTTTTTAACTTTTGTTAGTTAATTTTTACAAAGCGACTACTAATAGACATACAGCTCTGAAATTTTCACGAGAAGTGTAACAAAACTAGGACCTATACACAGGGCCTGATTTACCATTAGGCCCGGGTCTAGGGGCCCCTAAATTTTGAAAGTTTTCTGAAAATTTTAAATATAATAGTCTTTTTATAGGAAGTACTGAACAAAAATAATAATAAAAAAATTAGTTACACATCTGCAAATTCCATATTTTTTATAGTCACAGAGAGTTAAGTTAGATAGATAAACCTATTTAAGCAAATATTTCCGGTTCAGCCAATCATATACAACTTCTTCATATGTACACGAATACAAGGGCTTTACGCCGCTGTTCTCCTTCTCTCACCTCTTGTAAAGAGATGTTCACCAACCAACCATATACAACTTCTTATATTATGAAATGAAAGTCTTTGTGATTGGTTGGTTTGCAGGCTCTTCTGTGGACTTTTTTGGCCCTCCTTTTTGGTGAGATTGTGGTCGTAGAAACAGTGGAAAGGTTACTTTGTATTATTTACAATTATTGTTATAAAATTAAGTAATCTTTATTATTATATAATTTGTGGACCCTGTGGTAAAATGTAAGTTTAAAATACTGGAAAGTGTGCTTTAAAATCAGTGTTCATGGGGGGGGGGGGGGTCTTGATTAATTCAAAAATTTTGAGGAAATCAAGATCATACTAATTATAACAAAAAAATTGTGTGAAAGTAAACTACGAGTTTTAATTGTAAAAAGTTAGTCTTGACGAATGTAGCTTGATCTGGTAATATTGTGACGTAAGGAGATAAATATTTGCTATTAGGGGCCCTCTCTGTATGTTGGGCCCACAGTAAAAAAAATTCTAAATCGGGCCCTGCCTATACACAATGACAGGTGTCCGCAACGCAGGGCCTCATAGCTAGTTCAAAATGTAGTTTTTCAGAATTATCACGTTATTAATTTGTAGTGTTTGAGGATACTATTTTTTTTATATCTGAGACCTTGTACTTTGAATGGCTTTGGCATCTCACTAGCCAGAAAAGCCAGTAGGGTGGTGCCCCACCCAGTAGCAGAAACTTTTCTGTGACACTAATTTGGATATTAGAAAATAATCTGCAGATTATTTTTTTTAAGTTTGCATTAAATACATAAGCACTTTATTTGTCAATTTTACCGAAAATTCCTGTTTTACATAACCATAGAAATTTAGCAAAATAAATTAAATAATAAAACGGAAATATTTAAAATTATTGTATCTTAAATTAAAATTCTAATCATTCTGTATAAATTCAAACCAAATGGCAAAAGCGATCTTCACATTAATCTAGGACATAACGGCCGTCACATCAGATCAAGCATACGCGAATGACACCAAAACGGCATTGAAATTTTCGCCGATAGCTGCTACTAAAACGGCTTAAACTTACGTGAAAATTACACTACTCCAACGCAAATATCGACCACCTTACCGGCGCAAATCTCGGCAATTACATCAAAGTTACAATCCGCAAAAACTACTATTATACCAACGTAAGTATCGGCGTTAGCGCCTAATATATCGGTAGAAATCTGAAATTTAATTCAATAGAGACGATTACACTATTAACATAACACTCAACAAAATTGACTATCTTAACCACTTAAATCTCGGAGATGGTGACAATTATTGAGGCGCAAACCTTCGAAATAGTGGTTATTATATCGGCGTAACTCTCCCCGAAAAGAAACATCGTAACGGCGTAAATATCGGCGATATCTCCCGCCTTAGCAGCTTGATTCTCGGCAACAGCGGTCCTTACTTCAGCGTAACTTTTAGCGAAGCTAACTACTACACACCAATTTGTAAAATAGAACTCATTACGTTTCTATACAATCTCCTTAAAGTCAAGCATGGAGGGCATCACAATTCCGATTCCTTTGTCATGAAGTGAAGTATCGCCCATGTGCGTTGACTCAAATCACCCAACTTAGAAATCGGACTAAAAAAAAAAAAATATTATTATTTTTTTTTTTTAAAGTCAGATTTACAAAATAATCTGCAGGCTGCTGGAAAATCTGCGACGTCCGTCTCCCGTCTTGCATTTTCTGCTACCGGGGTGTCCCACAGCTTGAGTTTGGGTCATAGACCAAAAAGCCAGTCCCTCATCCACAGCAGAGATGACAAGATATTGGCCTCTTACTCTCCTGCTGCAGACGGTTGGCGTGAAGGCTTCTTCTGGAAGCTCAAAGATAGCTTTACTCACCACATCCATGAAATTTTGACGCTGCAGATCAGTGAGTGCTGCCTTGTCCACACACTCCGCTGCGACTTGGAGACAAATGTCAGTGGCCGCAGCTTGTTTATAAAACTGTTTCATCCTCCCTGGCCTTCTTTTTGGAGCAGGCTGTTGTCTCGGGAGTGACACTCTCAGCTAGCGGCTTGCTGCTCCTAGATGTGCTTGCCTTCCCCTGCTCTTGGGTCTGGGTGTTTTGGTTTTTTAAGGCGGCTGCTTGGGCATTCCTTAACTTCTTCCTCTACGCTACAGAAAGTCGCTTGACATGGATGTCAGCGAGATCAACCTCTAACTTGTCTATTACTGGACTACATAGAGGTTTAAACTCCTTTAGAGTACATACAGAATCCAGTGATTCGTAATCAGAAACTGAGCAAATGGTTTAGGATTTAAGATCAATTGGTTTTTGGCACACACGTGCTTCCGAAGAAGACACTGAACCAAATTAATAAATATAATCTGCTTGGTGAGATTTGCAAAATTATTAACTCTTTTTATGTGTATATTTGTGTTGTTGCCGATAAAGTTTGCTTGACAAGATCCGCGAAATGAAAAAATACCAAAATTTGCTTTCTTACCTAAGCATCGAGTTAACAGTTGACTTGAAAAAGCATTTGTTCCATTAGCATAGCTGCCAACTTGTATGGATTTCTACTATTTTGTTCAGTTGCTGGAACATTTAAAAAAAATCGTACGGATTTTACGTTATTTTTCGAGTTTTTTTTTTTTTTTTAAGAAAACATTTTATTTTATATTATTTAATAATAACCCTAATAACCATGTGACGAGTATGTGACGAAAAGCGATATCGCATAGAGATCACGCGATGTCACGGCGATATCACACAGGGGTCACATAGTCGTCCAATGTCCGTTTTAGAGGGGTTTTGCGACGTAACTTTGTGATATCGCTGCGATATCGCTTTTCGTCACATTGTGACATTGGGGACGAATTTGCGATTTTTGCGATATCGCATTGTGATCTGTATGTGATCTTAGTGATTTTGGCGACATCTATGTGATTTATGCGATTTTCGCAACGAAAGCCATATCGCTGCGATATCACTTTGTGATCTGTATGTGATCTTAGTGATTTTGGCGACATCCGTGTGATTTATGTGATTTTCGCAACGAAAGCTTTGTCACTGCGATATCGCTTTGTGACCTAAATGTGATCTTAGTGATTTTAGCGACATCCTTGTGATTTATGCGATCTTTGCAACGAAAGCTTTGTCACTGCGATATCGCTTTGTGACCTAAATGTGATCTTAGTGATTTTGGCGACATCCGTGTGATTTATGCGATTTTCGCAACGAAAGCTTTGTCGCTGCGATATCGCTTTGTGACCTAAATGTGATCTTAGTGATTTTGGCGACATCCGTGTGATTTATGCGATTTTCGCAACGAAAGCTTTGTCACTGCGATATCGCTTTGTGACCTAAATGTGATCTTAGTGATTTTGGCGACATCCGTGTGATTTATGCGATTTTCGCAACGAAAGCTTTGTCGCTGCGATATCGCTTTGTGACCTAAATGTGATCTTAGTGATTTTGGCGACATCCGTGTGATTTATGCGATCTTCGCAACGAAAGCTTTGTCACTGCGATATCGCTTTGTGACCTAAATATGATCTTAGTGATTTTGGCGACATCCGTGTGATTTATGCGATTTTCGCAACGAAAGCTTTGTCGCTGCGATATCGCTTTGTGACCTAAATGTGATCTTAGTGATTTTGGCGACATCCGTGTGATTTATGCGATCTTCGCAACGAAAGCTTTGTCACTGCGATATCGCTTTGTGACCTAAATGTGATCTTAGTGATTTTGGCGACATCCGTGTGATTTATGCGATTTTCGCAACGAAAGCTTTGTCGCTGCGATATCGCTTTGTGACCTAAATGTGATCTTAGTGATTTTGGCGACATCCGTGTGATTTATGCGATTTTCGCAACGAAAGCTTTGTCGCTGCGATGTCACATTGTGATCTGTATGTGATCTTAGTGATTTTGGCGACATCCATGTGATTTATGCGATTTTCGCAACGAAAGCTTTGTCGCTGTGATATCGCTTTGTGACCTAAATGTGATCTTAGTGATTTTGGCGACATCCGTGTGATTTATGCGATTTTCGCAACGAAAGCTTTGTCACTGCGATGTCACATTGTGATCTGTATGTGATCTTAGTGATTTTGGCGACATCCGTGTGATTTATGCGATCTTCGCAACGAAAGCTTTGTCACTGCGATATCGCTTTGTGACCTAAATGTGATCTTAGTGATTTTTGCGACATCCGTGTGATTTATACGATTTTCGCAACGAAAGCTTTGTCACTGCGATGTCACATTGTGATCTGTATGTGATCTTAGTGATTTTGGCGACATCCGTGTGATTTATGCGATCTTCGCAACGAAAGCTTTGTCACTGCGATATCGCTTTGTGACCTAAATGTGATCTTAGTGATTTTTGCGACATCCGTGTGATTTATGCGATTTTCGCGACGAAAGCTTTGTCGCTGCGATATCGCTTTGTGACCTTAATGTGATATTAGTGATTTTGGCGACATCCGTGTGATTTATGCGATCTTCGCAACGAAAGCTTTGTCGCTGCGATATCGCTTTGTGATCTGTATGTGATCTTAGTGATTTTGGCGACATCCGTGTGATTTATGTAATTTTCGCCACGAAAGCTTTGTCACTGCGATGTCACATTGTGATCTGTATGTGATCTTAGTGATTTTGGCGACATCCCTGTGATTTATGCGATCTTCGCAACGTAAGCTTTGTCACTGCGATATCACATTGTGATCTTAGGGATTTTGGCGACCTCTATGTGATTTAAGCGATTTATGAAACGAAACTCTAGTCCTGTCGATATTGCTTTAGGACTTACTTAATGAATTATATTATTTAACGGATTCTTATATTGCTTAATGAAACTCACATCACTTCGATATCACATTGTAACTAGTATGCAACCCACAACTTTTTTTTTTAAAGATTCACAGTATTAAAATATTCTAGAAACTTTTATAATCTTAATATATATTTAAACAAAAGATTAATTTCAGTGGGTTACGTTAAATACAATTCAATACAAAAATTTCAGCTAGACTGCTTTCTTTTAACTTTTTTTAAAGATATTTAAGATACTGTGTATCAGAGAAATTTTCTGCTGTTTGTGTTTTCACTATTTCATTGTTATTTATAGTTTACAGCACATTATACTCATTTTGGATTTTCAAGTAGTTTATAAGAAAGGAGTGGGAGGATTTTTTCTTATATTATAATGCGGCTTGTGATCACATTGATTCCCGCAAGAACTGATTTATAATATACCGTTTCAAACAATTATATAAAAAGAGTAGTATTTATAATTTGTTCCTTCAGAAGTCTCAAATATATACTACACTGTAAAAAGAATTTAGCTTATAAGGATTTGAGTTGAAAAACTTCTTGAGCATGCAGTACAAATACTCTTTAAAAAGTCAATAGATAAATGAAACAATAAGTAAAAAAATTATTAATTTATTAATAAAAATTTTAATCCGGGTGGATTTACAAGAAACTGCCCCGCATTTGCGCAGTGAATGGGAGGAAACCCGGAAAACTCCCATTAGGCAGATTGAAAATCATGAACGATGTAGCTGAACACTTCCTTTTAATCATCACCAACAGGTACACTAAGAAAAAAGACAAGAATGAAAAAAGAGTTAGAGACCATTCGCCACTTGAAAATAAAAAATATCTGGATTTAAAATAGAAGTTTGTGAAATTAAGGGGACACAGTAATACCTATGCTTGCAAAATTTTAAAAATGTATATGCAATTTTTAATGAGTCATTTGACATTGCATGCTGAATGACAGGATGTTCTCAAGAAAGAAACTTTTAAATCGAATTAACTTTTTTTCTTTTCTTGATACTAAGTTTTTCGAAATGCATAAGCTTTTTCTAATTATTGGAGAAATCATAAATTTTTAGAGCAAACGTTGTAAAATATTTTATAAATTTCCATTCTAATTAACATGTGTTAGTTTTCATTTTTTTTTTAACACTAAAGTAAAATTATTGCAGTTTTATATATAAAAAAAAATTATAGTAATTTTAAAATAAATTTTTATTCATAAGTATTTCAGATTTTAATTTAAAAAATGAGTATAAGGTTTGAAATTTTTAAAAATATGAACAATAATTTTTCTTCTGGGAAATTATGTTTTTTCATATAAATTCAAATAAGAAGCATCTAATCTTTTATTTAAAAGTTCCATAATAAAAATAAAAGTTTAGGTGATACTGCAGCCCCCCCCCCTCCCACTTTTATTAAAATAAAAATAATTCTTTGAATTAAAATAATAACTATGTAAATAAAATAATTCCCTGGATATGAATAAAATAAAAAATTCTCTGGATTAATATGCAAACACTAAAAAAGGAAAATAAGTAACATGATACAAGTAAATTATACAGGTTACCACTCAAACTAAAGGGAAATTCCAACTCTCGGCCAATTTTTTTTTTTTTAAAGTACAGATTTACTATTAGATTTAGATATTATGTAAATATCACATTATCAGGAAAATGTATTATTTGCAAACACTTATTGTTACAAGTATACTACAATGATATGCAAGAAACTTCATAAATATAATTTTGTTTAACTTCAAGGTCCCTTTACGAATTTAAAATACTAAAAAGTAAAAAATTAAGCAAGATAAGTAAATATTAAAAAAGATTGATGTAGATCCTCATATTAATGCTCGTTCCACTTCTGAAATATCTGGTTGCCTGCAACAATGCCAGGAACACTGTAAGAAAAAATAAACCTGGGTAAATAACAAAAAAAAAATTGGAAGCAAAACAAATATTTTATCAAAAAAAGGAACACATTTTGAGATTGGAATTCTTTCTAAGGGAACCTTTTTTTTTTTTAAGAAATAAAAATACAAAATATATCCAGCCATTAAGAATTGTAAAAAGATTAACCAAAGTGATTATAACTGCAGAAAGGACCATTAACAGGGTTCACACTCAAATCACAGAAAAGAAAATCAATGACTTTTAAGGACCTAATTAATGTTTTTAAGGACCTATGAAAATTTGTTTTCATGCATCATGTCTGTATTTAAATTTTTAATAAAGTATTATCTATCAAAAAAGTTACAAGTTGGTGGATGCGTAATACAAATATGTAGGAAAATTCCTATAAGGTACAGATAAGTGGAAGTCACGAGGGAATAGCAAGTCCGAGTTGTATTTTTATGAATTTTGCAGTTGGACAACATCTGTAAAAATTAACGACTTTTAAGGACCTCTAAGCATTTTCAAGGACTTTTAACACCTCTAAACATTTTAAAGCACTTTCAAGGCCTTGAAAACAAGTTCAAAAATATTAAGCACTTTTAATGACTTTCAATGACCGTGAGAAACCTGTAAAAAGTAAAAAATTAAGATAAATATTAAAAAAAAGATTCATATATAGATTATCATATTTCTGCAAATGCTCCATCGAAAACTGGAATCTGGTTGTCGTCTGCAACAACGTCAGGAACACTGTGTGAGAAAAAATAAACTTTGGTAAATAACAAAAAAATTGTAAGCAAAACAAATATTTTATTATAAAAGGGAACACATTTTGAAAAAGTTTCTTTTAAAAAAATTCCATTTTTTTTTAAGAAATAAAAATATATTAGGTCATTAAAAATTGCAGTAAGAATAAATAACCAAAGTGATTATAACAGAGTAGAAAGGACCATTAAAGCCCACAACAAAAGAATTGTCCTGTTCCTAGTAACCCTTACACAGAGAGAATAGAACAAGTTTAATTCTATTGAGCACTTTTCCTTTTAAACCCCTGATTTACTATAATTTTAAGTTGAATTATTGGCAGGAATCTTTTAAAACTAACCTTACAAAGAACTTATGTACATACCATCCTACAGTTCACTATTTGAAGAATGACATTCCATTCTTGTGAAAGGTTAATTCTATAAGATATTTATACCAATAAAAGCATATATAAATACAATAATCATTATATATTTAAATTTACCTTTTCTTCTCTCTCTTCCCTCTCTGATTTGCATATCTTAAGTAACCTTCTATTTTCTTATCTATATCCAAATCCATGGAACCAGGGAATCTTTCTCTAATACTTCCTGCAAATAAAAGAACATTGGGAAATGAATTATGAAAGTTTACTAGAATACTCCGAAATGTTTTGAACCAAGATGTTACAGTACCCAAAACTGTACCCCAGCAGAAAACTTACTCTCAGATATTATCTGAATGTTTGGGCTTTTCCTACCTACAAATTCTCGAATTTCTTTAACAGGAATCAAATAAAAATAATGGAAACATATATTCACTTATGGAAATTATTCTAATAGAGAAACATATAATACTCACGTCGAATTGCGTCATTTACCAGGAAATGGTTAAAGGCAGGCTTTGAACGACGGCCTTGAAACGAAAACTTCGAAGCCAAATCGTCTGTAATCAGTTTCTTCAAAATTAATTTGCAGGATAGCTTGACATCCCCACCCCCAAATGATTTGAGAACCTGCACCTAAAAAAAAAAAAAAAAAGGTGGAAACAAAATACAATATTTCCCCAATTCATTCCATACCTTTCTCCAGTTCAGATTTTCAGATAGATTTAAATTATTGTTAGTTATAAAATTTAGGAAATCTATTGATTTAATGCAACCTTTCCCCCCCCCCCCCCTTTTTTTCCAAGTGTTTTTGACAAATTTACTTTTAAACAGTTATTTTTCTTTAAATTTGCCTATCTTTTGTAGTATAGCTATGTGAACTAAATAACATTTAGAGCACTTCCCTTCATTTTATATTTATTAGGTTTAACAAAATAAGAATTTTTACAAATTTTCTCATTGATTTTATAAATCTTTTTTAACCACCTATTACACAATTTTTATATACAAGTTACACATTTAATTACATTTTTTTTTTCTTTCCACACCTTGTTCTAAATATACATTGTCCATTAAAAGAAAGTAACCAATGCAGGTTGCAGTTTAGGTGATGAAATACCTAAATAACTTCAGAGATTTTTAAAGATTCTTCAATAAAATGTAACAAAAAAAAAAAAAAAAAAAAAATTTCAAATGTATTCTTTTACATGTTAACTAGAAAATCAAAGGAGAATCCATACCAATTTATCCATTTCATTATGATTTATAATCAACAAGCAGAGGGCATCCAGTTCATCTTGAGATTTTAATGGTATTAATTTTCGAATATCATCTGTTACTAAATCACTTTTTTTAACTTGATGGCTTGACAGTTTCTCCATGATCTCGATTTGTTGTTCTTGGAGTCTCTTTTGATCCAAAATTATTTTATTTAATTTTTTTAAAACAATTGTTTGAAATTCTGGAGAAAAAAAAAAAAAAAAACTATAACTAGTAAAAAGTCAAACAATACATTAATTAAAAAACAAAACTTAAAATCATTATTTACTGTTAAGAATATCTTAAAATAAATATTGTCATCACAATACACACCTCTATTGCTCATTTTGGAGCTAGTTTTCAGCCGATTTTCCTCACTTTCTATACTCTATAAATGTAAACAAAAATAAAGATAATTTAAGTAAAGTATGTTTTGCATTTATTCAAACATCGAAGAAAGGATAAAAAGTAGGATACAAAGCTGCAAATATTTGTAATATAAAAACTGTGATACATAAAATAGAAATCTTCAAGTTTACAAATAGTACAACCATGAACTTTTAACAAATTAATTAAAAAAAATATCAAGGAAAACTTTTTCACAGCATCCCCTTCAAAATATTATAGAATTCTTGTACAGGGTGGCTACAGAATTTGAGAAATTAAATTCCCTGACATTTCCCTGATTTCCAGAAGATTTCTTCAAAAATTCCCTGATGTGCACTATAAATCATAAAACCAAATAATGGAGAATTAGGAAAAAACAAAAATTTAATTCTAAATAGTCAAAGTATAATTGTGCTATAATAAATGTATGGTAAAAATCAAAACAAACATCTTTAGATGAAAAAGAATGGAAAACATTAATTAAAAAATACAAAATTCACCAACTTCAGTCATACTTGCTAACTTCAAGGTAAAACAAAACCAGTACAATACTTTTCTTTTTAATTTAAAAAATAACAAAAATAAAACATGTTATTTTCTTTAATATATGTCACATGCTGTTTCCTTTTCAAAGCATAATAGCAGCGCTGCTAAATTATAGGATCATCAGAAATCTAACAGAAATAATTGTTCCAGGCATAATAATGATCCAAGATAATAATAAAAAAAAAATTAAAAAAAAGAGAAAAGAAAAAGCGAAACATCAACAGGTGGTTGTGGGCAGTATATCGATGGTTTGGATTAGTTGTTGAGAGTAGAAAAAGTTCGGAACCATCATTCTCCCAAATCGGCCAAGTAGCCAGATATTGAGGGCTTTTTAGACGGACTCTGTATTTAACGTGGTTACATCACAGCATCCACTTCACATGATGCGAGCCGAGGTAGATATTCACACAGGGCATGCGAGAAGAGAAACTAAAAAATTTAAAAATTCCCTGATTAAAGGGTAATTTTACGAAATTCCCTGATTTTTCCAGAAGAATGAATTTCCATGAATTCCAGGTTCTGTAGCCATCCTGTTATAACTAATAAGCAATTGCTTCGTAACTAATGGGGGAGTACCCTGAACATACAACAGTCAACTAAGTAGAAAATTTAATTACCTTTGGGAAAAAGCAAGTATTTTTTGTTTCTCTTACTGTGTGATCTATTTCAGCCTATAATGAAATGTTTGAATGGTCAGATTTAGAGTTAAATTTAAAAACTTTAGAAAGTAAAAACATTTTCAATAGTATAAGTATTGTTATGATATCGATTTAAAAAGTGTTTTGACTTGTAATTACCTGGCTAAAAAAACCATCAATGTTTTCCTCAACCAACTTCAAACCATTAAGTGATTCACATTCAATCTCTGATTCATCTTCTGACAAATGATCCTGTTAAAATATATTTACATAAGAAAATTACAAAACAATTCTAAACAAACTTATTTATCCTGGATTTTTTACTTTTATTAAGTCTGTTACACCAATTATACAGTACTAGGGGGCTCCGCCCCCTGCTCGCTGACACTCGCCAACCCTCTGGATTGATATGCCCTTGGCTCGCTTTGCTCGCCTCAAAGTGAAGCATTTAAAATATGCTCTAGCAAAAAGCTATTTCAGCTGCGTAATGCCAAGAAACTGAAAACGTTTTCTTATTTATGAAGAGCCAGAATACTTGCCACGTCATTATCCTACTGCTGTCGAGACGCGTTAAGCAGGGACAGTGTGGCAACGTAGTAGAAAGTTCTTACTACAAAAATAAACAGTATCGTACATATATTTAAAAAAGATCGGTTATTTCATTGAACAATTAAAATGTACGGGCTGGTATCGTATGAAGTGCTAAAATAAATAAAGTTGTTTATCGAAATTTCTTAACGAAGCAATCATATGTTCGCATAATCTTTTTTGCGATACTTAGAAAATAAAATAAAACAGTGAAAGGCCAATTATCCGGCATTCAATGAACAGGAATTTTTTGAAAATCAAATTTGGCGAGAAAATTAGCCCTATTTCGCCAAAAGTTTTTTTTAATTTCATATCAGAATTGGAAGTTGAGTGGGTGGTTTTATTCGTTATTTTAATAGTTTTCAATTCGTAATAGCTGAATTTCCACTGATTAGAAATGAATATAGGTTCAGATTTACTGCACAATGCCTCTTAGCGACTTTTTGAAAGTTGGCTATTTAGCGCTGAATGCAACCCGGCGACCTCCGGAACATGTTCCAGCAGATAACTTTTCCAAAAAGTCTGGTTTATCCAGAATTCTAATCCAAAAGAAATATACACATCTAAGATCCATTTATTCTTGCATCATCGTAACTATTAAATCAATACGTTTTAAATAGGCAATAATTTCTATCGTTAGACTGTAATAAGAAAAACAAAATATAGCGAATCCAAGTTGTTGCTGTTGCCAGATGTATTAGTCAAATTTCAAGAGATATATTATGATTGGCTAGATTGCTGAATTTGGAATTTCGTGCATAAAGTACATTTAGAAGATTTGTTTGAAGTCATTGCCATTCTGCTTACAGAAATACAGCCGAATTTGGACGTTACGCAAGAGAATTATATATATAGATAAAAACTAACCTTGTTAGGTGGTAGGGGAAAAGGGGACAAACTTACAACTCCCTCATTGGACGAGTCATCAACACACGGAACCTAAATAAATAGTCCATAAATGTTTTAAAAATGTACACCAAATGCTATAAACTATAATATTAAGATGTTTCCATAGCTTATATATAGGAAAAGAAGCGGTACAGTGCGATATCTTCTGTGTTGAATTGTCTGTCAACGTTTTTTTATGTGTTTTGAGGGTTGCTATATTATGATTCAGGCAATCCCGTTTCTTTTGCTTGCAGGGTGGTTTTTTTTTTTACGTATATAAGATATTCCTCATCTCTGGCTAACAAGATTTATTTCAATAAGAAAGTAATACTTATTTAATTTGCAAACCTCACCTCTCCCACCTATATTACTTAATCTAAACTGCAATACATTACTTTGTTTTTAGTATTAAGTTTCAATAGTACTGTCCATTTTTTCATGTTAAAAAAGTTAAACAAAGATAGTATCAAAAATGCTGGCTGGTAAGTTATTCTTACAGGAAGTAGGGTGACTCCCCAGTAATTGACCACATGCTAGTAGTTGACCAAAATGACACAAAAAGGAAGTAAACAAGGATTGTTGTGATGGTATTCTATTTTTTATTGGTTAAAATATATCCAATAACTAATGAAAGCCACTGCCAAAAGTTATAGGGGTAACCAAACTTAGAATTTGATAATAAAAATTAATAAATACAAAGGTATATCACAGGGCCTCATATGAGTGACACTATTAGTGAAGGGTGGTTTAGCTTCTCTGATTTTTTAGTATCAACATGAATAATTGCCAAATGGTTTAATACAAATAATGTATGTAGATCATTTATGTTTGTTTTATATTAATATACAAGTAATTTTTTTTAACTAATAAACAAATTATGAATAACAGATGGTTAATTACTGATCAGGCTAAGTGTTATATTTTTAGTAATTGACCAAAATGGTCAACTACTAAATTTGTACTTGCATATTTTCTGGGAAATAACAAAGTGATAACAAAGGTTTATGCTTTTATTGCAATTTTCATTTACTATTTGTCCAGAAAAATAGATTTTTTCAGTAATTGACCTATGTGGTTAAAGTATTAGTTTTTCAACTTTAGAATACAAAAGTAAGTCATTTTTAAACACTAAGATGGATTTTCTTATTGCATGTGTACATTAGATCTTTTTTAAATATACTAGGCTTATTTTCTTGCCATAATTTTCAACAAAAAAAAAGTCGAAAGTCAATTGGAAGTATACTTCCACTTTACCTCACACAAATATTATGTAGGTTAATTACAATGTTTATTTAAACTAACACTCTGGTACATAAAATGTTGCCTATTAGAATTTTACAAATTGTTACAATTTGATAACAAAAATTAACAATTACAAAGGTATATCACAGGGCCTCATATGAGTGACACTATTAGTGAAGGGTGGTTTAGTTTCTCTTTGATTTTTTAGTATCATCGGGAAATTTCCAGGTCACTAACACCCTTGTAAATATCAAAATTACTTTTCACACCTTAATTGAATAAGATATGTTTAGTAATATTTTTTAATATGAACAGGAAAAAATTAAATTAGGAAACTAACATAAATATTGATAAGAAATTGAGTTAAATAAATCATTAAGGAAGGTTTTTTCTAGGTTTAAGCATATATCTAGGGTATAAGAATTCTGAAATCATTAAAATTAAACACTCATGGAAGGGAAGAAATCCTTTTTTAAGTACACCGAAGAGGACTTGAAATCTACACTTTTTCAAGTAAGGGGAAAATAAGAGAAACTGCCAGAAAATACAACATTCCTCATTCTACGTTGATTAATAAGCTAAGAGGGAAAACCCCAGAATTTAGAAAAATGGGCCTCCCAACAATTGTTACACCCTCAGAAGAAACTCTTCTATGTAATTGGATAAGTCCCAATGCAAGAAAAGGATTTCCATTAGATAAACGGATGCTTTTTAAACTGTTCAAGAAATAATATCCTATAAATCCGATTCTTTTCATCTAAATTTATTCAGGATTGAAAGTATAGTCTTTCTTTTATAGTAGTCTTTTCTATATTATTTTGATTTTCTTGTTTTAATTTTTTGAGTAAGATATGCATGATTACCTACCAGTCTAACTTTGATAACCTAAGTTTATAAAACTATCATACTATATTTTACACTAATGTTCTTGTATTTTCATTGATTAAAATTGATTATATTTATTTTTACTTCTATTTTTAATTCATTTAATAGTCAATTTATGAATATTATAGCATTTTATAACAGAATTTAACAACTAACTTTTGGTTTTATTCTGGAAGTGGTCAATTACTAACATGGCTGTGGTCAATTAGTAATGTCTAGTTGGTCAATTACTGGCAAAATTGCTTTTGGTAAGAAATTCTGATATTTTAAATTATAAAAAGGACTGGAACACCATGTTAATTTATTATTGAGCTTCATTAATTAATTGATATTTTGGGAAGTTTTCATAATATTCAGTTAATAATTTTTTAAGAAAAAAATTAAATGTGTAGAAACTTGCACTAAATGGTCAATTACTGGTAGGTTCACCCTATATTAAAATAATCTATAATATGTTAAAACTACATTTGCGATTTCATTGCCTTAATGCTTTTAATCACAGAAGGGGTCATATACTGCTTTTGTTTTGCTATTGATATGTTTGCAAAATAACTTTCACCATCAGCAATAATGTTGCATTTTTTTAAAAATAATGATTCTGTTGCAAGAAAAATATTTATAAATACTACTTAATAAATTTAAAAGTCTATTGCTAACCAGGGATGTGGATTATTTTTTAGCAAAATGCTTAAGAACCTTTTTAAATGCTAAAATGCAAATATGTGATTTAACTTTACACCTGAAAGTCAGAAAATTTTAAATTCATATTTTATTTGAAGATTAGTCATTGACATCTATTTTTTAACACTCCCTTTTAGTAAGTTTTTGGATATCCATACATCAATGTAACTTAACAGTCAGAAATTAAGATGATTAATTTTATTGTACTTACATAATCACTCACTATGGCCTCTTTTCTTAATTTGCTTTGTCTTTTTTCACTTTCCTGCCTTTTTCTTTTAATCTTTACATCCGCTACTTCCAATGATTCGCATTCAGAGTGCTGTAAATAGTGGTAAAAATTTTTACAATAAAATTTTATTTGAAGATTAGTCATCAGCATAAAAAACTTGAAACAAAGTGAAAGTAACTATATTGTTGCTTGTTTAATATTCATAAGGATTTTATTCGAGAGTGAACTAGATCGTAAGCATATTGATAAAAGGAAAATTCTGACTTCAGCTTTTTTTTATAGATTTTCTACTTGAGCTTAAAACACAGTTGACAACCACATATAATGTTCTCAAAGTATTCATATTTAACCCACTGACAGTCCAAGGAATGGACAGAATTCTTCAGTTTTTTCACTGCAATAATTTTTAAATTATATTTCAAACTCAAATATATAGTTTTTTAGATTATTTTGGTTTAGATAGGTTATAAACAATCATCCTAATAAAAATATTTAAAAAAAATTTTAGTTTAAATTTTATTTATAAATTTAAAAATGTTGTGTATGGAAAAACAGGGGATCAAATGATGCATATATATGTGCATGACCGTCAATGGGTTGAATAAAAATTAATTATAGGAGTTCTAATCTAATGTAAAGAACAAAAAATAAACACAATTTTACTTAATATTTTAACTATTTTTTAATACTCCGCTTTCGTAAATTTTTTGGTAACCGTAATTTTACATAAAATCCTACTGTGCAGCTAAATTTTGGCTTAATACATCAAAGCAACTTACTAAGTAATTGAAATTCTGAATTTTTTTATGTACTTACATTATCACTCTCTATGGCCTCCTTTCTAACTTTACTTTTTTTTGTTCCACTTCCCAGCATTTTTCTTTTAAACCTCACATCCGCTGCTTCTGACGATTCCGATTCGGAATATTTTAGGTAGTGATCTAGTCTTCTTACTGCTTTATCATAATCATCTAAGGAAAGAAATACCTTTTATTTTACTTTGCTGAGAACATAAGAGGACAGACTTGTAGCTAGAGGTGTAATAGACAAAAATTGACTGGCATGGAATCACATGATTGGTACAAAAGGAACTAATCAAGTCTAAGCATATCGATTTAGAAATTTTTATTATATTATGAACCAATATTGATTTCTACATTTTGATAATACTAATATGTTATTGGAGTGTAGCTCTTAAAAGAAGTATAAGAGTGCTAATAAGAAAACAAATTGATAATAAAGTTGAGCATTTTGTGAAGGCAACTCAAAATCAGCCATTAAGATTCACAAACTAAAAAAAATACTGATCACCACTGGTGAAAGAAATACCTTGTTAAAACTGACGAACCTAGTTTTTATATCTTATACTCTGCAAAATACTAAAATCTCAATTGAAAAGTTTTGACAGAAAAATTTCCCTTCTGTATAAAAATATCCCATTAAAAGTTTTGTAAAAAAGTTTTATAAAGATAATTTTAAATTACATAAATGCAATTCTTAACAATTAAAGAAGGGAATGCATACAACTTTAAGACGTCAGAATTTTATTAAAAACTAAAAGAACTTTTTACTCTATTCCTCTTTGACGTTATGTAAGTTACTACGCTTAAATCAATTCCAAAAGTAGGTAGAAAAAGAAGAGAGCGAAAGTTCACAGTAACCAAAAAATACAAATTACCTAAAAAGGCAGAAAATTTAAGCTCAATGGCATTAAAAAAATGGTAAAGATGTTTAAAATGTGAAAAAATATCAGTTAAATGATAAAAAATACCTGATTTAGACCACTCTTTTAAAACAGGGTACATCTTCCAGTTTTTTTCAGGTTGTGTTCCATTTTTTACTAAGTTACGCTTAGTAATCTTTGATAGTTTACCAGGTGGGTAAAGGGCTGCCTTTCCATTTGGCAAATACCAATTTTTTGGTATGATGTCCATCCCATCAGGGAATGAAACCACATAAAAATTCATCTTGATACCTGAAAAGTAGAAAAATATTGAAATATAGAATAGAACATACTTACAAAAGTACTAAAAAGTCAAAAACTGTTTATGCCAAATTAGAATTTTAAATACAAATGATAAAACGCTCCTACGTATTAGAAATTCCGTAAAAAGTTCAAATATTTATAAATTATCTTCCTGCCATTCTGTGGATAAAATCTTTGTTTTATCCATACATTATCAGTTTGAACATTAAATACAATTTACAAAAATAAAAACTGTAAGTTATTTCTTTTAAAATATTTCTGCTAATTAGTAGAAAAGTCACATGCTAATTTTTTTAATTTTTTACACTGTAATAAAAATTAAACCTAAATGACGATTTTTTATTTTTTCCCAAATTGCATGGTTTGATAAAAAAAAAAAACTCACTTATCAAAGTAACAAAAACTTTCTGAAAAGTTTGGTCACAAATTAACAGAAAGTTAAACATTTAAAACATTCATTGACATTTTGGAAAATTTAGTAAAACTTACACAGAGCTAGTCTTTATCCTTCAAAACTCCCAGAAGTAATGAATC
The DNA here is from genome assembly GCA_963978545.1 of Linyphia triangularis. Classification (NCBI taxonomy): domain Eukaryota; kingdom Metazoa; phylum Arthropoda; class Arachnida; order Araneae; family Linyphiidae; genus Linyphia; species Linyphia triangularis. The sequence goes on along the minus strand of OZ021725.1, from coordinate 10,880,789 downwards.
AAAGGTAAGTATGCAGAATTGGGAAACAAACTCTTTTATTTCCCATAGGTGTTTGCCATACTTTGCCTAATATGTCATTTATTTCCCATGCTTTCAAGTTTTTCTCCAAAGAATATGCTCCAATTCTAAATATACTTGATTCACATGGAATCGAATAAATATTTTCGCACTTTTTGAGTTGGTGTCCAAGCAAAAAATGCTTTTGTTGTCTTGAACAATAAATAATATTTTCTGCCGATACAAACTTTCCGTCTTTTAGCATTACAAATTTATCGTTGAGTTTGTCACAATTTATTGTAAATCTTGTTGTTTTACATTTTTTGAACTGCAATGCAATGTCAAATCCAAACGCAATAGGGCCTTGGGTGTGTTCTTTTTCAAATGTTTTTTCGATGCTACAATAGGACGATTTCATAATGCAATTTTTTCTCTCTGCGTATCGGTTACCTAATTGTTGCAGAGGTTTACTGGATTTTCTCACAAGTTTTTTTAATTTTTGCAGGTAGTTTTCAAATTTAAATGCGCTAAATTCATCGCATGATCCATACTTTTTTACATCGTTACAGAGATGCAACAAATTGTGGACATTATGAGAAACAAACTCTGCTCCATATAATTTCTGGAACGATAGAACAAAATGATGTAAAAGCCTCTCTGCATATTTGAGATATTTAAGAGTAAAATCTGGGCAAATTAAAATTGTCATTGCCACATGCAATGTCAGAAAATGTAGATATAAATCAGAATTTTGGAAAATTTTATCCAGCACAATTGGGCCAATGTACAAAACAAACTGGCGAAATTCAGTCGCTTTCCAGTATGCCACATCATGCAATGGTCGAGGTTTTCTTGAGAACTCCTTGGGTACAGTTTGGCGGAAAAGGCAAATTTTTTCATTTATTTTGGATATACATGACTGGCTTAAGCGAGTTGATTTCGGACCATCTTTATACCATAGGTTAATTAATTTTTTAGTAACCCCTAGGCATACTAAATGCATATAATCTAGGGGCACGTTTGTTACCAAGCCGAATCCAGGTATTTTATTCAATATGGTTTCTCCTTTACGAAATTGTCCATTGGTTTTTTTTAAAAACTCTGCATCTTTACGTTTTTTTACTTTCTTGGGCCTAGCTTCTGTAGGTGCAGGGGTCGCAGACGTCCTATATGTCCTATAAATCCTATATTTTTTAAAAAATATGTAAAAACGTCCTATATTGTCCTATATTTTACAATTGTCCTATATATCCTATATTTCTACATTGATTCGATCTATATTTTCTTCGAATTCGTAATAACGGTGCCGTTTGTTGCCATTTTTTAATATTTCTGATTCTTTGGCGCGATCGTAGGTGATAAAGACCTGACAAAAACGATGTTTGTAACGGCGGCGCGGCGTTTTATCTTTTGTGACGTCACGTGCTGCATAACCTACAACTCAACTCTACTGGACTGGCGGGAGTTGTAAACATGTGAACATTTTCATAACAATCGGTCTTGAATTTCTGATCTGATTTCTCCTCCAACGTAATAAATTAATTGGCCATAATGCAGAGAGAGATGCAACAACAGAACTCTGCCTCGGGAAAACGGATAAAAACAACTTGGGATTAACTTACAGGACTACTAAAGAACATTTTGAGAGCTCAGTCAATAATTGATGAAGGAAACAAAAGGGTTAAGATTTACTGTATGATGTCGGATGGCGTTTTTTTATTCCGAATCCTGTACGGATTCTGCGCCACGAATTATTTACATCAAACCGCTCCAAATTATGGCAACCATAGGCCGTTAGTTATCTTGCTCTTAAAAAATGGCAGGGCTGCCATTTTTTTGCGAAAATCGCCTTGGCGCAGAATTCGTACTGGATTCGGAATATTCGCTACGATTTTTTCATAAAAGTCGCCAAAATTGAAAATTACGTCAATACGTTGTGTTATCAAATCCAAACGACCACTAGGGTTGCTTTAAAACTAAGTGCCAGGTTCGCCACATTCGGCGATAAATCTCTGACTTTTCGCCGCCAATCCAGCCGACACTGAACAGTAAATCTGAATCAACAAAAGACTGCAAACAGGGATAAAAAGAAAATACTTAAAGAAATTGGAACAGTTAAAAATGTTGGAAGCAAAAGACTCATGATTGCAAATAATGTAATTAATAAAACTTGATTTAGGGATGGAATATTGAGGCAATAACGGGGGGGGGGGGGGATCACGTATTCAGGATCAGGTGATTTCTTTTTTTTTAAGGTGTGTTTTCTATTCTGTTAAATTCAATATAACGAGTATATAAAAGTATAACGAGTTAATTTTGAAGTTCAGTAGCAACTGTGTGCAGTTATTTGATGTTTTCTATTGTCCTATATTTTTTTTGAAAAAATCCTATATATTCTTATTTTGTCACTTTGACCCCTGTAGGTGGATCTATTGGGAAACATGTCCTTCTCTTATATTTTAATCCGTGAATAGTACATTTCGTGCAGCTTGAAAATCCTCCGTGTCCTTTGACTTTTAGAACAAAGGATTTGGCAGGAACATCACATACAAGTGAAATTATATTAATTTTTATTTTTTCATTTTCATAAATAAAACCTTCTTTCACAATTTCAGTGGCTTCTTCAACAAATGCTTTTAAAAGCTCATTGGAATCATCAGGCTTTGTATAACCATGATAAATTCCAATAACATAAACCTCTTTGGATAAGGTGTCTGAACACAAAATTGGCCATAAAGCACTTCTGGAAGAATTTGCAATTGGCAAACCATCAACATTAATGGTTAAATGTAATGTTTTAGGATATTTCATTTGTGCTTTTAATGATGACAAAATATTTAAAACAGATTTTTTCAATCCAAAGTGAAGGTAATTTCCCGGTTGTACAGCAACAACATTATGCATTCCCCTGGGAGTTTTTAACAATGTTCTCGCATCCTTCGGAAGGTCTTTCTCTGCTACATAAGGTTGCAGAATGCTCAAAAGTGCAGTTAACCAACTTAGAGGAACATTAAAATTTATGGCCCACTTGGACAATTTGGATTTTAAACTATCCTCCGGAACTTCTTTCACTGTAGTTTTTCCTTCAAAGGGATGATCAATGCTGCAATCGCTGCTGATTGTTTCCTCGGTAGTATTTTCTGAATTGATAAAATCAGATTCAGAACTGCTGGATTCAGATGAATTAACCGAACTATCTCCATTTGTAAGATCAGAATTCGCGTGATCTGATGAAAACTTCTTCACAGTAGTTTTTTCTTCAAGGGGATGATCAATGCTACAATCGCTGTTGGTTGTTTCTTTGCAATTTTCTGAATTTATAAAATCAGAATCAGAACTGCTGGATTCTGAATTAACCGAACTAGCATTATAAATACGATCACAATTCGCGTGATCTGACGAAAACTTGATATTCTCTGCTTTTTTGGAAGCAAGCCTCCTTAAATGCCGTTTAGACATTTCACAAAAACGCTTGCGCTTCGGCATATTTTTAAAAAAATTTCAAAAATGGAAGAGAATAGTGAAATATAAAGAACAGTACTTACGTGTACTGAACTGTTTTGTCTTGTCTAAGATAAGAGTTCTTGAACTTGTCACCAGCAAACCAGCTTTTATATTCTTTCAAAATTGCCTACAGTTGAGTTGAGTGGAGTTGGTGAAGTCTACATCAGCATTTCTCAAAGTGTGAGCTGGGAACCAATTTCTGGTGGCTCCGAACTAGTTTTTAAATGTGTGAGGTTTAAACATAAAAATTAAAATTTATAATGAATAAAAAAATAGGGTAAAAATAAAAAATGTTAATAAGCATGACGGTTATTTTACGAAACATTGCAGTTTCATTACTAAACAGTTCTTTCACAGATTTGCATAGTTTTAAGTGGAAGAAACTTAAAAATTGCCATTGAATTTTGTACACTTTCAAACTATATAATCTATATATATAATTCTCTTGCGTAACGTCAAAATTTGGCTGTATTTCTGTGAGCAGAATGGCAACGACTTCAATCGCCAATCTTCTAAATGCACTTTATGCACGAATTTCTTGCCAATCACAATATATCCTTTGAAATTTGACTAATACATCTGGCAACAACAACAACTTGGATTCTCTATATTTTGTTTTTCTTATTACAATCTACAGATATAAATTATTGCCTATTTAAAACGTATTGATTTAATAGTTACGATGATGCAAGAATAAATAGATCCAAGATGTGTACATTTCTTTTAGATTAGAATTCCAGATAAATCAGACTTTTCGGAAAAGTTATCTGCTGAAACATGTTCCGGAGGTCGCCGGGTTGCATTCAGCGCTAAATCGCCAATTTTAAAAAAAATCGCTAAGAGGCGTTGTGCAGTAAATCTGAACCTAAACTCATCTTTAATCAGTGCAAATTCAGCTATTACGAATTAAAAACTATCAAAATAACGAATAAAACCACCCACTCAACTTCAAAATCTCATATGAAAATTTAAAAAAAAAACTATTGGCGAAATATGGCTAATTTTCTCGCCAAATTTGATTTTCAAAAAATTCCGGTTGATTAAATGCTGGATAATTGACCTTTCACTGTTTTATTTTATTTTCTAAGTATCGCAAAAAAGATCAAGTGAACATATGATTGCTTCGTTAAGAAATTTCGATAAGCAACTTTAATTATTTTGGCGCTTCATACAAAACCAGCCCGTAAATTTTAATTGTTCAATGAAATAACCGATCTTTTTTAAATATATGTACAAAACTGTTTATTTTGGTTGTTTTCCGAGAACTTTCTACTACGTTGCCACACTGTCTCTGCTTAACGCGTCTCGACAGCAACAGAATAATGACGTGGCAAGTATTCTGACTCTTCATAAATTATAAAAGGTTCAGTTTCATGGCATTATGCAGCTGAAATAGCTTTTTGCTAGGGCATATTTTAAATGCTTCTCTTTAAGGCGAGCAAAGCGAGCCAAGGGGATTGCATAGCAATCCAGGGGGTTGGCGAGCGTCAGCGAGCAGGGGGCGGAGCCCCCTAGTAAGAGTAAATTACTCTAACGAACTTGAGACACATTTAATATTTTTTTACAAATTTAATTATCTTCAGCAATTTATAAATATACAGATTTTTTTTTTTTTTTTTTTTTTTTTAAATATGTGTTTTCATGATTGAAAAGGTACGTCTTTTGACAGCTTGGAAACCTCGGATGATGAAAACACATTGCAATGCACAACTCATGAGCAACATAAAAGAGATTTTATTGTCATTCGTTTTACGCTAAAAGATAAATCATTGAACTCAAGACTATTAGAGCCTTCAGTTCTCTAGTGCGTGAAGAACAAAATGAGAGCTTTATAAATCTATCTTGCATCTCTTGCTCAATATAGCTAATTTAATTCAGTGACATGAGGTAATATAATGACAAACATTGGGGGGGGGGGGGTCAAGGCCTCCTGGTTCTAGAGATATATCGATTTGAATTTGCAACATCTGTGAAAATCCACTTTAAAAGTCTCAATTTATTATGTTAAACAGTTTATTTATCATCGTTTGCTTTTGTCACCGTGAACTGAACGATATGAAAATATGACTTTTTATTTTTTAACAATTTGCAATTTTTGTAAAAGTCATTTGATGTTTAAAATGTAGAATTTTTTTTGTAACTTTATTATTACAGTTATAGAAAGCAATCTTCAAATTTATTCTATGCGAATTGACCACCTTATTAGAAGTTAAGTTCATAAAGTGATGAATGAAAGTTATTTTAAAAATCGTCTAATTTTATGCGTCCATGTTGTAGAGCAACAAAAATACCCCCTAGTAACATAAAAAGTTTAAACATTATTGTATTTTAAATAGGTGGCCCAAATAAAAAGAAACAAAATTGCATGTTCTAACAAATCACCTCAGGTGGAGTTACTGCATTTCTGCTTTGAACGGCAGTATCATGGGCTCCGCCAGTAGGGTACAGGGGAGTGCACTTGCAGACCCCCCCCCCCCCCCCACCCTCCCCAGCTAATGAAAATTGGAGAAAAATTTACATGAAAATGCACATTTACTTATAGTACATTTTTACAATTACATTTTTTGTCTATTATTTTATGTCTTCTATTTATTTCATATTTCCTTCTAGATAGCTGAGTATTGCAATTTATGGGTTTTCAGGCGCCTGTTGTCTAGTAATATTAGAGAATGGAGATTTTGAATATTATATATATAAGACCTTGATATCTGTTTTCAGATTTCTGTTGAGAATTTCCTATTTTGCATTAATTCATTTTTTATTTTTTTCATTTTTTCTGGTAAATATTACTCTTTTGTATTTTTAAATCCCTTATATTAACCTCAGTCTATATCTCCTTTGGAAAATACGAGGATTCACATCATTGTGACAGCTAATTGCAAATTATTATTCTTTTTCAAATATATTGCTTGAGTATACGACGGAAATAAGATACATAATTACAACATCACAACATCAAACAGTTTTCTGTATTTCAAATTTTTTTAGCTCTGTTTTATTTATTATCGCAAATGGATTCTGACGCTATAACATCTGTCTACTTAATTTATACAAGTTCAGATAAATCAGAATCAGATCATAAGATTGAATATACTGTTTGCAGGGGGGGGGGGGGATGCAAACAGTCTTACAGGCGCCCATGGGCAGTATAATAGACGCGCTGTCGAAGGTTTGTGTTTCCAAGTATCTTTGCAAGCGAGGGGGGACGAAGGTTCCCAGAGTGTTTTTGAAGACAAAGCCACTATCGCAGAATTCTCAGAATCTATATACAGGATTTCATTCAACATCTCTAGTACTACAAGAAGGGCGTAGCATTTGGAAAATACTCATTGAGGTTCATCCACTGTGACCCAAGAAGAAACCACCCCTTTCACTTTTGAGTTCTCCAACAAAAGAGGCTACTCCACCCCGTCTGGGTTTGTGACAGACTTACTGACGACAACAGGTTTTTTGCAGCCAAAGCGATTATTCTAAGCCTATATTCTTCCAAAATATTTTTACAAAACTTCTGATTCTTGTTCAAAAGTTTCGTGAAAGAAGTAAAATGATATTGCAATTGCAACTCAAAATGAAGTACTTAAATTTTTTTAACTACAATGATCATCCTACAATCTCTCTCTTCCAGTTATAATTGAAGAATTGGAACAAAATATTTCAGTATGCGATGTTTTTTTAATTTGTCACGGATTGATATAATTTACCTATTTTGTTTTCCTTATTTAAAAAAAATGCCCAGTTTGGCGATTATTCTAAAAAAAACGCCGCTGAAACGGTGAAAATTGTGATATATTTTTCAATAAACACTGCATTATTCTTTCTTTTAAGTACAACAGAGCAGAAACAGTCGTTGATGGGCGTTCGCATTATCTCATTTCTACGGAGGTGGGAATGATTAGAACAACTTTAAAGGCATTTTTATAGCGATTTTAATCAAAATCATTAAAACCATTTTTTGGTAATCGCTGAAAAACGTAATTTTTTTAATATCAGCTACTTAATGCACATGTGCAATTTTGACGAAAACCGTAATGCCAGGTCCCATGGCCATCAATAACCTGTGCATAAAAATTGAACATCGCAAGTCAATCCGTTTTGGGAGTTATGCTGATAACTAACAGGCACAAACATTATTTTGAACTCATCACGTTCCAAAACGTGTAGAAATGCGATAAAATCGATTTTTTTTTTGTGACCGAATTCAATACTTTTATACCATACGGGTAATTGAAAGTAAAAAAAAAAAAATATGGATGCATAAAATCGCACCAAATATATATATATTACTGCTGGTAAAATAGTACCTAAGACCATAAGAAAAACAAAAAAAGTGGTTCGTTAATCAAACTTTGCAAAAATGTTCTATATTTGTCATGAAAATGAATATTCAAATGAGTCCATAAAAATATCTAGCAAAGAAGGGGTTTTTTTTGGGGGGGGGGTCAGGGGTTTTTGTGGCTGAAAAATTAAATTTGGAGCAATCTAGGTATGTGACACATGTTTTTAGAGTACTTTTTTTATGCTGAATCGAATGAAAAAAAAGCAAAATGATATAACTAATCTAAAAAAAGTTACAGTTCTCTTTTATAAACGAAAACACATGTAAAATCCAAGGAAAGGTAAAATTCGACATTAAAAATTAAAAAATTGGTCCGTTCATGAAACTTTGCAAAAACGTTTTATTTGTCATGAGTGTAAATAAAAATATCTAGCATAGAAGGGTGTTTTTTAAAGGAGTGGGAGGGGGAGTTTTTTTGTTTATTTTTAAACTGAAAAGTAATTTTGGTATAACCTGGGCATTTCATCTTACGCTAAGATAGCGAGTCAGAAATGTGTTGAATGAAAAAGGGGGGGGGGTCAAACAATCGATACGGATTTTCTTGAAGTATATTTCTAGAACACTGCATAGATTTTTTTTTTTACTTTTTTTAAATATTTATCCTGGCTAAGGCACAGGTGTTGCGCCCCCCCCCCCCCCTCAGGAAAATCCTAGATCCGCCACTGCTGTCTCCTCAGCTGTATTTCCCGCAGCTATTTGAGAGGGGGAAAACACAAACGAAGATAACAAAAGAGGTACCACACAAAGGGAAGGATGAACTATATTGTATCCTTGGTTCAAAATGGTGGACATGTGTGTCAAAATACATGCGAGCGGTCAGTCTCTGCACCAGACTAGAAACCTTAAACCAGTTTTTCTCTGAGGGAAAAAACCCACATTTTCTGTGCATTGGTGTCCATTTTCGGATGATAACGATCGATTACTGTTATAAAATCTACTTTGTTGTTAGAACTTTAATTTGAAAATAAATGAGAAAAAATTAAATTATGAAAAATGCTGTTTAAATTCAGATTTGACTATCAATTGATAAACACAAAATATATAATAAATTAAATCAAACGTTTTTGAATAAATAATTATCCATGAATGAGAGGAATGTTAATTAAAAATCTCAAAAGGTACAAAATATTATTAAAGATTTTAAAGAGTATATTATTAAAAATTGTGTATAATTAGGGTGGTCGTTATAAATTTATGTCCCAATTTCTTTAACAACAACCCTTAAAAAGTTGCAACTGATATATAAATACAAGATTGTCAAAGTTTAACTCGATCGGATAACGTTAAAATCTACCTCATCAGCTCTAAAGTGTCAAAAAACCTCTATTGCCTTTCATAGAGAATATTTCTAGTTTCAAATTTTACTCCTACAACTTGTTTATAAACTCACAGACTGGCGGAAAAAAAACAAAAAAAAAAACCTCTTGTTAAAAATAGAAAATTCACCGAAATTAATAATTTTTTAAAAAGCTTTTTCAATTAATTTTGTGGGATTTAACATCAAATACGATGCTTAAAATAATAGTTTTAACCTGGTAGAGGTCAGATAGAAGGGAGGGTATAGAAGGCTAGTAGCGAGAGAAGAAAGAAAATATTGGCATACGAATTAATTACTTATTGAACCCTACTGGAATTTGAGCAATGAAATAGATAGGTAGGCAGATTTGAAAATTGAGCCACCAATTTAAAGTCAGCTATGAATGTTTTGAGAGGAAAGTGTTCACTGTGTTTGGGAATAAATTTCCACATTCAACAACTACTTGCAAAACCTCTCCATATTTTGGTATGCTTGCATTCTTGCCTTGAATTAATTATGCACCCCTTTCTGTAGTTTCGTTTACAACCCACCCTGAAGCGTTTGACAATACCTTGTCCCTTCAAAATATCTGTCATTTTTCCAAACATACAGACCAGAATGCAAAAAATGAGTTGAAAAGTTGAACGTTTGGAAGAAATTCATTGTTGTGGTATATTCAAGTATCTACTCCTCCCCCCCCCCGCCCCCCAAAAAAAGACATTAAAGAAAAGGAATGAGCTTGAACTGCTCTATCGTCTAGTATGTAATCTTCCTCAAGCATAAAAAGCTTGATTATCAAAAAGTTAATCATTCAAACTTCCATTTTCAAATGTTTGGAGGATTTAATAATTTTGTAATAGGTTTGTTTCACTAAAACAAAAGGCAAAATAACGTTTCTTAAGTTATTTAACTTTAACTTTGAAAATCCAACTTTTACAGTAGTTAGATGTTATATTTCAAAAAATATTTCTAGGTAAAAACACAACTTTCGAAACTGTTTGATTTAATAATAAAGATATAAACACATTTTTAAGCTATTAAAAATCAATTAACATCATTTTTAATGCACTTCCATTTGAAAATCATTCTTCATGTTTGGATCCTCATTGAAGTTTCTAGATAAAATAGCCTTTTTCCTCGCATTGTCATAAAGTAACCAAGAAGAAATAAAAAATATCATAAAATATGTACCATTTAGAAATTAATTTCTTACCCAATTTATATTATTGAGGATCAAATCATTTACGGACTACGGAAAAATGATCCATAATACTATAATATTTGATGCGCTTTTACATTAAAAAATGAAATTTTGTGAAATGTATTTTATTTTTCTATGTTTCAAAAAAAATTTGTTTCACTTGGTGTCTAACCACTGCATTCAGAAACAGCACCTATGGATATCTTATGCCTGTAATCACTTTCAGTTAATAACTAAAAACTTCCTTAATATTATATGCACTACAGTTATTTAAATTTTAATAAACTTATTATTAGAGGGGGAAAAAATACGGAAATCTGTGTAGTTTTAATAAGGTTGCGTTCTCAATTAACCGATCTAACCGATAATTATTTAGTATTAGTGTAATGAGGGAAGAGAGAAAAAAAGCAAAAGGGAGTGAAAGGGTTGACATGAAAATGGCGTCATCGAATACATAAAAAAAACACATTATTTTGTGAACATACCGGTTTGGCGAGACGCCGTCGATGAAGTAACTTTCAAAGCACTTAATGATAATTAATTGGCTTGTACGTAAGTGCTACACCGTTTCCAAATGCTCTTAACTTATGATGTTCACTACACGTGAGCAAAACTCATATTCCTTCTAATAAATCCTCCCTAGATCCGTGCCTAGCTATAGCATACACGTAATCTTACACATGTATGACTTACATATCTTGACTTTCATCATACCAAACATACGCAAATGTCACAACTTCTAATATCGAGCGTGCTCATATCATAAGTGCTCCACGATTTTCAACTTATCGCGTTTCTTTAAAGCTTTCCCCATACTTGCGCAATACGCACTCCCGTATCCTAATATATATAGATTCGCGCCTAATAATTATTTTACACACACACCAATCTTGCCCTGCATCCTGCATCATATCAAATATACGAAGTGTCATAATTCACTCCTGTCTATATATGTTCTCTATACTATAAAATGTCTTTTCATCTAATAAAAATATAATCGTCTAATAATTCTGCATAAAAATAAGTCGTTAAACGTTCAAACCAACCATTAAATCATATTGATAAAAAATATTACCAACAATTGATTAAAATAATCTGTATTACACACTTAGAAGTGGACCTTCCTAGATTTAGAAGCCGAAAATGTTTTTATAAGTGCATCCAGTGGCGGTTCGTGGGTAGTAAAAGTGAGGGGGCCCGAATTAAATTAATGGAAAAAACAACAACTTGCAAATATCAAAATACATGAATTTCATGTAATTTTGTAAATGTTACTCAAATACACATACAAACAAAACTACAAGATTATTCACATATTTAAATTATCTAAATAAATCTTAATAAAATAAATATTTCTAAAAAATGATTTATTATAACAAAGATAGCGTTTCGTTTGAGCGTGGGAGACGGCATTTTGAAATATAAAGAATGCATTTACACTTTCATGTCTTTTGAAAATTAAAAATGTAGTGGAGAATTCACTGGAAAAAAATATAAAGTATGGGTTTCAAATTATTCATTCATTCATTTCAAATTATTCATTATCAGTAAGAAATACTCATTCACGGTTGAAAATTCCCTCTTTGAAGCATTAGACGCCTTTAGCCTTTTGTATGCAATCTGCATCCCCTTATACATAAAACATTCCACAGTCCATGCGTTGAGGATTTAAATGTGGGACTTGGCTTCCTCAAATGGTTACCAGTGGTCAGTGGTGATTACGACCATCGCGATTACTTTTAGAGTTGCTCGAATACTACTGGGTCTTACTCTAAAATTAAAAAAAAAAAAGAAGAAAAAGAGAGTTGGAACACTTCTTTTTGCTCCCTCCCCTTTATAATTAATCACCTCTAAAAATGGATTGAAAAACATGCTATAAATATTTTATATTTTTATTAGATTAAGAATACTTAAGAACAAATTAAAATGAGCTCATATTGATGGGGAGAAGTTTAAAAGTTCAACAACCCTGAAGATTATACTTTTTTAGTGCAGGATAAATTACCAATATTTTTAACATCACACATCATTTTATGTACTATAAAGGTGGCAGATTTAGATTTTTGTAACAACTTCAGCCCATACTATAGGAACATAAAACTCCTTATTCATAAGATAACTTCCGAAGTTAAACGAATTACATAAAATAAGTGAAAGTATAAACACGAATCTGTATATAAAAAAAGAGAAAGCCAAAATTTAGAAGTAAATGTTAGGACTGAATAAAATAAATTTAATAGCACAATTAAAAATTCAGTAGAAAACACAGTGCAAAAAATTCTTTTAAATATTACATGAATTATATATGTATTAAAAAACCGCTCGCAACAGCAATTTCCCCCTTCGTAACTTTGGAGTAAATATTTAAGTAAAGAATTTTATTTGATTTAAAAAAAAAATGAAATAAATTGTTTTTAAGACATCGCTTAAAGGAGCTAATGAAAACTGTTAAAAGCTTTGAATGTGCTATATTAACAAATTTGCAATCAGTTAAGTAGCTATGTTGACCAGTTAGAAATTTTGAAATTAAATTGCTTGATTTTACAAGACTATTTTGGAAAAAGATGTTTTGACAATTACGTTTGACATTTATCTTTAGCAGATCATTATGCGATGGCTTAGTTCTAGTAAAATCACTTATTTCGTGAAGAATGAAACTTTTTACTGTATGTATAGAAATTCTTCTGTTAAAGGTATCGAATTGAAAGTTACGTTAAAAATTGAATACGATGCTAAATATCAGTGTGAGTGGTAAGACAAATACCACTTCCGAACATTTGGACTAAATTTAAGTACTCAAACTTTTTTCGGGGGAGAGGGAAGAAATTATTGAAAAAAAAAAAACAAATTGCTGAGTAAATCTTACTCATACATTTTGCAAAATAAAGAGTGAAATTTAAAAGAATCTGACCATTGACTATCATTGTCAATTATCTGCTACCGTCAGACCGTCACACTAGAAGACATTTTAAAGTTAAACGTCCGATTGCTATCTCCTATAGAAATGGCCATTCATTTCCAGGGAATCCACCCGAGGGCAGAGAAAGCAGAACTGTTTTGGTAATGTAGTAACACATTACTAAAACTCACTGCAAAAACCAGGATGTCATACAAAAATCGCAATAAACGTCTTCTACACCCTATAGTTTCAAGGTCGTCCGAAGAAGGGGTCACTTTTTACCCACGCCGTGGGGGAAAACTAATATCCCTTGAAGAGAATGAGGGGAGACAGGGGGAGGGGACGGTTTTTATAGAAATGATAGTGATTTATTGACATTTTTACGAATTTGTGACAAGAGAAATGTTGCTCCTTCCACAATCGTTAATGTGGTGAAGCCAATGACTGCTTGAATAATAATTTCTTCAAAATATATATATTTTTTAAATTCCACAACCAAACAAAATATATAAGTGGGACTTAAGTTCAAAAAAGTGAGGGGGCCCTGGCCCCCTGCACCAGCCGCCATTGAGTGCATCATAATCTAATGACGATGGAATATAATTTTCAAAGAGCAACATTGTAAGGCTGTTGAGATGAGTCCAGGGCCGTCGTGAATGGGGGGCGTCAGAGGCGTACTGGCCATAGAGTTGTCCGGTGTAATCACCGGACAACCCTGTACCCTATGACATATACATCATTAATTAAAAATTATACTATAATTAAAACCAATTACACATTATAACAATTTATGATAATTCACAAAAACTATACACTTTTAAAAATGAAATAAAAATTCATTCCCCGCAGCCCGCAGCAATGTAATCTGCGCGTCTTTAAAGAAACAGCATAACAAATGTAATAGAACAATGAGTTCTGTTTTAACTGGTTTATAAAATATGTTGGTTGCATTTCCTTGCGCAAGTGCTGTAGAAGTTAGGATTTCTTCATTTCTCAGAACTAAAACGTAACTTCGATGTTATTTTCATACATAAAAAAGTTATGAATTATGATGATAATCGTTTTATTGCAAGTTATTTTATTGAATTTGTATCCAGTATTGGAAGTGGAATTTCATCTAAATATGGGTTTTAATCTTTATTTTAACAAAAGGATTTAAATTTTTTTTAAACTCAATATAAAAATGTTATAACGTCTTAGTACATTTTATTCAATTAAATTTATTTTTAATTATCTTTTTATTCTCAAACTGAAAAACGAGCCTATTGATCATAGTAAAGTATTGTGGTTGCATTCTACATTTTAATTATCTTTTTTCTTAAATGTAAAGAGGGAATAACCCTTTTGTACATGGTAAATATAATAATATAAAAATCGGAAATTTTTGCAGCATGAAATTTTGCATATTTTTATAACAAAGAAACTTTTTAAAGAGTCCCAATCCTTGAAATCATATTTCAAATAATGAAATCCACTTTTTAATATTTTTGTAGCATACACTAGTGATATATTTCTTAGTTAATGGAATATTAATAGAACTTCTTAATAATTTATATTTTATAGCCTGAGCTTATGTGTCAATGAACTTTTCAGCGAGCAAAGCCAGCTTGGTTTTGGGTATCAATGAATCATCCTGCGAGCAAAGCGTCAAAAGCTGGGACCTATACACCAATGACGGATCTCGGTCGGCAACGCAACTCTAACTAAAATATTGCACATAGCACAATTTCGTAGCGAAGCACGGGTACTATTCAGCTAGTTGCGAATAAAAAAGTAAACTAATTAACTTCTGAAGTCATTCAGGAGATCATGCCTCTAGTGGCGCCATCTAGTTATAACTGGGGGACTAAATAGGGGAAAATGCAAAATTTTAAAGTAGTAAAGAGATGGGAAATATATATATATATATATATATATATATATATATATATATATATATATATATATATATATAGATATATATAGATAGCTTAAAAGACTCGAGTAATATCTAATACGATCAGATTTTTCTGATTAAAAAATCAGGACATGTCTCTGCTATGGGGAAGGGATAATTTTTTTTACGTAATTATTTATGGAGTTCGGAACACACAATTCTAAAATCTTCAATGTTCGAGGTTTTTTCGGAAGATATACAATATACATTCTAATTCATAGCTTTATTTAACTTTTTTATTAGCTTTCAACCATACTTTATGTATATTTTTTGAGGCTATAATCCAGAAACTCTGCAAAAATATGACAAGTTAATTTTAGTTATTAACAAAGATTTCAGAGTAATCGCAGAAAGTTGTGCCTTCTCAGAAATCCAAATTTTACCAACAATAGAAAATGTTCTTTCAATATCTGCAGTTTTCCCGACAAAAAAGCTGAATTCCACAATTTTCATAATTTGGCAATTTCAATTGAGTGCTGGTGGAAATGTAAATGGGTAATGTAAATGTCGCCAAAATCACTGAGATCACATACAGATCACAATGTGATATCGCAGTGACAAAGTTTTCGTTGCGAAAATCGCATAAATCACATGGATGTCGCCAAAGTCACTAAGATCACATACAGATCACAATGTGATATCGCAGTGACAAAGTTTTCGTTGCGAAAATCGCATAAATCACACGGATGTCGCCAAAGTCACTAAGATCACATACAGATCACAATGTGATATCGCAGTGACAAAGTTTTCGTTGCGAAAATCGCATAAATCACATGGATGTCGCCAAAATCACTAAGATCACATACAGATCACAATGTGATATCGCAGTGACAAAGCTTTCGTTGCCAAAATCGCATAAATCACATGGATGTCGCCAAAATCACTAAGATCACATACAGATCACAATGTGATATCGCAGTGACAAAGTTTTCGTTGCGAAAATCGCATAAATCACATGGATGTCGCCAAAATCACTAAGATCACATACAGATCACAATGTGATATCGCAGTGACAAAGCTTTCGTTGCGAAAATCGCATAAATCACATGGATGTCGCCAAAATCACTAAGATCACATACAGATCACAATGTGATATCGCAGTGACAAAGTTTTCGTTGCGAAAATCGCATAAATCACATGGATGTCGCCAAAGTCACTAAGATCACATACAGATCACAATGTGATATCGCAGTGACAAAGTTTTCGTTGCGAAAATCGCATAAATCACATGGATGTCGCCAAAATCACTAAGATCACATACAGATCACAATGTGATATCGCAGTGACAAAGCTTACGTTGCGAAAATCGCATAAATCACACGGATGTCGCCAAAGTCACTAAGATCACATACAGATCACAATGTGATATCGCAGTGACAAAGCTTTCGTTGCCAAAATCGCATAAATCACATGGATGTCGCCAAAATCACTAAGATCACATACAGATCACAATGTGATATCGCAGTGACAAAGTTTTCGTTGCGAAAATCGCATAAATCACATGGATGTCGCCAAAATCACTAAGATCACATACAGATCACAATGTGATATCGCAGTGACAAAGCTTTCGTTGCGAAAATCGCATAAATCACATGGATGTCGCCAAAATCACTAAGATCACATACAGATCACAATGTGATATCGCAGTGACAAAGTTTTCGTTGCGAAAATCGCATAAATCACATGGATGTCGCCAAAGTCACTAAAATCACATACAGATCACAATGTGATATCGCAGTGACAAAGTTTTCGTTGCGAAAATCGCATAAATCACATGGATGTCGCCAAAATCACTAAGATCACATACAGATCACAATGTGATATCGCAGTGACAAAGCTTACGTTGCGAAAATCGCATAAATCACACGGATGTCGCCAAAGTCACTAAGATCACATACAGATCACAATGTGATATCGCAGTGACAAAGCTTTCGTTGCGAAAATCGCATAAATCACATGGATGTCGCCAAAATCACTAAGATCACATACAGATCACAATGTGACATCGCAGCGACAAAGCTTTCGTTGCGAAAATCGCATAAATCACATAGATGTCGCCAAAGTCACTAAGATCGCATACTGATCACAATGTGATATAGCAGTGACGTGAGATTCGTTGATAAAATCACATACTCGTCGCATAAATCACATAGATGTCCCCAAAATCACATAGAGATCACACTGATACCACAAAAATAGCATAAATGTTAAAATGTGATATCCCTGTGTATCCCTGCGATATCGCAAAATTACGTCTTATATCACATACATGTCACAAAATGACCTGTTTGTGATTTTCATTATATAAAATTATTTTGGGATATCACTGGATGTCGCTGCGATATCACAAAGCAACATCGCAACTTCGTCACATTGTGATGTCGCTGCGATATCACATGGAAGTCGAAAGTGACGTGAACTTTTGCGACATCGCTGCGATATCCCATGCAAGTCACATTGTGACCGTGATCTTTGCGACGAAAAACTTCGTTGCAGTGACGTAACTGTGACAAAGATGGTTAGTAGGGAAGGTAACATTTAAATATGAGAAAAGGTTGGCACGATTTGCGTGAAACTCGCAAAACTGGTTTCCTCTGCTGTGTTTCAAGCCAAGTTTTTTCAGATCAAGATACGTCACATTCAATTCGAACCGTATGAGTAATTTTTCACACCAAAACTAACATGCAAACTTAGGTTGCATATTAAAAAAAAGAAAAAGCACAGTAAGCTGAAATTTTTGTGTTTATGCCCTTTTCAAAACATTTAGAATTGAATGAAAAAAATGGGAGAATTGTCCATTGAGAGCAATTTCACATTATGCAATATTTTTAGTGCATTTAAAAATGAATTAACTTTATTTCAATATTGCATTCATTAATATTGGCTCTATTTGAGAGTCATAGGAATGCAAATATCTGTTCCGTAAAAATTGTACTAATTTGAAAATGCAATGTTTTCAGGTATAAATTAGTGAACTAATAAAAAGTTCACGTTATATAATTGTAAAACTATGGACAGTTTTACAACAAAGAAGTACTTCATATTAATCTAGTAATTTCCTAACTATTTAGATGGTTATATGTTATGAGATGGGTTACGTTAATCTTTTATTGTGTTTTTTGAGGAATTGTGTTTAAAGTGTAAACTGTACAACGAAAACATGATAACTCAAAATATTATATCCGGAATGTCATGACATTTGTTGTGCATGTATGTTACACCCATACACATGTTTTGAAAAGAAAAGTAAGCTGTAGGACTATTTAAATTTGTTTTATGGCCTTTTTAAATGTAAATTTAAAAAAAAAAAAAATTAAGAAAAATTCACTGTTATATTTAAAATGCTTTAAATCCCAAAAAAGTGAATATTTTAATTTCGTTTCAAAACACAACTTATAGAATTAATAAAATTATGAAGTTCAAGAAAATTAAGTGATAATTTTTTGCTTGTAGTGTTTTACAAAGCATAAAAAATACTTGTATTTTTTTATGAAAACAACATTATTATTTAAAACAATAAATTTTATATATATTTTTATTAAAATTTGATATTTATATATATTTACGTTTTTTTTTTTTTTTTTTTTACATTTGAAAACTTCAAATCACTTCTCAGTGTCATTATATTTTGCATTTCCTTATATGCTTGATTTATTTTTTAAGAAGTAAATTCCATGTTTATCGAATTTTAGTACTATCTAATATTCCACGCTCAGTATTGTTTAATATTTCCTGAAATTTAAAAACAAAATTTAGTGATGAAAAATAGTAGGAAATTAAAAAAGAAAACTCAAATTATTTTATATGCATAGTACATGATTCGAAAGACAGTGATAAGACGATTTTTTTTTTCAATTTGTCATTGATTGTGTATACAAGTATTTCATCGTACATTTAAAAATTGAAAGTAAAAAAACATTATGAAATGATAATTTACCTTCTTGTGCCAAAAATTTTTTTAAGTGGGAGGCTGGATTTCAATGGTTTTAGAAGTAGGCAGACGCATGTGTATTTTCTTGAACAGTGGGACGCGCGTCTACCCTTACTTCTAGCATTGGTCTTATGATCTTAATGAAATTCTTACTAGACCAAGCATATAAGTTTGAACATGTATTGAAATATTGCACTTTTTATAATATTTTTTTAATTGCAGGAAAAGGGAAATGCATAATCATGTCTTTGGAAGTTGTATTTTATCCTAAAATACAACAAATAAACATGCCTGCAAGTATATAATTCTGCAATCATTTAATCATGAATATGAGAACGAATTCACTAGAATATAAGAGTATGTTCTTCTAAAGCAAGGCTTATTTTAAATTTACACATAGCAGGAAGCCCTAATATTTGTGACAAAGTATATTCAGGCAAGATAAGTCTCAGAATGCAAGACCACCCTGACTCTGGAGAAAAGCCACATTCTTGTGAGATGTGTGCCAAATCATTTTCACAAAAGGGTTCCCTCAGAATGCACCTCCTCACCCACACTTTAGAAAAGCCATATTCTTGTGAGATGTGTGCCAAATCATTTCCACAAAAGGGACACCTCAAAAGGCATCTTCTCACTCACACTAAAGAAAAGCCACATTCTTGTGAGATGTGTGCCAAATCATTTTCACAAAAGGGTGACCTCAGAATGCACCTAATCACTCACACTAAAGAAAAGCCACATTCTTGTGAGATGTGTGCCAAATCATTTTCATTGAAGTCTAACCTCAGAGTGCATCTTCTCACTCACACTGGAGAAAAGCCACATTCTTGTGATATGTGCATCAAATCATTTTCACAAAAGGGTGACCTCAGAATGCACCTCCTCACTCACACTAAAGAAAAGCCACATTCTTGTGAGATGTGTGCCAAATCATTTTCATTGAAGTCTAACCTCAGAGTGCATCTTCTCACTCACACTGGAGAAAAGCCATATTCTTGTGAGATGTGTGACAAATCATTTCCACAAAAGGGACACCTCAAAAGGCATCTTCTCACTCACACTAAAGAAAAGCCACATTCTTGTGAGATGTGTGCCAAATCATTTTCATTGAAGTCTAACCTCAGAGTGCATCTTCTCACTCACACTGGAGAAAAGCCACATTCTTGTGAGATGTGTGACAAATCATTTCCACAAAAGGGACACCTCAAAAGGCATCTTCTCACTCACACTAAAGAAAAGCCACATTCTTGTGAGATGTGTGCCAAATCATTTTCACAAAAGGGTGACCTCAGAATGCACCTAATCACTCACACTAAAGAAAAGCCACATTCTTGTGAGATGTGTGCCAAATCATTTTCATTGAAGTCTAACCTCAGAGTGCATCTTCTCACTCACACTGGAGAAAAGCCACATTCTTGTGATATGTGCATCAAATCATTTTCACAAAAGGGTGACCTCAGAATGCACCTCCTCACTCACACTAAAGAAAAGCCACATTCTTGTGAGATGTGTGCCAAATCATTTTCATTGAAGTCTAACCTCAGAGTGCATCTTCTCACTCACACTGGAGAAAAGCCACATTCTTGTGATATGTGCATCAAATCATTTTCACAAAAGGGTGACCTCAGAATGCACCTCCTCACTCACACTAAAGAAAAGCCACATTCTTGTGAGATGTGTGCCAAATCATTTTCATTGAAGTCTAACCTCAGAGTGCATCTTCTCACTCACACTGTAGAAAAGCCATATTCTTGTGAGATGTGTGACAAATCATTTCCACGAAAGGGACACCTCAAAAATCATCTTCTCACTCACACTAAAGAAAAGCCACATTCTTGTGAGATGTGTGCCAAATCATTTTCACAAAAATGTGACCTCAAAAGGCATCTTCTCACTCACACTAAAGAAAAGCCACATTCTTGTGAGATGTGTGCCAAATCATTTTCACAAAAATGTGACCTCAAAAGGCATCTTCTCACTCACACTAAAGAAAAGCCACATTCTTGTGAGATGTGTGCCAGATCATTTTCACAAAAATGTGACCTCAAAAGGCATCTTCTCACTCACACTAAAGAAAAGCCACATTCTTGTGAGATGTGTGCCAAATCATTTTCATTGAAGTCTAACCTCAGAGTGCATCTTCTCACTCACACTGGAGAAAAGCCATATTCTTGTGATATGTGCATCAAATCATTTTCACAAAAATGTGACCTCAGAATGCACATCCTCACTCACACTAAAGAAAAGCTGCATTCTTGTGAGATGTGTGACAAATCATTTCCACAAAAGTGTGACCTCAGAAGGCACATTCTCACTCACACTTAAGAAAAGCCACATTCTTGTGACATGTGCACCAAATCATTTTCTCATAAGAGATACCTCAAAAGGCATCTTACTACTCACACTGAAGAAAAGCCACATTCTTGTGAGATGTGTGCCAAATCATTTTCGCTAAAGTGTGCCATCAGAAAGCATATCCTAACTCACATTGGAGAAAAGCCGCCTTCCTGGTAGCCGTGCACAGGCGATTGTTATTTTTGACGTCAAACGCGGTTGTTTTCGCCTACCTGTTTGGTTCTTATGTTTTATCTTTCGTCATGCAAGACGCAACAACATACACTATATATTCTCAAATATCAAATTGTTTTACATTTATTTACTTTACTTAGCAAAAATTAATTTTTAGAATTTGCTGTGAACGCCGAAAGAAAATGCCATAAGTAGAGACAGTTTTCTTAACCTGTTCTCTTTCAATTGAAAATTTATATTTGCGTAAAAATACCTTTTAAATTATACATTTAACGATTAAGGATTGCCACTTAGCCAGTGGGGCATCTACTTTTGCACAGTTTAAATGGCCTGATAATGTCATCATAAATCATTTCTTCTCTTGTTAAAAAAAGTCACCTAACTTTGCCAATGTAGTTGTAATAATGTATAAGAAATCCTTGCTATTTTCCCAAGTCAATCACCAGGTACTGAAAATTACAAAATAGGAGAAGCTTATTGTATGACATTTTGCATCCACACTTCACTTACCACTATGATGTAAGCAAAGCTCCAAAGTGGAAGTTACTTGCTGTGTGTGAAAAGCAAGCTTTTGTTTCTTTTACTTAACATATAGGGAATGAAATCCACACTAAAAATCACACGTGATATAGTTCTGCGGATTTGCCGATTTCAGCGGTTTTGACCAAAATTTCTTGAGATCGATGCAAATCCGCATTAAAATTTCTAGGAGATGCATGTGTGTCATGCGCTTGCTAACAAGTCTGATTGCCATAGATCCTTGTCTGCATTTAGAATTCCCAAAACCTCCTGTAAAATGACCACTTTTGTCGCTGCTTTCTTTAATGTTTGTCTCTATCTTCAATATTTATGTTAGTGTGTGATTGTTGATTTTACTCCAATATATGGCCGCTATTGCCGATGTTTAAGCTTATATGCCAGTTGATTGACGTTATTGTGAAGGCCATTTTTGACGAGTATTACGCTGATGTAATAGGCACATTGCGAGATTTGCATTTGTATGGAAGGCGCTATCGCTTATATTTACATTGAAGTGATAGTCGTTTTCGCCTAAGGTTCAGGGTTGCCAGATAAAAAAAAGTAAAATAATGCCAAATTGCTGACAAGATAAGGCCAAACTGTGACGTCATCGATAAATTGTTGCCAAATGGGAAAAATGCATGATTTTAGTATTCTTTATGACAAAGGTTTAAAAAATAATTCTCTAGATTCACTAGGATGTCTCTTTGGTCATCCTAAACAACAAACATTTTAAAATTTAATTTTTTAATTTTAAAAATTGTTCAAGAATTTTTTTTTGTCTAAAATACTTGTGTTTGGTATCAAATAAATGCTAAAAAAAAGTATCTTTCTAAGAATATACCACCCTTTGAACATATAGTTCGTTGAACGTAGAAAACTATGAATACTTTCCAGTCCCTTTATTATCTATCTTAATTGATGTCTCCTTTTCCCCTTAAAAATAACCTGCTGTTATTCTGCCTAGAGCCTCGTTTACATCCTGTATTCGGACAATTATTCGACCCCCTACCCCTCTTGTTGTCAACTCCGGTCGTCACTGGTCAGCTCCTGAGGCCAAAAAACAAGATTAAAGAAGTTATTATTATTAATATTTTTTGCTTTTAATAAAAAAAAAGGCATGAAAAAGAGTCTGGATATTCGATTCTTTTGAACGTTTTACAGGATAAAGTATCGTTAAGAATGTTACGATACTTTGTCGTATGGGATGTCGTGTTTACTTGGTATTAAGACACTATTTTGAATCGAAAGACCATAAATATAATGGGGAGTGTCTCTGGGTTTTCGTGTTTTATGTTAATCACTAGTTTTATTACGATCTCGTTAACCCCTTAAATCTTCAAAGTAAGACAATTGCCCACTTGAAAAAAGGGACTACTATTTTAAACTTCTGAGACTACTATTTTTAACTTCTGGAGCTACTAAAACAACTATTTTCAAAGCTTATAGTCAGTGGCAGCACTGTGAGATGTGTGCCAAATCATTTTTGCTAAAGGGTGCCCTCAGAAAGCACCTCCTCACTCACACTGGAGAAAAGCCTTATTCTTGTGAGATGTGGCCCAAATCACTTTCAGCTCAGAAAACACCTCCTCACTCACATTGGAGAAATGCAACATTCTTCTGACTTGTGCCCCAAATCATTTTCACAAAAGAGTTCACTCAGAAAGCACATCCTCACTCATACTGGAGAAATGCCACATTCCTGTGAAATGCACTAAATTATTTTCACAAAAGAGTTTCCTCAGAGCATACCTTCTCACTCACTGGTGAAAAGCCGCATTCTTGTAAGATGTATGTCAAATTATTTTCAAAAAAGGGAGACCTCAAAAGACACCTCCTCACTCACACTGGAGAAAAGCCGAGTTGGTGAATGAAATTTTTCTCTATGAAATTTTTGCCATTTAAAAGAAAAAATTTGTTTTAAGAAAATTTATGTAAACATGAAACACTTTTTCTATTTTTTTAAAGAATAAATTTTTATTTTACAAAATAATTTCTTGGAAACTAAGATGTAATAGATTCCTATGAAATAATATTATATATACATATTTAAATAAATAAATCATTGCTACTTTTATTATTGACTACATTAATAACTCGTAATAGTACCAAATTGTTTGTTAAGGCATGAGATCTAAGTACTAATTTGTAGTATTTGATGCAGTATTGGTTTTCATGTCATTTTATATTTACTGCAAAATTTAATTTCCCATTTATGTTGTGGTCGGTAGTCTAGCGGAAATCAGGAATAATGCAGTTTTGTTACTGTAAGTTGTTTAATTTCATTATTTCATCTTGGTTTAATTACAAAAGAAGACTGTTAAGCCTTCACTATAAGATCGTGAGATTGGATTTTGACACAAGACAGATGGAGTTTCTAAGTACACTAAATCAAGATTGGTGGTTTGTGATATCAAAAACAGATTAATTTACAGAATTTCCACGAATATGGAAGGTCAGGAAGAGTCATGAATTTAGGCATTGGGTAAATTTCGAGCAAAAAAGTGCAAATTTCAAGGATTTCTAAACATTTTAAGTAAAACTCTATACTATGACGTCATAAATGCCCTGATCGCTATTCGTCTACGTCTTTGTTTACCTTTTGACAGAAACAACGGTCACAGTTCAAAACCGCTGCCAAATGAAACGTTTCTGAACTCCAAATCCATAGCATCGCACGAGTAAGTTTTCGTAGATAAACAAATTCTTATTACAAGAAATGAACTGATTTGATTTTGGTTGGTTGTTTTCAGATTATCTGGCGCCGTCAGCAACACGAGGGCTGTAATGCGCCGAAACATTCGTCATTAGACAAGCCAACGTACATTTACAAATACCCATGCATAACACGAGACTCGAACCCGCAACCTAGCGGTCTAGAAGCTAGCACGCTAAACACTATACCGTTTGGTCGAACTGATTTGATAAGCTTATGTTTACATTTTATTTTTATTTCTTTTGCTCTGTTCGCTATTTCGATGGTGCGTTACGGTTTTACATTTTTGATACCAAAACATTTTATATTTAATTTCTTATTATTGACTTATTCCATCTTCAAGTATTTCCTCAAACACTGAAATATCCAGGGGCGTACTGGGAGATGATATCAGCCCGGTAATTTTAGAAAATATTCCGGACCAAATTTTCAGTAAAATCATTCGTTAAATTTTAATTATTATTGTTAATAAAAATATTTTTGATAAATAAATAATTTTAATAGTTAAATATTTTTTTATAATTACTGTATTTTATTATTTGAATATTTAGATATAGTAATTCCAATAATTAAATAGTTTTATTTATAAAATAATTTTAATAATTGACTTGTTATAGCACTGGTTGGAGTGATTACGATTCGAGAGTATTGGACTTTTTACAAAAACTTTAACGCTGACCAAACGGTATAGTGGTTAGCGTGCTAGCTTCTAGACCACGAGGTTGCGGGTTCCGAGTCCCGTGTTAGGCATGGGTGTTTGTAAATGTATGTTGGCTTGTCTAATGACGAAAGTTTCGGCGCATTATAGCCCTCGTGTTGCTGACGGCGCCAGATAATCTGAATACAACCAACCAACCAAAAACTTTAAGCAAGTCAACTACTAATATTGAAAAGCATAAAAAAACTTCCGGACCAGACTGACCTATATTTTACAGACACTGACCGATCTGGTGATTACAAAGGACAAACCTGTGACCAGTATTCCTCTGCTGCCCTTTAAAAATCAAAGAAGGGAAAATTGAACAATAGTTTACTTACTATATTTGTGTTAGTAAAATTCATATAAGTTTTTTTTTTTTTTTTTTTTTTGTGTGTGTGCGATTTCTTCAGTCAGAAAATATGTTCAGTTCATATTTGATTCAGTCTTGAAAAGTCATGGATTCGCGACTAAATGTTTTGGCAGAAACACTGAATTTACCTTCGATTTTAGGATTGATAATTTTAGGCTGTTAGACACATCTTTTCAAGATTTTAATTGGTGGGGGGGGGGGGGAATGTTAAAGATAATTATTTTATTTATCACCAAATCTTGTGTTTCTTTATAGACTGAGAGGCGACGGCAATTTTTGGACCCCATCGAACATCATTCTGAATTTTTTATAGAAATTAGAGAAAAGTGAGTAGATTACGAATTTTCTGGTCTGCCTTGGCAAAAATGGACGAAACTGGTCAAAAATCGACTTTTAATAAGTTGAACTAAATCCAATTGCCAAATGCGCCATAAGTTGCCAAATAATGAGCATTTTTTTTATATGGTAACCCTCACTCTAAGTTTCAATTAAGAAGTTTGCAGACGATTCAGATATCTGGCGACGGTCTACTTGCATCTATTAAAAGGAGCTAAGTTGGCAAAAAATATTACGTCACTTATGACGTAACTGATGTCGCCAATTTGGCTTACTTTTAAAAGAAATAAGTTTTCCGAACCAAAGATCAGAAATCGTTTGCACTCTTTCTCATTGAAAATCAAAATGCAGTGGGTTGCCAGACTAATAAGTTTGTTCTATTTTTGGCAAGTTATGACATATTTGGCAATCGGCAAAAAAAGCAAATCGGATTTTAGTTCAACTCATTCCAAGTCGATTATTGATCAGTTTCGGCCATTTTCGCCACGGCAGACCCGTGGATTAGTAATTTACTCACTTTTCTCCAAATTCTATAAAAAATTCTGAATGATATTCGATGGGGTCCAAAAATTGAAGTCGCCTCTCGAATTATTACATAGGGCTGATTTAATTTAACGTCAAGGTTAATACATATAGCTAGAAAAAATGTATGTATGTGTATTAGGGTGGGGCGAAAAAACTTTTTTTCGATATCGGTTTTGGCATAGAGCGGAAAAGTTGCTTAATATGTAAAAAAAAATCACTTTTAAACCATTTTTTGGAAGTAATTTTTAAAAACCGCCATTACCATAGCATGGAATAGTTGCCTAATATGTCAGTTAAAACCCACAAAAGATTTCGTGCCCCTCTTGCTTTGTGGAAAAATGTATCTAAATCGTAGCACCCCCCCCCCCCCCCAGACAGGCGCCTTTGCCCTCATAGGAAATACTACTGCTCCCTATATTTGTTGTGTTACAACCTTCTACCGCAGTTCATTAAAAAACTACTTTGTAAAAAAACCTTGACATTTGGTGAGTAGGTACGATGTAATGAAATGACATGAAATAAAAACTCGCAAATAGTGTCAAATATATTTTATGTATTTGAAATTCTGTAATGTCTATGCAGTAGTGCCATCTGCAGTTGTCAGGTTTTTTTTGTTTTTTTTAATTTTCATTTATAATTGATGAATACAACTGAGGACTAGGAAGGGAAAACGACTTAAGTCCAAAAGAGGAAACGTTTCAGGAGAGCCGAAAAATGAAAAACACACGTATCTGGTACTTGAGGATAGGATTAAGGACCAGATTGAATTTGAACTATTGCTACTGGAATTCGCACTTTGAGCGTTCTCTACTTTGTTTAGCCTTGTTTTTAGGACATTTTTCCGTAAAAAAAAAAAGATTTTCGATTTTTTTTTTGGGGGGGTGGGGTACTTAGGTCGTCTTCCAATCTTAGTCCTCAATTTATGTCATTTTATTAAGTGATAATTTTTGCACGGACACGCCAAGTTTCAAAGATTTATACAAAGTAGTTTCTAAATAATGTATCACATATAAATAAGGTTTTTAATATAAATCCTTTATATGCATTTCTAATTTTTACATTTATTAACATAGCGCCGTTTCTGTTGTCAGCTTGTGCTTGGTGTTGACGTCAAATTTTAAATATTAAAAATACCTCTATCAGCAAAATATGCTGTAAACAAGTTTTCAAAATTTCTTCATTAAAAATTAATCTAAATTTATGCATTCACATCAACACATATTTTATTTATTCTGATTAAAACAATTTAATTATTTACTTGCTTGCTTATTTATTCACACAATTTTGGCAACAGGAAAAAGTTCCTTCATTGATTGGTTAATTGCTATTTCAGCTGGATTGGCTGACGGTAATTTGGTTTATTTGCATTCAGTAAAGCCGACCTTTTAGTGACAGCCCCTCAAATTAGACAGAATGCCTTTTCGAATCTATTTGCCAAGTTCCAGCACGTTTGGATGACGGCAATTGGATTAATTAGGCCGCCGCAGATTTGCCCACATACACACAAACAAAATCGAAGTTAATATAAAAAGATTTCATGTACTGGGCTTGAAGATTGTAACACGTAGAGAGTATTGGGCAATTATTAAAACAACATATACTGTATGAACTTAAAGTATTTCACTTTTCCTGCTTCTTGTAAATCTCCGAAGACATCCCAATTGTTTAATCGACTGGACTGACTATATCGCAATCGTCCACCATGGGATATTCCCAGTAATAACCATATATTTATCATAAGTATGTACTCATATAATATAACAATCTAGCAGTAATTTTATGATTGATGGGATATTTTATTACAGTTTATTCGCTTTGGCCTTTACCGCTTTTATGGTATAATTTTAAAATCAAGACATCAAATTTACATTTGCTCGGATATTTTATTTATTTTTTTCTGAATTTTTTTTTTTTATTGTTAAATAAATTATTTTTTGATGTTATACATTTTTTAATTGATATTTATTTTTTAATTTAGCTTTTATAAAGACATAATTCTGCTAGGGGCGCTATCAGGCGATAGTGTTCTGAAACAAAATGATAGACTGGAACTATTAATAATAGATTTTAAAATTAAATGGAAACACCTATAAAAATTTATTTCTAAAAAAATTAATAGAGTTAAAGAAATAATTAATTCACATTGCAGAAAAAATAATTCGAAAAGATCCGCGCAATAGCAAATTCAGTGGCGTGATTTTAAAGTTATAGTATAACCAGTATAGAGAGAAAAATGACAGGTACCAGAAATCATTTGGTGGCGAAATTTTGAAGTAGTGTTGACGTTAACTTTTACCCTCCACTAATGTAGAAGTAATCTTATAAAAAGCCTCTGTCCGTGTGTCTGAAGTCATTGACTTTGCCACGTTAGCCTACACAATTACCAGATTTCAATCCAGATGGTAATTTGTGGAATGAGATCTAATGAGACATCAGGCAGCTAGATTACAGTACCATAAAATCTTAAGGAATTAGAGAATGCAGTCCATTGGATATGATCTTAAATGCTTTATTCCACCAAAAAACATCTCACAGAACCCATGTCAAGAAGAATTCATGGAGTATTAAGGGCAAAAGATAGACCAATATTGCATTGAAGGAGTGGTTGTGATGACATCAACTCTGAACTATCTATATATATAATTCTCTTGCGTAACGTCCAAATTCGTCTGTATTTCTGTGAGCAGAATGGCAACGACTTCAAACATCCGATCACAAATCTTCTAAATGTACTTTATGCATGAATTTTCAAATTTAGCAATCCAGCCAATCACAATATATCGTTTGAAATTTGATTAATACTTCTGGCAACAGCAACAACTTGGATTCGCTATATTTTGTTTTTCTTATTACAGTCTACAGATAGAAATTGGCTATTTAAAACGTATTGATTTAATAGTTACGGTGATGCAAGAATAAATAGATTCAAGATGTGTACATTTCTTTTGAATTAGAATTCCGGATAAACCAGACTTTTCGGAAAAGTTATCTGCTGGAACATATTCCGGAGGTCGCTGGGTTGCATTCAGCGCTAAATCGTCTACTTTCAAAAAGTCGCCAAGAGGTATTGTGCAGTAAATCTGAAACTGTATTCATTTCTAATCAGTGCAAATTCAGCTATTACGAATTGAAAACTATCAAAATAACGAATAAAACCAACCCCTCAACTTCAAAATCTCATACGAAATTGATAAAAAAAAAAAGAAACTTTTGGCGAAATAGGGCTAATTTTCTCGCCAAATTTGTTTTTCAAAAAATTCCTTTTGATTGAATGCCGGATAATTGACATTTCACGGGGTTTTTTTTTTCTAAGTATCGCATAAAAGATCATGCAAACATATGATTGCTTCGTTAAGAAATTTCGATAAGCAACTTTAATTATTTTGGCGCTTCATAAGAAACCAGCTCGTAAATTGTAATTGTTCAATGAAATAACCAATCTCTTTTTAAATATATGCACGATACTGTTTATTTTTGTTGTTTTCCAAGAACTTTCTACTACGTTGTCCACACTGTCCCTGCTTGACACGTCTCGACAGCAGTAGGCTAATGACGTGGCAAGTATTCTGGCTCTTCATAAATAGCAAAACGTTTTCAGTTTCATGACTTTATGCAGCTGAAATAGCTTTTGCTAGGGCATATTTTAAATGCTTCACTTTGAGGCGAGCCAAGGGGATTGCATAGCAATCCAGGGGGTTGGCGAGCGTCAGCGAGCAGGGGGTGGAGCCCCCTAGTTTGATAAATATCTTGTGTTTTAAATTATACATGTTTTGCTTTCCGTGTGTGGCATCACTTGGAATTTTGGTCGATTTCTTTTCTGTCAGTCATGATGAAAGGTTGATAAATAAATTGTTTTAAGATATTTAGGAGAAAGGAGAATTGCAAATCTCATAACAGTGGTCATAATAATTTGACCACTCAGTGTATAGATACGAGTATCAATTTTAAACGGCGTATTTAATTCTACATGTCAACACAGTAAACAATGTCACGTGTTTAGCGGCTTCCAAGAAAGGAACGGATTAACAAATGCCACACACCCGTTCTCTCAACTATCCGAAATAAAGTAGAGTATGCTTTTATATGTTAAATGCGGCCTGGCGTAAAACTAAAATCGTTTATGTCCCAGTACGCCCCTGATCTATAGGTATTTCTGTAGAACACGTTAAGGTATTCGATTTGACAGCAAATTAAAGATATTCAGATATTGCATAACAAATAGTTAAAACATTACTAGTTAAATATACTGTTGCGTTATATGGGTTCGAAAGATTTGACGCCAAAGCAGATCAAAACTTGCAGAAATTTATTCCAAAATAACTCTTCACGGTTCTCTTACAGCTCCAGAACTTCTCGTTCTAGTAGACACAGAACAGCTCTTTTCACCTCAATAGAGCACAAAACAGCAGTTAAAAACTTGACAACAACTGCTAAATCACCGCAAAAGACAATGCAATACAGTTCACTCAGTATCTCCAGTCAACTAATTCAGTGACTCAAAATCCAAGAACTACTCAAGTCAGGAATACAGCTCTCACAATGAACGTTGAAAGACAACTAACTACTAACCAACTCAGGCCGCGCTTATATAGGAGTGGTGAATATACGTGAACCTTCCAGAGATAGACATTTGGAGAACTTTCCAGATTATAGTCTAAAAGTCCTATATACATGTACTGAAAATGTCGCCAAATTTGGCGACAAAAATTAGTCGCCAAAACCGTCGCCAACTTGGCTCTATCTCGCCAATTTGACGAGATTCCCATTACCATAATGTTAAATGCCCTGCCCCTTGAAACTCGCTTCCCAGAGTTACCTCTGTAAAACCCGTTATCAAGCGATAACACCCCTATTGCCGGGAAACCAACTAACGACGAACTATTGCACTGCCTTAAGCGAAATGTACATAAACGTTCCTATTTACAAAATTAACACTACGAAATATTTACAAATATACAAAAATTCGTAACAATACTATTAATAAGTTTTATTGATAATTCTCTTAAAATATAAAAACATAGAAAACCATTTGAAGATGAATCAAAAACATTGCAAATAAAAATAGGACCCCTTTTCTTGTTAGGAGCATATTCTGTCTCTATGGAAAGGATTTGGCTCGATTTGATAATATTTTTGCACAAATTGTCTGTATATAGTGTAAATAGTGAAGTGTTATTTTAAAATTCTATTGTAATTTATTTTATCTTATTTTATTTATTAACAGCGATAATACAGGTTAGAAAAAGGTGGCAACACCTAAAGCAATCGAGAAATTTCGAGATGTTTCTTTTTCGACAATTTGGCTGGATATTTCGAGAATGTCTCACGCGCCAGGTATAAATAAGACCGAAGATCGGGAAAATTTCAGATTGACTTTGGACTTCGATGAAAGCTGATCGCTTTGTTTACCTACTAGAGTGAACTTGTATAATCGCTGTATTCGACTGAAGCTTGAGAGTGATTACACTGTTGTCTTTGAATAAATTTTGGGAGTTTTTGAAGTGAATAAATAGTAGTTTTTATTTAATAAAAACCGTGCTATCATTGCTTCTGTGGAAAATTCGTAACAACATTTACTTGTTCAAAAATTTCGGGCTGCAGGTCCGATTCTAGATATTTACACTTTGTGGGGAGCATCCCTTACTCTTATATTGACAGATTCTGCTAATGCTCATCTGTGTTTTCGCTGAAATTAAATTCTAGAGATATTCAGTTCAGTAATATATTAATTCAACAAAAAGGATTTTATTGTGTACGAGTCAATTGGTTGAGGGATTTTGAAAGAAACATGTCCAATGGTATGTCAACTATGTCACTGCGTATGCAAAATATTAAATGCAGGATAAAACCCAAAGCAAGAAAAAGTATTTTTGGAGTGTATCAAAATTTACATAAAATCACAAATGGAACCTTTTTAAACTTAAAATGTGTGTGTGTGTGGGGGGGGGGGGGGAATGAACTCGCATGTAATTCATTTTAAGTACAAAATAACGGAAAGAAAATGATGCCAAGAGTGCAGTTGTCAACCTGTACAAAAAATAAACAAGAAAACACATATTTTTAAATTTTATTTAGAAAGAAAGTGCCATAGAAAACTGCATTCGATTGTACATTTTAACATTTATTGACTTTGAAAACAAAGTTCTTATTTTCAAGTGGATTTCTTATTAGTTCATTATCATCATCACTTCCTGTTGTGCCATGGGGAGCATAAGACTTTTAGTCTAGCTCTCCATCCTCTCCTGCAACAACCACTGCTTCTCACCCGCTCGCCCATATGACCCTACATCTCTCCATCATCCTTCTTCATATTGTACCATCGTATCTTCCCTCTGGTGCCTAAGTAAAGGCAACGTTTGAAATTTCATGACCTCTCATTTTCAATATATGGCCGGTTAGGCGCCATCTTCTAATTTTAATTTTCACATCTATTGATTTTGTTTTTGTAAGAGAATTTCATTTGTAATTTTGTTTTTGTAAGAGAATTTCATTTGTAATTTTGTTTGGCCAGAAGATTTTTGCCACTTAAAAAGTGCTTAACGCAGCCATATACGTCTCGTAATTTTGAGCATCTAGAAGAATACGAAACTGAAATTTCTAATGTAAACCCCTCTGTCCGACCCCACCATACTAATGAGAGGATATTGAGGCCACGTCAGATTAGTATTAGGTACACACCAATCTTTGGCAGTAGTCGTGGTCCGAACACATAATCCGCCAATCATGAGCGCTATATTTGTACAATTCCTTGATAATTTTTATATAATTTTAAGGAGTGCCATATATCTCTAAACTTTGCCTCAATCTAACTAGTATTATTGATCCAAAGCTTCACTGATGTCAATACAGATCCAGCTGATATTAGCATCACAAAATATAGGTATTGTTCAGTTATTTTTTTAGGGTGAGTATACGATGGATTGTCTATTTTTTATTAGTTGGCATGCTCCAAATAAATTTCTATTTTTTTTTTTTTTTTAATTTTTTTTTTAAACAAGCACAAAACATTTTTAGCAAAATATGCATAGTACCTTATGTTCAGCTATAGCATGCAGTTTAAAAAACAATGTAGAAGGATTTTAATATCAAATCCTAAAATTTAACTTTAGAATTAAATACAATACAAACTAAGCTAAAATCAAGCAACAATTGTAGATCTAACATTAATTTATTTTAAAAACCCAGCTCAGCACATTATGTTTTAACGTAAAAACTAAATGTAAACAAAATAAATGATGAATTTAAAATACATAAAACAAAATATAACAAAAAAAAAAGATGTTTAAAATGCAACTACGGCAAAGTGAGAGTTACAATATACATCATTACAAGATTTTAAATGCTAAACTTTTGCAAATTTATCTAAATTAAAATTGTTATGTCACTCAATGATAGTCTAAATACGTGTGCGACGTGATGACGTCACAATATGGCTGCTGGGATTTTAACAAATGGACGTCAATCTGAATTAACATTGTGGTGTTTTTATTTGATGAATTAACGATTAATTAATAATAATTTTTATTTTCTTACTCTCAAAAATTGTAGCCTAAACTTTCCAATAAGTGGTCCTATAGGTGAGAAAGCATTGTATGCACTAGTTTATGTTTTCTGTTGAATAAAAGAGTGTTTTTGATATGTTAGTCTGGATTGTGGTTTTTATTTCATGAATTGTAGGTAAACAAGTCATTATTTTAAAATTTTAACTGCCGAATGTTGTAGCGTAGATCTTCCGATAACTGGTCCAATAGGTGGGTAAACATTAAATACTGTATTTTTGTAATTTTTTTTTTTAGTTGAATCAAACTACGTTTGTTTTTGGCTTGTCAGTCCCCCGTCAAGATTATCATTGTGTTCTCTTATTTCATGAATTATGGATAAAAATTTAAAATAATAATATATTTAACTAATGAAAGTTCTTGACCTAACTCTTCTATAATTGGTCCAATAGGTGAGTAAACACTATTTTCAGTAGTTAATTGTTTACGTTATAAAAATGAGTTTGTTTACATATCATTGTTGATATTCATAGCAATAGGCCTGGACACCAACAACTGAGATTGTTAATTAAACATTCAGTATTGCTTGTAAGAGTTAAAAGAACTAGTTAGCAACAAAAATCAGTTATACATGCACAATTAAACCCTTTGGCAATTTGAGTATATTTGGTTTGACTTAGTGATCTATTTAATTCGCCACTTCAAACTTGAATTTTATAAGTATTAATGGAAACACTTATTTCTTTGAAGGTATGACCATTGTGTTTATTGTTTCCAATTATTATGTGTTTAAAAGAGATGTTTATTTAACCGTTGATTAGTAAAACTTTCTTGGTACATGCTAAATGGTGTTTGGTTTTTGGGAGCAATGTTATTTTACAACATGCTCTCATTACTAAATATCTTTTGGTTCTAGCCTCGAAAGTAATGCAACACGAAAACCTTATTCGACATATTTTTTTCTAAAAATATGTTTCGGTAGTTATTTACTATTAATATTGTTAATTCTTGATGTTCATATTTCTTAGGAAAACTTACTAAAATTTCAACAAATGGGCTGCCTACTATCCTCAATTAACATTAATGTGGATATATGAAGAACACATCTCGAATATCAAGATTCGCATTTCATTACAGGATGGAATTTTTGTTATGGTGGTAGGGGATTACCGTGGTAGATTTTTCTATTTCAAAATGTGAATTTTATTATTAAAAAAGAATAGCCAGATGTTAAAATGGTTAAAAAATGTGCCATAAAATGTAAAATAATACATAATAAGAAACTTTTTAGAGTAAAATTAATACAAACTTTTGTTTTTTTCTAAAAAAAAAAAGCTATTTTATAATCAACATTTAACTAGACTAGTACTTTTGAACGTTCAACTTGTTTGCTTCTTTAGGTCAATGACAGTCCACTATGCTCAATCACCATTACAGGGTGTGTTGTAAAACAATTCAACTCAAATATCATTATTCGTATTTCATTACAGGATGAATATTTTGTAGTGCTGGTTGGTTCTATTTGTTTCAAAATTTTAAATATATTATAATATCTAGGACAGAGAACAAGTCATATTTGACCAGAATAATATGTGAACTAGTATAATGCACATTATATTAGTTTGACTATTTGGAGTATTTCTGATGCAAATATTACACAAAGGCCATAGTGCACAAAAACATTTTAATAATAATAAGCCTCATGCTTTTAGATTTAGTCAGATGACCAACAGTCATAGGTGTTGCAGGAAGAGTCAAAATTGTAACATTTGAAAATTAGAAAATAAGTAGAGAAAAGTGGTAAATTTGTAAGAAATGAAAATATGTACACTTTTTTTAAAAGAAAACTAATGCTTAACTATTAACATTTGGGTAGGAAATTTTTTTTTTTTTTTATTCTTACATTTTGCTGTATGCCATCTGCTCTAACCAGCAAATAAACCTGCTGAGATCTGAGCTGGCATCTCCATCTCTCCAAATCCATGCCTGACCAACCTGACGTTGAGGCCTCGGAGGATTTTATGTGTAGCATGATCATACAATTTTGTTACGGCAAGGTACTGGTTTGTTCCCAGAGCCTTAGCTAGCTGAGTCAACGGGGCTATGTACACAATAGAAAACTATTGCAATTACTTAAAAATCATTCTTTAACATTAAAGAAAATATAATTTTTAATGAATAAGAATCATAAACAGCTTGAGGACTGTAATCAAAATATGTAACTTACTGTAATTTAATAAGTATAATTGTTAACTTTGTTCCTAACATTAATTTTAGTAAAATAAAATGAACCAAGTAAAAAATAAATATGGTACTTTTAGAAGGGTCAAAAGGCCTCCATTCTTGTCAGAAATTGAAATTTTTTTACATAATTTATGTTAACTTGTAACGGAATAAATATACCCCCGTGCATCTCTTGCTGGATGAATATATCCTCGTGCCGTCACAACTAGATATCCTCGCGCTTTACTTTGGTAGTGGTGTTCTATAGATTTGAAGATACCAGTTTGAGTTTGAAGAATGGCGTATTAACTAATAAAGTTGTTTCTTTAAACCGTTTCGTATTATTATAATAGTAAACACTTAACCATTTACAAGTTTGTTATCTCATCGACATCACTGCTATAAAGTGGCGCCCAATGTGGGGCTCGAAAACATACGAAAACTACCCAGAGATGAGTCAATGTGTCGGTGATGAAAACGAAAGGAACAGATAAGTGTTATTTTATTTGAATGTTGGAGGTTATATCTAGTCTACTTTAAGTTAAACCTTATAATTTTTCGGTTATTACTCACCCAGAGGAATAGTTTGAAAGCAATTTACTCGACCCGAGTTGAATATTAAAGGTTTTGGATCATCCGGATCATAAAGATAATTTGGCGATATTTCCTTTTGCATTTGAAGTTATTGTTTCAGAAATCCCGAGTGTGGTTTCTGATATTGCGAATCATTTTTCAAGTAAACAAATTAACTGGTCTTTATCAGTTAATTCTGAAGTGCATTCAAGATTTGACTCTCACCATGGCATTTTTGTTGCGTGGAAAGAAAGAGGATCTTAAGCTGTTGGCACAAGAATTGGGTGAATATCCGAGTTCAGATTTAAAGGTAGTTGAGTTGAAGAATTTGATAGTTAATTGACGGAACTACGACACCGAATTCGTTAAGGAAATGTTTACCACTATAATAGATGATCGTTTAAGAAGAGAAGTACTTGAAATTGAGGAAGCACGCACAAAAGAAGGAATTGAAGAAGCACGCAGAAAAGAAATAATTGAGGAAGCACGCAGAAAAGAAGAGTATGAGCTAGAAAGATTAAGAATACAGCTCGAAATTTAAAAATGTGCTTCACCATCTGCAAATGTCCCTCACACAGAATATAATCAACAAAGAATTGATTTAAAGAGGCTTATTCCAAGTTTTATTTCCAAGGAAGATGACATGGCAATATTTGTGAATCTATTCGAGAGACAGCTAAAATTCTTGCAGGTCCCTGAAACACATTGGGTACCCTACCTAATAGGATCACTGCCAAGTGAAGTGGCTACATTAATTGCTAGAAAATCAGAAGAAACGTCACAAGAATACACGAATGTCAAACAGATGCTTTTGAAGAGATTCAAACTTTCTGCTGAAAAGTTTAGGCAACTTTTCGGCCAACACAAGAAAAGACAGGAAAGCACTTGGCGGGATTTTTATTTCGAAATAAGAAGCTACTTCAAAGGATGGCTTTGTGAGTTAAGGATCGAAGATTTTTGCAGTTTAAAGGATCTGATAAGTTCCGATCAAATCAAGAAAAAAGCTCCTACGGATTTCAGAGACCACTTCTTAGATGAATGGACTGGATGGGTGTCTCCAAGTGAGCTTGCAGAGAAATTGGATGCTTACTGCAGTCTTCGAAAAACTACGAAGAAAGAAGATCAACTTGTTGGAAACAAGAGTCTACATTTCCAATCTAGCGATGATACGTCAGACAAAAGTCTTTTAAGAATAACTACAACTCTAAAAGACTCGAGAAGGACAAACCGATGTTCAAGATCGAAGAGGGAAATACGTTTAAGTGCTATGGATGTGGATCCCCAGATGTTATCAAATCCAAATGTCCAACCTGCACAAAGTCAAGAAATGATAAGGAAGCCTCTTTCGGAAACATTCAACTCCAATCCTGTGCACCTTTTCAAGTTGCTAACTTGAAGGTCTCAATTAATGGAATGTATGGGATTGTATGCGGAGCAAGCCACTGTATTGCAGGATAGATGCTACATCATCTTCTTTTAGAACAAGGACTACAATTCAAACCTGAACAACGAGTCGTGAGCATGGCTAATGGACATAAATCTACGGTGAATGTAAGCACTGCTGTTGTTACCATTGAACTTGAAGGAAGAGCGTTCCAAATCAAGTTGATTGTTCTTCCAGATGCAAAAGAAAATCGAACATTTTTGGGCATCAATTTTCTACTAGAAGCTGGAGTTGTTTTAAACCTAAAAGAACATGTATGGTTTTACAATGACAGACCCCATGAATGTTACGAATTGGCATCTGAAAAGAGTGTTCCAACGTTAACGTCTCCACCTTGTTTCAAAATCAATTCGTGTTCTCTACGTGACGAAGAGAAAACGAATTCTCAGCAATTGACCGTAGAACAAAGAGACGCTTTGAATTCTGTATCGAAGGATTTCGATGATGTGTTTCGTCCAGGGGGAGAAGCAACCCCTTTTATAGAACATCACATTGATATCGGTACACATGCACCAGTGGCCGTACTTCCATATAGGATTCCTCCACCAAAGAAAGAAATTCTTCGAAAGGAACTGGATCGTTTATTGACAGAAGCAGTTATTGAGGAATGTAAAACTTACCATGATGAATCCAAAGAAGTTTGTGACCTATGTATGATTGTTGCTGACTTTCCTACTCGACGTCCAGCAGAGATACGAACTGAACAGCTGAAAGATGATGACATAAAGAATATCATTGAAAGTTTTGAAGGAAAAGATGCAGATGTTTCCAGATGGACTGGACGGGGTTATCTAATGAATAAGGGAATTATTTACCGGTTCTCTCCAGATTCAGAATCGGAAGATGCTCAGTTAGTTGTCCCCTCCCATGAGCAAGAGTGGGTGTTGAAAGAGCATCATGATGATCCTACTGCTCACCTCACTATGGTATAGAAGGAACTTTTCAACGGATAGCTACTCGATATTATTGGACTAGAATGCTCAAAACTATTGCCGAGTATGTAAAAAATTGTCCTGACTGTAGTAGATACAAAGCTTCTAACCAAAAGCCTTCAGGTTTATAACAAACACCTGTGTATTCCCAAAAATTTGAAATCATTGCCATTGACTTCTTTGGTCCATTACCTAAAGCAGAAGGAGGGAAAAAGTGGATTTTCATAGTCGAAGACTGCGCCACCAGATGGATTGAACTCAGTGGCGGCAGGTGCAGTGGCGGCTGGTGCAGGGGGGGCCCGGGCCCCCTCACTTTTTTGGGTCGTTTCCCTGTCTATCTTTTTTTTTTTTTTTTTTTTTTTAAATAAATTTTGTAGTTATTAGTTAATATACTGATTTAACTGGTTTTTTAATCTTGAAACTGTTCACTTTCACTCAACTAATAAATGTCCTTATGGATGGATATTTAAGTCGCCTGATCGAGCTTCTTTTTCTTTGCCCGTAGAAGAAACGGAATGGAAAAAAGACGGGGGGGGGGGGGACTGATTTTCGCCACCTGCAATATCCTGCGAGTCTGTACCCCTTGTGTGGTTCTCAAATTACAAAATTCCCGAGTTTCGTGTTTTGACACGGTTTTCTGATCTATGAGTAGGAGGCAGGCTCGTAGCCAAGGGTTAGGATAAGGAGATCCCCAACCGAAATAAAAGTTAATCTCATTAGATCAAAGACCCAATATTAATGTTACGCATCGATATTTTTTATTTTGTTACTAGGCTCATAAAGTTTAATGCTGTAGGTCACACTAGAATTTATTGCTGAAAGAATGGATTTGAACTCCCCAACTACGATATCTTTATGCACATCTGTGTTTGAAAAAATAAGTTGAATGAAAGTAAATAATTTATTTCACACAAAAATTAGGATGGTCTTGTGGAAAGAGAGAAGACCTCACTCTAAAGAAGAATCCTTTTGTTTCTGAAAACTGAAAGTGTTATTTTGAAAGTAATTTCCAATGTAGCTGTAACTGACTATTCAAATTTTTCTACAAATCTGGTCGAAAAGAGTGAGTAAAATTTTTACATCAGATAGCATTGTGCAATCTTCCTCTTGATGAGATGCCAATTTGTTTTACTGTAATAGCGTTAGGATACCCCTTAAAATTTATTTGATATAAAAAATAACGCACGTAAATAAATTACAAAAATAAAAGGCTAATTCATAATTAAAAAAAAAAAAAAAAAAAAACTTGAATAATCGTACTGTAGTATTATTGCAATTCCACAGAATATTATAAGAACCCACAATTCCGATTAAAACTCTAACTTGCCCTCTTCAAAGGATGTTAGTTTCCCTAGACTGTGCTTGGGGGAACAAAATGTCCCCCTAATTTGGACGACCTTGAATTTGAAACCTAAAGAGATAAGACAGAAAATTCTATAATGTGACGAGGGCCATTCCTTCCCTTTCACGTGACATCCTGGTTTTTTGTCATAACATGAGTTTCAAA
The DNA here is from genome assembly GCA_963978545.1 of Linyphia triangularis. Classification (NCBI taxonomy): domain Eukaryota; kingdom Metazoa; phylum Arthropoda; class Arachnida; order Araneae; family Linyphiidae; genus Linyphia; species Linyphia triangularis. Next base: position 10,839,815 of record OZ021725.1, on the reverse strand, counting down.
TTACCAAGACACCTCCTGGTCCTGGGATTTGCAAGGAAATGGTCAATTCTTACTTTGAAGTCAGGGATCGGACGTTTATCTTTAGTGTCTTTAACTTGTACGACTGCGAAAGAATTTACACCAATAAATAACAACGGTAAGTTTTTTGTTTTAAATTTTACTCTTTATTTAGTAAAATGTATGAGTTAATAATAGGTTTTTGTTTTGATATCTACTCTTTGTCTCAAAAAATAACTGAGTATTTAAATTTCGTCCAAATAATCAGAAGTGTTGATTTGTCCTACCTCTCCCACTGATATATGATATCGTATGGAATCATTAACGTAACTCTCCGATACGATTAATAGAAGAGTTTCTATTCAATTACTTTTAAAACTTATTTGCTGTTGTAAGCAAGCATTTTTTTAATAGTTTTTTGTCTTTCATGTATATGTGATTTGTATTTTAATTCTTAAATTCATGTAATATTTAACGAAATTTTTTTTCTGTGCATCTGCTGCAGAATTTTTAATCGAGTTATTAGATTTGTATAGTTTGTAACTCGTAAATCTTTATTTTCTTTTTCTTTTGTACAGAATAGTGATTGAGCAATATCGGTTTTTATAGTTTCACATATGTTATGTAATTGGTATTTTGGTTAGTTGGTTTGTACGCTCAAAGACCTATTTTTATGTCCAATGACAGCTAATCAGGCCGGGACCTACAGCTTAACGAAATTTGGTATTTTAATTTACTATTATAATGTCAAACAGAATTTTAAAGCATTGCTTAACTAATTAAGAACCTTATAATTAGGTAGTTTCAAATTTCTACAGTGCTAGCTAAAAGTACTAAAAAAATCTGATCCTATCAGCTTTACTGTGCTTAAAATGATGTGGTATGTTGAAAATATTGATAATTTATCTTACATTAAAATAATTTCAGCTTCAAAGTTGTTGAACTTAAACATTTCGCCCGATCAACATTTTAGCTCATTTTAAAATGTTCTTAAGTATTCTTAATCTAATAAAAATATTAAATATTTATAAAAAAATTTTATTGCATTTTTAATGCGATTAGGTTATATGGAGACAAAAAGTTATGCTCCATACGTCTGTTCTTTTATCTGTCTGTTCTTTTATCTCTGAATCCCGGAATATAATTAAGCCCCACCCCCTTTTCTCCTAGTAAAGTTGCAAACAATGTCCGCCTCTGTAAGCAATCTCACATAATCGCACTGCTATTGTTTGACCTCAAAAACTCCGCCCCCCCCCCCCGTATTTTTCGACCTTCTTGCAATTTTCGTAAAAAACAAAATCCTTATTTTAAGTTATATTGCTACATAGTTGCATGTTATAAGTTGCATCGCTCGATTGGTCATAGTATGAACATTGGATAGCGAATGAAATATTTCTTAATTTTGCTGAGCAATTATTCCCAGGATTGTTTTCTCATTTCTGGAAAAAGGTTTAGTTCTAATTTTAGAATTCCTTGAAACATTTCTTGCCTCATTTTTTTTTTTTTTTTTTTTTTTTTTTTTTTTTTAAATGGGATTTGTAGGCAAAACAAATAAAAAGTCTACATGCAGTCAATTGAAAGTAGAGTGAACTTTTGTCAAATACTATAAGCACATTTTTATATATAAAAGAAGAGATTGAAAGGAAACTTCTTATCTTTCTGGAGCATAAGCAGGTTTTTTTTTTAAGCAAATGACTTTGAAAAGATTTTCACAATTAAGGACTAATATTCCTTACAGAGGTTTCTTTTTATTTGGAAAAAAAATTTGATCGTGCTTGCTAAATTTTCTAGTAGAAATAAAAACATTTTGCATTTATTGCCAAAAAAAAAAAAAAAAAAAGATGTGCAAATATTTCGTATTAATATTTTTAGAGACCAAAAAAAATACTTTTTCCCACTTTCTTAATATACTTTCTTAGAAGCTCAATATTCAAATTACAGAGTCTTTGTAACCTTTTTTTTTTACTTATAAAGATACGTTTTTACACTTTAAATTACGTACTATGGTTCAATATATATATATATATATATATATATATATATATATATATATATATATATATATATATATATATATATATATATATATATATATATATATATATATATATATATATATATATATATATATATATATATATATATATATATATATATATATATATATTACTTCGCAAACTCCAATTTTTATTTATTTTTTCATCGGGCCCCCCCCCACTTTTCCTGCCCACGAGCCGCCACTGATTGAACTGTTTTACCTTGAGACATCCACAGCTAAAGAGTGTGCGCTTACGCTCTTGAATGAAGTTTTTCTTCAATATGGGCTCAGCCGTCGTGTCATTAGTGACAATGGTGCGCAATTCGTAAGCGCTATAATGCAACAACTGTTGTATTTCCTTGACATAAAACAGAGTCTCACTCCCTTCTATCACCCTCAAGCAAATCCTGTCGAAAGAAAAAACCGGGATCTAAAGCCGCGCCTAGCGATATTGGTCGTTAATGACCACAGCACTTGGGTAGAGCGGTTGTCTTCCATTCGGTTTGCCATGAACTCGTCGAAATGTGAAAGTACAGGACAGACTGCTGCTTACCTACATTTTGGTAGAGAAATGAGAACTCCTGATGATGTTTCTCGTGACCTAAGAGCCATCATTCAGAATGATAATTTTGTCCCAGAAATAACACCCTACCTTAAAAGATTTGCTGAGACATTGAAAGGAATTCGAGAGAGGGTAGAGATACAGCCGGATCGTCGAAAAGACTATGCTGATAAATCTCGAAAAGAAGGACCTCGTTACGTTCCTAGCGATATGGCATGGGTTACATCACATCATTTAAGCAACAAGAAACATGGAAAAACATCGAAGTTTATGCCGAGAAGAGACGGACCATATGTAATATTGACTCCCAAAGATCTCCAACAACATATGAACTGGTTAATCAAGTTGGGTACTTATCATAGTTAAGCACTGTGTCCTTACCAAGGTCAAGATTCTCTGCCAAAAGTACCTCTTCGAAAACGCGGACGGCCTAAAAAGAAAGCTGCAATCCCAGATTCACCTTCACCAAAATAAGATCACAAGAACATTTCTGTGTCTGGCTCCTGGTCGGGACGACTTCAGACCCAGAGAGGGAGTCTGTAGCGGGATAAATATACCCTCGTGCATCTCTTGCTGGATGAATATATCCTAGTGCCGTCACAACTAGATATCCTCGCGCTTTACCTTGGTAGTTGTGTTCTATAGATTTGAAGACACCAGTTTGAGTTTGGAGAATGGCGTATTAACTAATAAAGTTGTTTCATTAAACCATTTCGTATTATTACAATCGTAAACACTTAACCATTTACAAGTTTGTTGTCTCATCGACATCACTGCTATAAACTCTTAATTCAGCAACAATGTTTGGGTGCTTTTTCAGCAAAACAATATAAAAAAAATCTTTCAAGGTTACTAAAATTAAAAGATAAAATGAGATTTAATAATTTTTGCCAAACCATGCAGGTATACAATTGGCAAAAGAACCATTTTTGTAATCCCAAGATAAGTCATTGACCCAAATAAGCGATCACATTCTCTCAATGTGACAAATTACATACTTCTCATGTTCATTGTTTAGAAAAAATGTATATCTTTTTTTGGGGGGTTTGTTATAATTTTACTATTTAAAGTCTTAAATGATTTTGATTTCATTTCGCAACTTGTAACCATTTTAGTATCTTGCCAAAAAGAACATTTGAATTATATTTACTTATTAAAGGTATTTTGTACTCCATTGCCATAATTTTCTTTTTGTGATTTATATACAATTAAACATATAGTTGCAAAATGGAGCATATTTGATCTGCATTAAGGAATTAAAGATTAATTTATTATGATATCAACTCAATGGACAAGTGAAAATTATTCTTAAGCATGCATAATGAATCTTCTAATATTTTCAATCATAAACAACATTTTCTATTCCTTAATCCTAGGCAATACTTTAAAATAAACTACAGGATCATTATTTGTTAACTCAGATGATGGTGACTTACCATCTGGCCGAGTCCAAAATCATGAAGCCTATTTGTAGATGTTGTGTAATTGTTTCAGTGCAGTTGTCCTCGGGTTGGTTTGTACGCTCAACAACCTATTTTTATGCACAATGACGGCTAATCAAGCAGGGACCTACAGCTTAAAATGGATGTCGAACCACAACAAACATCCATATCTAACCCGGCACCTTTGTCATGCGAAATCAGAGCTCTAACCACACAGCCATCAGGTTGGCCAGTTAACCTTGAGAAGTACTTGAATTTGAAAACCAAATCTACATAGTAAAAATTATAATAGTTTATTTATCATTCTCATCAAGAGACACACCTTGCTTGCTGTCCTCGGGCTTTTAAATATTATGATAAGGTATAATAAAATTCACATTTTGAAATAGAAAAACCTACCACGGTATTCCCCTCCCACCATAACAAAAATTCCATCTTGTAATGAAATGCGAATCTTGATATTCGAGATGTGTTCTTTTTTTATCCACATTAATGATAATTGAGGATAGTGGGCAGTCCATTTGTTGAAGTTTTAGTAAGTTTTCCTAAGAAATATGAACATCAAGAATTAACAATATTAATAGAAAATAACTACCAAAAAACATTTTTAGAAAAAAATATGTCCAATATGGTTTCCGTCTTGCATTACTTTCGAGGCTAGAACCAAAAGATATTTAGTAATGAGAGCATGTTGTAAAATAACATGGCTCCCAAAAACCTAACACCATTTAGCATGTACCAAGAAAGATTTACCGATCAACGGTTTAATAAACATCTCTTTTAAACACATAATAATGGGAAACAATAAACACAATGGTCATAACTTCAAAGAAATAAGTGTTTCCATTAATACTTATAAAATTCAAGTTTGAAGTGGCGAATTAAATAGATCACTAAGTCAAACAAAATATACTCAAATTGACAAGGGGTTTAACTGGGCATGTGTGTAACTCATTTTTGTTGCTAACTAGTTCTTTTAACTCTTACAAGCAATACTGAATGTTCAATTAACAATCCCAGTTGTTGGTGTCAAAGCCTAATGCTATGAATATCAACAATGAAATTTAAACAAACTTTTTTTAAAACGTAAACAATTAACTACTGAAAATAGTGTTTACTCACCTATTGGACTAATTATAGGAATGTTAGGGCAACAACTTTCACTAGTTAAATACACTATTATTTTTAATTTTTATCCATAATTCATGAAATAAAAGAACACAATGCTAATCTTGACTGGGAACTGACAAGCTAAAAACAGACGTAGTTTAATTAACGAAGAAGAAAAAAACTACTGCATTTAAAGTTTACCTACCTATCGGACCACTTATCGAAAGATCTACGCTACAACATTCGCTGGTTAAAATTTTAAAATAATGACTTTAGAAATTAAAAATAACAACTTAACTAATCTGTAATTCATGAAATAAAAACATCACAATTTTAATTCAGATTGACGTCCATCTTTTAAAAACCCAGCGGCCATGTTGTGACGTCATCACTCCTCACACGCATCACACAGAAAACATAAACTAGTGCATTTAATGCTTACTAACTGTGAGCCGTTGCCTTTTGCTTATGTTAGAAAAATAGAATTCAAGAAACCACCTCCAGTTCTCAACAAACCGCCACTTTACTTTATTTTTCGAAAACTGAAGACGATACAATCCAAATAAATTTCATTGCTTGTTTTTTAAATTAAAATACTCTCTCGTGCAACAACGTTTACAAAATTATAAAAGCCGTTTGTTATCCCGTGGCTGGAATCTAGCGTAATAAACTAATGCAACCGCATTGTTAATTCAGAAACCTTACACCTCCCCCCCCCCCAAGAGTTATATTATATCATAATTTAAATTAACCAAACCAAATACACCCTGAATACCCACAAAATATTGATAAGAGAAAATTATGTAAAAAGAAAGCTAAGCAATTTGAATCACAGCATCAAATGAAACAGCATAATTAGTTCACCTTGAAAGTCATTACATGAGATAATGTCTCTATTTTACAATCTCGATAAGGCATCAGCATTGCTCAACTTCTGACCCTTGACATAAGCTATCTTAAGGTTAAAACGTTGAAGAGCTAAAGTCCAACGTTTGAGTCTAAGGCTTTGAGGAACCTAGTCGGACAGGAATACAAGTGGATTATGGTCAGTCATTAAGAATATCTCTGATCCGAACAGTATTGTTTCAAATCGCTTTAGAGCCCAGATGATGGCAAAAGCCTCTCGTTCAATGGTGGACCATTTCTTTTGAGCTTCATTCAACTTTTGGCTACCAAATGCTATAGGATGGAGACTACCGTCTGCATCAGACTGGCTTAAACAACTCCCTATAGCATACTGAGAGGCATCAGTGTATAAATAGAAAGGCTCGCAAATTTCCGGCACCTTCAGTTGAGAGGCTGCACACAATGACTCCTTTAATTGCCGTAAAACAGTGTCGGCATCTTTATTCCATGGTAGCTCATTGTTAACCCGTTTTTTAGTAAGTTCTGTTAACAGCAGTGCAAAGGCTGCAAAATTGGGTATATACTGCCTATAATAATTACAAAGCCCTAACGCGCTTTGTAGCTGTTTCTTGGTCTTGGGTGTTTGCAAACTGCTTACCCCTTGGATCCTTTCAGGATCTGGACCATGCTTACCAGAACCTTCCAAGTGTCCTAAATATTTCACTTGAGACTTAGCAAAGCTGCACTTTTTTAAGTTGACCGAAAAGTGTAAGTTATTTATCCTTCTGAAAATGAGTTTTAGATGTCCCATATGTTCCTCCCAGCTGTCCGAAAATATTGCCAGGTCATCTATGTAGGCACATGAAAATTCAGAGTAATCTTGTATAGCCTCTGATATTGCTCGTTGGTATGTGGCTGCCGCATTTCTAAGACCGAATGGCATTACTTTCCAATGGTAATGGCCTCTGTGTGTTCTGAAAGCTGTAAGCTCCTTGCTGTCTTCATCCATTGGTATCGCCCAGTAACCCTTCAGCATATCTAAAATTGTTATGAAATTTGTCTTACCCACCAGAAACGTTAACTCATCTATATTTTGCATTGGATAGGCGTCTGGAATGGACACACTGTTCAAACTTCGAAAGTCAATGCATAATCTCAGGGACTCGTCCTTTTTATTAATGCATACTATAGGATGTGCAATCTCACTTTGTGTAGCTTCAATGAGATCTAACTTCAATAATTCCTTGATTTGCTCATCAACTTTCTGCTTTAACGCTTCTGGAACTCGGTAAGACTTGGGTTTGATAGCTTCTTTATAACCCTTGATCCGAATAGTATGCTTTCCTACTTTAGCTCTCCGAATCTCCCCAGAAAATAAATCTTCATTTTCCACAATTAATCTGATTAGTTCACTTCGTTGCTCTTCTACCAAATGATTCAGCTCTACTTCCTTTAGATAATTGTTTTTGTTGAATTCCTTAAATACAGGAGTTTCATACAGTTCTCCAAACTCTTCATCATCTTCGAACACAATTCCCACGGTCTGCGCTCTAACTACGTATTCCCTGAGTTTATTGGCATGTAAAAGTCTCAAGCTATCTTTAGTCTTCTGCTTGTTTGCTTTGAAGTTATTGACACTAATTCCCCACCGACTTTTGCTGTAACTACTTCCGTACTGGCTTGTTTATCTTATTCTGTATCGCTTCTTTTACTCTTATCTTGTGATCCCCTGTCGTTGCCACCTTTCTGGAAACAATTCCTGGCTAGGTGTGATGTTCGTCCACATATAAAGCATGCTTGTGGTCTTGTTCCTCTGAAATCTTCACTTCTATAACTGCCCCTACGATGCAAGGGTGGGCTGTATCTTATACTATTACTCTCAAAATTCACCTTATTACGATTTCTGTTCATGTGATATTGATTTCCACCACCCATTGATGACTTCCTTCTTGACTCAAAGAATATGTCACACTCCTTACCTAACTTTAAAGGTTTAAACCAATTCTCTCCTTGCTGAATCCTAATGAACGCTGCCATCAGGGCCGTCGCTAAGAATTTTGGTTGGGGGGGCGTAGACATCCTTTTGCCGACTGAAATCAAGGCACGTCCGGTGTAAATGTAGAAAATATAAATTAAGGTGCTAATAAATTGTTAACTAATGTTTATTAATGTAAAATTCACGCATACATAATTTTTAATTAATATATGAATAATTGCTGCATAATTAATTATTAATTAATGTAAAACTAATTGTTAATGCATTTTTTTTATTTAATTGTGAATTGTTTTATTTAATGTGAAATTAGTTTGAATTATTTTTAAATTACCGTCTAAACAATTTTTAATATATTATGGCATTTTATCAATACGTACTTAATGTCAAATTTTAAGTAAATTCCCATCACATTATAGTTGAAGATCCTTCAAATTCATTTAATTTTTAATTTATTTTTAGTAAATTAACCCTTCCTCTCCAAACAAAGGAGATTATTTTTGGAAACGTTTTTATTTGGGGACAGGGAGGGGGGGGGGGACATTTATACTTTGCAGATAGATAGAATTTCCCCCCACAATCTTAAACCAATTCAGTAAACTGAAAAGTACAAGTGCTTCATTTCGATACAACTTTTTTTTTAATTTTCAAATTGCAGTTTCAAAAAAAAAATTAAACGTGTAAAAGTGGTTGGAAAATAGCACTTTAACACGGAATTAAATAGATGAAAATTATTGATCAAATAGGTGACTTTTGTATAATGAATTGTATAAAGCTTGATCAAAAAACAAATTCTGGAAAAATTCTTTTTAAAATTCTGGCGGACTATTGCTACTACAGAAAATTCCCTACGCGAAGCACTGCAATTTTTATAATAGATACAATGTCAGGGACATAAGAAACATGCACTTGCACTCCTTCCCCTCTGGGTTTCGAAAAATAAAGTAACGTGGAAAAAAAGTGGTAAAATTTACAAGAAAAAAATATATATGGATATTAATTCATCAATTTGAACAGAACATTAATGAACAATTATTAACTAACATCCAATTAGGAAATCCAATTCCCATCTTCGAAAAATCAAGGATTAAACAAAAACTTTTCTGGCCTTACATCTCCCTGCAAATAATCATGTAGGCGTTCATGGACACTATAATTACATTGCAAAAGACAATTATTATTAAAAGCGATTTGTTAATTATTTAATTTTTAAATACTTTTTAACACATTTTCCTAACTAAAAAAAAAAAGAAAAGATTTTGATTTTTCTTGAAACGTGTGTTAATAGTAAAACTTAATTTTTTTGTAACAATGCAATCCAGGAACCTACTTCTTAAAAGTAGTTACTTCGAGTATATATTTTTATCAAAATTGCTGGATTTAATTAACTGATTTTTTTGTGGTTTTTCACTGAAGTTGTATGGTTTTTCAGCAATAATTTCTGCAAATATTACTCATTTTTTGAACAATAATCATTTGTTCAAGAAGGAAAGTATACTTGAAAATGCTAGGTTTTTTTTTCTAAGCGGGATTAAAAATGAAATGGATTACTTTAGCATTAAACCAAACTATAATATTTATATGCAGAAAAATAAATTATTCGCAACTAATGGAACTTCGAATTTAGTGACAAAATACTCTATAAAAAAGCATGCCATAGTTTTTAGCACAACATACCAAACTATATAAGAATAGTACGTGTGGGGTTTTTTGGGAAAGGTGTGGGGGGGGGAGGTATTCAAATCTACAGTGTTAATACGATCTTGAGGAAGAACAAGTTGCACATTTGATGTTCAAAGCAAGAGAAACATCACTGTCAACATGAAATTTCCAAAAACCCACCCCCATTTCCCTTACCCACACATAATGGTTATGATCCTAATTTGAGATTTATTGATCCAATTTGAAATATTTTTAAAGGTATTTAAACTAAAAAATCTTAGTTTATCTGAAAGACAATTTTCCCCCGATGTTTCGAATATTAAAGTGGTGAAATCCAGGATAGGTTGGTTGGCTGTTTTTCAAATTTATTAGGCGCAAGGGCAACACAAAGACCAAACTGCGTCAGAAATCGAGGATAGGAGTGAAAGGTTGGTTGGTTGGTTGGTTGGTTGGTTGGTTGGTTGTTTTCAGATTATCTGGCGCCGTCAGCAAAAAGAGGGCTATAATGGCGCCGAAACATTCGTCATTAGACAAGCCAACGTACATTACGGTCCACAGCTATTTGAGCATGGGGAACATTAAGAATTTTAGATAGTATTATAATAAACCTTTCAACACTTTTCCAAAGATTATTTTGTGAGAATAAATTCGATATCGCCTTCCAGTTTACAAGTGGCATGCATTATTTTGGGAATGCATTTTAAATATATGAAGTACAAGGTGGTCATAAAGAAACTTTGCCGATATGTGGGCCTCTAGCTTCCGTTCCGTTAAACAGATCGAGATGAGATTTCAGGTATAGTTATTCAGAGGTATGAGCTCGAGATTCTGTGAATTTCAACAAATGGTGCTCACGGTTATGGTTATAGTTACATGCACGAAATTGTCAAATGACAACGTCTACTTTTTCCTGTCGCAAAATGCTCAGCGCGTAAGGAAACCCTAAAGAGAGATAGAACGGTACTTGTATCACAAAAAACGGACGCATTATGCACGCACACAAAAAAAAGCTCTGCGAACGGCCAACAAAAACGCGATTGAGGCGCAAGATGGAAATTTGCATTTGACAGAGGCTAAAGTTCACATGAGTGCCATCACAGGCAATTTAATCGGTTTTCTAAGCTGAATATTTGGTGAGCGGCCTCCATTGCTTCGATCGTGTTTTTGTTGGCAGTTCTGTATTTTGTGCGTCCGTTTTTTGTGATACACGTACCATTCCAACGTTCTTTAGGGTTTTCGCATGCGGTGATCATTTCTCGATAGGAAAAAGTAGGCGTTGCTATTCGTAACTATAACCGGGGTAATCGTGAGCGCCATTTTGCTGAAATTCACAGAATTCCGACCTCATATCTCTGAAAAACTATACCTGAAATCTCATCTCGATCTGTTGAATGAGACTGCCTTTAGAGATCCATATATCGGCAAAGTTTCTTTACAACCATCCTGTACATAACATCATTTACGGAGTTCTACTTGACATTAATTGCAATAACTTTGTAAAATGCGTGTCAAATTTCGTAAACAAAATTTTGGTGTTTTGAAATTTTGTATAAAACCTTTAACTCATATGATGTACATTACATACTTTATGTAAATGACGTTTAATGTGTATGTTATGGTTTTTGAGGCGTTATCTGACGTACCACAAATACAAGTGTATCATCTACTGTAACACATCAAAGTTATCTAATGTCAGTGAAGATATTAATGATTAGATTATTTTAATGTTCCTGTCAAAAAGGATATACTTACTCCAATTCAAAATTACCGACCGTCAACTGAGGCTGCATTGTGATCACAATTTTATAATACTAATGATGAATTTAATTATTTGTACTTTTTCCATTCAATATGTTTTGAAACATCGGTCAGTAGGGATTTTTAAAAGAAGGGATGAAATTTCAGAAATTTGCGACTATCAGCCTTTCTAAAAACTTAGGGTAATATTTGCGTTCGCAGTCCATCATAATAGCCGGAAAAAAAAGACACTGACTCCCTTATAATAAACTTCTATTGTAAAAATGCCGGTTCGTCAAACTCGGGTCATGCTGCATTCAGATATTTTTAATATTTTTGTTCATTTTTTTTTTTTTTTTTTTCATTTAATTCGATTTTATTGTGGATCGACTTTAGAAAAAGAAAAATCTCGATAAAATTTTTAAAAATGTGCCGACTGTTCAACTTTCTAAAACTTTGAGGGGGGGGGGGGGGAGTCGCCCCCTACGCCCTCCGTTCCCGTCGTCCCTGGCTGCCATTTCAGGGTCTAGAGTTTTGAAAAGTTGATCTGAAACTATTAAATCATTTACAGTCTGCAACTCTTGTGCTTTTTTCCGTTCACAATAGTACAGCCACAAAGTATTTAACCTTGATGCAAATTGAAAGAACGTTTCATTAGCATATCGCCTAGCCTCTGTAAAGTTCTGCAAACGCGCTTGTGGAGACGGTTCGTATTCTCGCAACACCATTTCCTTCACAGTATCATAATTCTTAATATCTTCTCCTTTGAGATAAGACAGTACATTCAACGCCTTCTCACCTAATAAGGTAATCAAAAGTTCTGAGCGAAATTCTGGTGGTACCTTTTTGGTTTCAAATGCACGTTCTAATGATTGAAAGAATAATACCCAATTTTCCGCTTTTGCCGGAACCGGCATTGTAAGTACACGAATACTTTTAACAAAACTTTCAATCGAACTTCTCTCTCCATCATTGCTAATTCTATTAGTATAATCACTCACCCCACCTTCGTTACTTGTCTTTTGTCCTTGCTGCAATCGCGCCATCTGCAGTTCATGTTCTCTATGTTTTTCTCTTTCCATTTCTTCCCTTTCCCTCTGTTTCTCTTCCCTTTCCCTCTGTTTCTCTTCCCTTATCATCTGTTTCTCTTCCCTTTCCCCACTTTCAGCAGCTTTCCGTTCTTCTATTATTGTAATCAAAAACTCTTCCCAAAATTCCGGAACTTCAATATAGCGTTGGTTGCTTTCAATACCCTTCCTCAAGTCCACTACTTTCGCGGTAGCATTTGGTGTTTCACCCATTTCTTCCAACACCCGCCTTAAATCTTCTTTCGTGCTTCTGTGGCGCATACCACAGCCCACCAGATACCATACTCTGACGTCATGCCAAGAACTCTATTCCATCTAATGATGAAGAGAAGGACCTGGCAACAAAAGTTAATGTTGACTTGAAGAGCTCAGATTTTAAACAGTTGATGTTCACGCTAAATGCAATGTTATGTTTGTCCAATTGTAACGCAACCTACTTCATTTAAATTTAATTGTTTTAATCCTATTCTTAAGTAAATAAATAGTAACTGTTATGTACGAGAGCACAGAGAGTGTTATTTACCATAGATATAACACGCACACGTGCTTCACTACAATGGTGACAGGACACATGCAACCTATGTAAACTGCAATCACGTTCCATCCCCTTGAATTTTGGACGCAAAAACAAATTCCTGGATTATTTCGCCCAGACAACTGACGCCGAATCTCTGTGAGTAAATTGTTTCATTTTTCCCCGTATTACATTTCTGAAAGAACTGACTTGAAAAAATGACCAATGAAGAAGCGATCGGCAGCGCACGCGGTGCAGATTTTCCGCCATCCATTGCACGAGTTGCAGTTAAAGCACCTCCGTTCTGGCGTGCTAACCCGGAAATATGGTTTCGCCAGATGGAAAGCCAATTTGTTCTCGCAGGCGTGATGACAGAAACAACAAAGTTTCATCATGTCGTTTCGGCACTCCAGCCTGAGGAGCTTGCCATCGTTGGTGACCTCCTTTTAAACCCACCAGCAGAAAACCCATACACCGCCATCCGAAATCGCCTATGTATACAATACGCCGATACTGAGGAAGAACGTCTGCGTGACCTCATATCCGGCATGCAACTGGGGGACAAAAAACCTTCACGGTTGCTATTGGAAATGAAAAGCAAAGCCGGAAGAAGAGTAAGTGACGAGCTTTTAAAGTCACTATTTCTACAACGCCTTCCCGCACATGTACAGCAGATTCTAGCTATTTCTAACGATGAGCTAGAAAAATTGGCAGAGATGGCTGATGGAATTCTGTCGGTTGCTGGCAGCGCTGCAATACAGGAGGTGAAAACAGAAGACAACACACTTCGGCAGATGCTGGCAGAAATTTCAACTCGCTTGTCACGACTGGAGACAAGACCTAGTACGCCGTCAAGAGATAGCTCTAGGCGAGGCAGCCGCCGACGAAGTTCAAGCCGTCCTCCAGCTGACCCAGAACATTGTTGGTATCACCAGCGTTTCGGAAGAAGAGCGACAAAGTGTACAGCCCCATGTACTTTCGTGCAGGAAAACTAGAGAGGCCGTCACTCGCGCAAGTGGGTGACGGCAAGGCTGAGGTGCTACGTTTGTACTTGGCGGACAAGTCAACAGCGTCACAGTATCTCATAGACACAGGTGCCGATGTTTCAGTGGTACCACCCTCTGTCTTTGAGAAAAGCCGATCTCCTGCCAAGCTCCAGTTGTTCGCGGCGAACGGTACAACAATTCCCACTTTCGGTCAGAGACTCTTACAGTTGGATTTAGGATTGCGACGTGCATTTCACTGGCCGTTCATCATCGCCTCAGTGTCCCATCCAATCATCGGGGCTGACTTCTTGAGACATTTTGGACTGCTGGTTGACATCCGACAGTGTTGCTTGATTGACCCTCTCACCCAGCTACGATCAAATGGCAAGGTTATTGTCAAGGAATCTCCCGGAGTGAAATCAATCTGGGGTGACACCAAGTTTCATTCCTTGCTCTCCAGGTTTCCTTCCCTCATTGAGGCCGGACCCACACCACGCCAGGTCAAGCACGGGATACAACATCACATTCCAACAAGTGGACCCCCTGTGTTCGCGCGACCAAGAAGACTTCCACCTGACAAACTCAAAGCTGCCAAGAGGGAGTTCGAGTACCTAGTGGCATCTGGCGTCTGCAGGCCTTCAAGCAGTTGCTGGTCCTCTCCCCTGCACATGGTCACAAAGAGCAACGGAGATTGGCGTCCGTGTGGAGATTTCCGCAAGCTAAACAGCATTTCGGTTCCAGACCGGTATCCAGTTCCACATATTCAGGACTGCCTGCAGGTGCTGGAAGGTAAGAAGCTGTTCTCTACCATCGACCTGGAAAAAGCTTATCACCAGATACCAGTCGCAGAGGAAGACATCAAGAAAACAGCTGTAACAACTCCATTTGGACTGTTCGAATTTCTTTTCATGCCCTTCGGATTGTCAAATGCAGCTGCAACCTTCCAGCGATTTATTCACCATGTGTTGCAAGGTCTCGACTTCTGCGTTCCGTATTTCGACGACGTCCTTGTGGCTTCAGAAGATGAGGAACAACACCTTGAGCATCTTCAACAAATTTTCAAACGCTTTGAACAATATGGTGTTCGGTTGAATGCTTCTAAGTGTGTTTTTGGCCATACCGAAGTAAAATTTCTGGGACATATGGTGACTCCCAAAGGCATTACTCCACTGCCAGAAAGAGTGACAGCAATCACCAACTTCCCAAAACCAGAGACTGTAAAAGAAATGCGTCGATTTCTGGCCATAAGCAATTTTTACAGACGGTTTGTTCCCAATGCAGCTTCAACTCAAGCACCGCTGAACGCATACCTGAAGGGTGCCAAAAAGAATGACAAACGGCCCATTGTCTGGACTGAGGAAACTTCTATTGCCTTCGATAGATGCAAGAAGGATTTAGCAGAGGCCACTGTCTTGCACCACCCATCCTCGCAAGCCACACTGGCAATAGTGGTTGATGCATCAGATTCTGCAATGGGAGCCGCACTGCATCAGCATGTAGAACAGGGTTGGCAGCCGCTTGCATTCTACTCGAAAACTCTCTCACCAGCACAAAAAAAGTACTCTGCATATGATAGGGAACTGCTAGCTGCCTACATGGCAATTAAATACTTTCGACAAATGGTGGAAGGTCGAAGTTTTATCCTCTTCACCGACCACAAGCCCATCACTTATGCATTCTGCCAGAAGGAAGACAAATGCTCTCCGAGACAGCTGCGACAGTTAGACTATATCAGCCAATTCACCACAGATATCCGACATCTCAAGGGTACCGACAACTCAGTAGCTGATGCCCTGTCCCGAATAAATATCTCCATAATCAGCACACCATCACTTATCAACTTCCAACAGATGGCTGCAGAACAGCTTACTGATGTGGAATTGCAGAGGATTTTGTCATCCCCAAATACAACGTCCCTAGGGTTACAGCCATTGTCTATTGGCCAACCAGCAGTTACTCTCTACTGTGACATTTCGACAAAATGCATTCGTCCTTTTGTGCCAGAACTATTTCGTCGAGAGGTGTTCAATAATCTTCACTCCCTTTCTCATCCAGGTGTTCGAGCATCAGTGAAACTGATTGGAGAAAGATACGTCTGGCCATCAATGAATGCAGACATCTCATCATGGGCACGCACATGCCTGCAGTGTCAACAATCCAAGGTGTCAAGACATACCAGAAACACAGTTGGCAGTATTGTTCCACCCAGTGCAAGGTTCGAGCATGTCCACATCGACCTGGTAGGCCCCCTTCCTCCATCGGAAGGTTTTCGCTATTGTCTCACATGTGTTGACAGATTTTCGAAATGGCCAGAAGCTTTTCCTTTGGTGGACATCACAGCAGACACAGTTGCCAAAGCTTTCTACAGTGGTTGGGTTTCTCGCTTCGGCACCCCACTCAGGTTGACAACTGACCAGGGGACACAATTTGAGTCTTCTTTACATGATGCACTGACCAAGTTCCTGGGAACAGCTCGTCAAAGAACAACACCTTACCACCCGGCATCAAACGGCCTTGTTGAGAGATTTCATCGACAGTTAAAGGCGGCAATCATGGCCCACGGAAACCCTCAGTGGACAGCAGTTCTGCCGACAATCCTTTTGGGTTTCAGAGCTGCATGGAAGGAAGATCTACAGGCTACTACAGCCGAGATGGTATATGGTTCAACTATCCGCATTCCTGGAGAATTCCTATGCCCCTCATCAAGTGTTCCTGACCCAACTACATTTGTGGGGAAGATGCGAGAGGCAATAAGTAAGCTACTCCCTCCAAATCCCCAGCTACATGGCAAACAGTCAGTTTTCATCAGCAAAGATCTGCCTACATGCAGTCACGTTTTTTTGAGAACGGATGCAGTGAAGAAAAGTCTGCAACCACCTTATGAAGGCCCTTTTGAAGTTGTCAGTCGGGGTGAGAGATTCTTCAAAATTCGAAGGGGCACCAAGGAGACGACAGTAAATATAGAACGTCTCAAGCCAGCCTACATAGCAAAGGAAGCTGACAGAAAGGCACTACCTGCAACAGATGCATCTACACCTACAGCTAGCTCTCAAACAGAACCAGCATTGCCTCAGCAAGAAGCTCCAAATCCGGTCCTGGTAACGAAGACTACTCGATCAGGAAGAAGGGTGAAATTCAACAGTAGATACCTTTAATGTCTCGCTATCGCTGGTGGGGGGCTACTGTGGCGCATACCACAGCCCACCAGAAACCATACTCTGACGTCATGCCAAGAACTCTATTCCATCTAATGATGAAGAGAAGGACCTGGCAACAAAAGTTAATGTTGACTTGAAGAGCTCAGATTTTAAACAGTTGATGTTCACGCTAAATGCAATGTTATGTTTGTCCAATTGTAACGCAACCTACTTCATTTAAATTTAATTGTTTTAATCCTATTCTTAAGTAAATAAATAGTAACTGTTATGTACGAGAGCACAGAGAGTGTTATTTACCATAGATATAACACGCACACGTGCTTCACTACACTTCCTTTAATCGCAAACATTTCTCCTCTTCTATCGAAATCGGTTTCCCCGCACAAATGTGAGCCGTTGCCTTTTGCTTATGTTAGAAAAATAGAATTCAAGAAACCACCTCCAGTTCTCAACAAACCGCCACTTTACTTTATTTTTCGAAAACTGAAAACGATACAATCCAAATACATTTCATTGCTTGTTTTTTAAATTAAAATACTCTCTCGAGCAACAACGTTTACAAAATTATAAAAGCCGTTTGTTATCCCGTGGCTGGAATCTAGCGTAATAAACTAATGCAGCCGCATTGTTAATTCAGAAACCTTACACTAACCTATTGGACCACTTATCGGATAGTTTAGGCTACAACACTTAAAATTTAGAAATTAAAAATAACAATTCTTTAATCTGTAATTCATGAAATAAAAACAGCACAATATTAATTCAGATTGATGTTCACTTTTTAAATACCCAGCTGCCAGGTTGTGACGTCACACTCCTCAAACGTATTGCAAAGAGCTTAGGGCCTGATTCTCACCTACTCTCGAATCGGAATGGCAATCGGAAAGGGGGGGGGGGGGGGGGTGTCACGTGACTTTCCGATTATTTGCGATTCTCACGTCAAAATCTCGTTTAACGAGATGTCCAATCTCTCGGAATGCATCTCGGTTGCTCTGGAGCTCTTGGGATGCCATGACGATTATCGAGATTTCGGCGAAGTTTATTCTGATTTGTTGTTCTAGTTGAATGTTGAAGTATCTATTGTTGCTGCTGTTTTAAAACAACAAACATCAAAATGGATCCTGCAAAGAACATTAGTTTTTATGAATTTTACCCAGTATTTAGTGAACAGGGAATTGAGAAGATAAAGAGTATTTAGAGATAAAACAAATCCCTTTGACTCTCACAATATTCATTTTATTGAAATTTTCGGCTTTCGAAACCTGCAGAATGGCTGGTAATCGAAGAAATTAGAAGTGTACTTGCCACATAGTGGCGGAAAAAAAGAAATATGAGCCCTGAACTACTTTATTTTTTCTGTTATTAAGACTTATTTCTTCTAAGTTTTACATAAAACTACGGAGCTAATACAGGAAGGAAAAAGTAATCATGATAATGTTCACTACATTTACGAAAAAAAAAACTGATTTTTCCAAACGGTATATAGTGGCTAGCGTGCTAGCTTCTAGACCGCGAGGTTGCGGGTTCGAGTCCCGTGTTAGGCATGGATGTTTGTAAATGTATGTTGGCTTGTCTAATGACGAATGTTTCGGCGCGTTATAGCCTTCGTATTGCTGACGGCGCCAAATAATCTGAAAACAACCAACCAACCTGATTTTTCCTTTGACTACCAAATAGTTTTGGTGGTACCAGGCAAGAACGTGATTCATTTAATTCAGACGGTACCCAACAGTTAGCAAATTAGTATTTGCATGTTGCGATTCCTATCAATATTCTAATTAAAACTGTTGCATATATTTATCTCCTGTTGGGAGTGTGCTATACTTACCAATAATTTTTATCACTATGTTCTAAATCATAAACAAAGAGTTAAAATGCACAATAAAAGCCATAAATACCGCCTAGCTTATGTTTGATGAAAGTTTTACTATTTTTTTTTTTTTTTTTTTTTTTTTTTTTTTTTGAGTCATTCATTCTCAAAACCTGCTGTAACTTGTGATTTAGAGGGACCAAAGGTATTCCTCTGTTATCATCAGAAAAGTTAATAAATGTTTTAATGCATTTTAGTATCTGTTCAACTTTCTTGGAAGACATTTCTTGCAACACCACGAGGAGAGGACGAGTTCCACAAAAAAATTATGAACATTGAATTGAAGTCAAAACAGCACATGGTTCTGAAAACTCTACTGCGCATTCCTAACCACGCAGTTTTCAGCGGAGGAAGTACGTCATTCTTCGATTTCGGGAAAAACTGACCACTTATCGGAAGATTTACGCTACAACCATTCGCTAGTTAAAATTTTAAAATAATAACTTATTTTACTTATGAACTTAGTTCATGAAATAAAAACATCAATCCAGACTGACAAGTCAAAAACACACTTTCTTTAATTACACAGAAAACATAAACTAATGTATATAATGCTTACTCACCTATTGGACCACTTATCGGAAAGTTTAGGCTACAACATTGGAGAGTTAGAAATTAAAAATAACTATTAATTAATCAGTAATTCATGAAATAAAAACAGCACAATGTTAAATCAGATTGACGTCCATCTTTTAGAAACCCAGCCGCCATGTTGTGACGTCATATTCTGCAGACGTATTGTAGTAACAGATTTTTAAGCGATAATAGACTATTATGACGTCATATTTACAGCTTCAAAATGAGGAAAACAAGCTAAACTAATTGTTAAAACTTGTTGCTCACATATATGTTCTTTTTATTTCTACAATTTTCATTTATGAGTAATAACATTAGAACTTCATGATTTTTTTTGTTTTTCAACACCAGTAAATTTTCAAAGAAACTATTCTGCCCTATCTTCCGGCTCACTGCAACTGCAACCACAGCCCAAACATCAAATACACAAAGCATGCGTGCTGTGCGGTTGTAAAATAAATAAGCTGATTTTTCTAAATTAAGTTTTATGCAACATTTGCTATTCACCTTTCTGCTTGTAGAAAAGTGAAGTTTGGTAAATTTACTTAGCCTTGCTTCAAAGGTAAATGACTTCTTATGTTAAAATTTTCTTTGTGATTAAACGAGTCTTATTAGTATGACATATTAACCCTTCAATTTACTTCCAAAGAATTTGTTATTTAGCTTCTGCAATAAACAATACAATTTTTTGATTTATATGTAATGGTTGGAATGTTTTTTTTACGTTGGCATTTAGATATAAAGTATAACAGTATTAATGCTGCAATACAACACCAAATGAATGTACTTGAGATGCATCATTCTCGATGTTTATTAAAATTGGCAGTACAAAAATTCATCATAAGCTTTAAATAAAAAGCTATTTTAATCAAATATTAATAAATGTGTTGTATTGTTTCCCTACAGCCTTTTTTTTTTATGGGAGCAGTAGGACTATTGACACCCATAATAAACGCCAATAGTCAAAACTAAAATGAAGGTTAAGGTTTACTGTAAGGTGTCAGGTGAATTAGAGGGAAATTTGGTGATTTAGTTGTATGTGGTAACCTGTTGAATTGGTTTTACAGCAACCCTTGTGGACGTTTGGATTAGACAACACAGTGCCATCTTTTATTTCGCAACTCAACTCTTAGACGTCATTTTCAATTTGGGGGACTTTTGAAAAGTCGCCATCTGACACTTTCTATTAAACATGAGCCAAAATAAAAACTAAAACAGTAATAAAATTAAAATACAATATTTTATGATAAGAGAAATTAATTTAGAATGTAACTCCAAATGAAACCTGTTTCCAAAAACTGCATTTACCTGGGAAAAGGTGCAAATAAATATTGTGATAAAGGAATATCAGCTATAATACATCTATACTGGGTGGTTTTTTAAGATCATTAACTCATTTTAAGATGGGGGAAAAACTTGTTCTCAAATTCTCTAGATAAATTTTTTTTAGAAAAAAAGCTAAAGCATAATTAATTTTAACATTCAAGGAAAATTTTTTATTTTTCTTGTAGACTGCTTTAAGTAAGAAACAAAAATTAACTCGCATTTTGCGAAAAGCAGTTTTAAATTTAAAAAAATTCATTTGGCATGGCCTCGAGAGAATATTATGCTATTGCTACAAATTTATGAATAAATAACACTGAAACAAAAAATTATTACACTGTGACCAAACAGATCATTTTTTCAAAGGTAGAAATATGTATTTGTCCTCTTTTGCATACTAGTTCGTTTTCCTTATTCATTGTGTTAAGAGTCAGATTATGCTCTCAGTAAACTATGGACATCTCCTCCATACCTACAATCATGTGCAGACCGTTCTTCTCTTGCTTGGAGTTTAGGGTCCTTCCACTTTGAGACCCTTGTTTTGTGTCTAAAGGAGTTTCAGAGCCATTTTGGATCTGTGTTCCTGGCCTGGAAGCCAAGCAGTTACCTTTAGGAATGCCACAGGTGACAGAAAGCGACTATTTTCGAGGCAAGACTACTATGGCGACTTTTATCGCCGAAATCGGCCTGAAAGCTATCTTTTCAGCTAATGTTGTATTTTGAAATATTCAGCGACTATTTTTGGAAAAAAAATAATATTTTTATTTACAAGAAAAAAATGCGAGAGAAACGTAAGTTTGTTCATGGCGTTAAAAGTAGGCAGTCTCTGTTCTTTAGGTCTGTGGCTTCCATCAATGATATCGCTTTTATAGAGCTTGATTGAATCTGAACTGAAGAGGATTGAACGTTTTTATTCGAGAGGACTTCTTTGGTTTTCTGCTGTTATTGGTTCTCTTGTGAATCATTAAGTTTTGAGACTATACACACAGTCAGTTTCACGTGATTCTCTTTTATTCTGATGTCATGCAGAGTGTACGACAAAGGTCAAGCACTGCTTTTTCTTTTAAAGAAGTAAAGATTGTGTTAAATTTACTATGTTAAGTTTATTAATTTAATTTTTTTTTACTAAGCGATTTCAAATAGGAGTACAGCCCTAGAATATTAATTAGAAATAGTTTTGGCAAAAAAAATTTACATTTGAATTAGTATTTTTAATTATTTTTTTATTTAGTATTTTTTTTTTTTTACAAAATGACCTGTAATATGGCTACAGCTCTGAAACTTTCAACGTAACTAGTTTTGGCCATCTAATTAAATTTTTAAAAAACAATGTTAAATTGTTGATTACTTTTTTTAATTAATAAGAAATATATATTTACAAAGCAACTTCCAATAAGAATGGAGTGCTGAAATTTTCAACAGAAGTAGTTTTGGCTCTAACTAATTGGATTTTTGACTAACACACTGCTAAAATATTCTCATCGGAGTGGGATGGTGATTGTGTTATTGTATTAACGGGGAATTTTTTTTTTCTCGACAGGGTAGGTCTTCTAATATTAAGGGTTTATATAGCAATTAATCTTTTAGCGAGTGAAACTATCTGCAGCAATGAACCTTTCAGTGAGCTAAGCGAGCATGTTATTGAATATTATTTTATTAATAATTAACAGCGTGACTTCTAGCAGGCCTCGAGCTCTGAAATTTTCAACGTAAGTAGTTATAGCCTGCTTTAGACTTTGTTAACAAAATGTAAAAATGTTATGTATTTTTTTTTAACTTTTGTTAGTTAATTTTTACAAAGCGACTACTAATAGACATACAGCTCTGAAATTTTCACGAGAAGTGTAACAAAACTAGGACCTATACACAGGGCCTGATTTACCATTAGGCCCGGGCCTAGGGGCCCCTAAATTTTGAAAGTTTTCTGAAAATTTTAAATATAATAGTCTTTTTATGGGAAGTACGGAACAAAAGAATAAAAAAAAATTAGTTACACATCTGCAAATTCCATATTTTTTATAGTCACAGAGAGTTAAGTTAGATAGATAAACCTATTTAAGCAAATATTTCCGGTTCAGCCAATCATATACAACTTCTTCATATGTACACGAATACAAGGGCTTTACGCCGCTGTTCTCCTTCTCTCACCTCATGTAAAGAGATGTTCACCAACCAACCATATACAACTTCTTATATTATAAAATGAAAGTCTTTGTGATTGGTTGGTTTGCAGGCTCTTCTGTGGACTTTTTTTTGGCCCTCCTTTTTGGTGAGATTGTGGTCGTAGAAACAGTGGAAAGGTTACTTTGTATTAATTACAATTATTGTTATAAAATTAAGTAATCTTTATTATTATATAATTTGTGGACCCTGTGGTAAAATGTAAGTTTAAAATACTGGAAAGTGTGCTTAAAAATCAGTGTTCATGGGGGGGGGGGGGGTCTTGATTAATTCAAAAATTTTGAGGAAATCAAGATCATACTAATTATAAGAAAAAAATTGTGTGAAAGTAAACTACGAGTTTTAATTGCAAAAAGTTAGTCTTGACGAATGTAGCTTGATCTGGTAATATTGTGACGTAAGGAGGTAAATATTTGCTATTAGGGGCCCTCTCTGTATGTTGGGCCCACAGTAAAAAAAATTCTAAATCGGGCCCTGCCTATACACAATGACAGGTGTCCGCAACGCAGGGCCTCATAGCTAGTTCAAAATGTAGTTTTTCAGAATTATCACGTTATTAATTTTAGTGTTTGAGGATACTATTTTGGCTACTATTTTTTTTTATATCTGAGACCTTGTACTTTGAATAGCTTAGGCATCTCACTTGCTAGAAAAGCCAGTAGGGTGGTGTCCCACAGCTTGAGCTTGTGTACTAGACCAAAAAGCCAGTCCCTCATCCACAGCAGAGATGACAAGATATTGGCCTCTTACTCTCCTGCTGCAGAAGGTTGGCGTGAAGGCTTCTTCTGGAAGCTCAAAGATAGCTTTACTCACCACATCCATGAAATTTTGACGCTGCAGATCAGTGAGTGCTGCCTTGTCCACACACTCCGCTGCGACTTGGAGACAAATGTCAGTGGCCGCAGCTTGTTTATAAAACTGTTTCATCCTCCCTGGCCTTCTTTTTGGAGCAGGCTGTTGTCTCGGGAGTGACACTCTCAGCTAGCGGCTTGCTGCTCCTAGATGTGCTTGCCTTCCCCTGCTCTTGGGTCTGGGTGTTTTGGTTTTTTAAGGCGGCTGCTTGGGCATTCCTTAACTTCTTCCTCTATGCTACAGAAAGTCGCTTGACATGGATGTCAGCGAGATCAACCTCTAACTTGTCTATTACTGGACTACATAGAGGTTTAAACTCTTTTAGAGTACATACAGAATCCAGTGATTCATAATCAGAAACTGAGCAAATGGTTTAGGATTTAAGATCAATTGGTTTTTGGCACACACGTGCTTCCGAAGAAGACACTGAACCAAATTAATAAATATAATCTGCTTGGTGAGATTTGCAAAATTATTAACTCTTTTTATGTGTATATTTGTGTTGTTGCCGATAAAGTTTGCTTGACAAGATCCGCGAAATGAAAAAATACCAAAATTTGCTTTCTTACCTAAGCATCGAGTTAACAGTTGACTTGAAAAAGCATTTGTTCCATTAGCATAGCTGCCAACTTGTACGGATTTCTACTATTTTGTTCAGTTGCTGGAACATTTTAAAAAAATCGTACGGATTTTACATTATTTTTCGAGTTTTTTTTTTTTTAAGAAAACATTTTATTTTATATTATTTAATAATAAGGTAACATTTAAATATGAGAAAAGGTTGGCACGATTTGCGTGAAACTCGCAAAACTGGTTTCCTCTGCTGTGTTTCAAGCCAAGTTTTTTCAGATCAAGATACGTCACATTCAATTCGAACCGTATGAGTAATTTTTCACACCAAAACTAACATGCAAACTTAGGTTGCATATTAAAAAAAAGAAAAAGCACAGTAAGCTGAAATTTTTGTGTTTATGCCCTTTTCTAAACATTTAGAATTGAATGAAAAAAAATGGGAGAATTGTCCATTGAGAGCAATTTCACATTATGCAATATTTTTAGTGCATTTAAAAATGAATTAACTTTATTTCAATATTGCATTCATTAATATTGGCTCTATTTGAGAGTCATAGGAATGCAAATATCTGTTCCGTAAAAATTGTACTAATTTGAAAATGCAATGTTTTCAGGTATAAATTAGTGAACTAAAAAAAAGTTCACGTTATATAATTGTAAAACTATGGACAGTTTTACAACAAAGAAGTACTTCATATTAATCTAGTAATTTCCTAACTATTTAGATGGTTATATGTTATGAGTTGTGTTACGTAAATCTTTTATTGTGTTTTTTGAGGAATTGTATTTAAAGTGTAAACTGTACAACGAAAACATGATAACTCAAAATATTATATAAAGAATGTCATGATATTTGTTGTGCATGTATGTTACACCCATACACATGTTTTGAAAAGAAAAGTAAGCTGTAGGACTATTTAAATTTGTTTTATGGGCTTTTTAAATGTAAATTATCAAAAAAATTAAGAAGAATTCACTGTTATATTTAAAATGCTTTAAATCCCAAGAAAGTGAATATTTTAATTTCATTTCAAAACACAACTTATAGAATTAATAAAATTATGAAGTTCAAGAAAATTAAGTGATAATTTTTTTGCTTGTAGTGTTTTACAAAGCATAAAAAATACTTGTATTTTTTTATGAAAACAACATTATTATTTAAAACGATAAATTTTATATATATTTTTATTAAAATTTGATATTTATATATATTTACGTTTTTTTTTTGTTTTTTTTTACATTTGAAAACTTCAAATCACTTCTCAGTGTCATTATATTTTGCATTTCCTTATATGCTTGATTTATTTTTTAAGAAGTAAATTCCATGTTTATCGAATTTTAGTACTATCTAATATTCCACGCTCAGTATTGTTTAATATTTCCTGAAATTTAAAAACAAAATTTAGTGATGAAAAATAGTAGGAAATTAAAAAAGAAAACTCAAATTATTTTATATGCATAGTACATGATTCGAAAGACAGTGATAAGACGATTTTTTTTTTTCAATTTGTCATTGATTGTGTGTACAAGTATTTCATCGTACATTTAAAAATTGAAAGTAAAAAAAAATTATGAAATGATAATTTACCTTCTTGTGCCAAAAAATTTTTTAAGTGGGAGGCTGGATTTCAATGGTTTTAGAAGTAGGCAGACGCATGTGTATTTTCTTGAACAGTGGGACGCGCGTCTACCCTTACTTCTAGCATTGGTCTTATGATCTTAATGAAATTCTTACTAGACCAAGCATATAAGTTTGAACATGTATTGAAATATTGCACTTTTTATAATATTTTTTTAATTGCAGGAAAAGGGAAATGCATAATCATGTCTTTGGAAGTTGTATTTTATCCTAAAATACAACAAATAAACATGCCTGCAAGTATATAATTCTGCAATCATTTAATCATGAATATGAGAACGAATTCACTAGAATATAAGAGTATGTTCTTCTAAAGCAAGGCTTATTTTAAATTTACACATAGGAAGAAGCCCTAATATTTGTGAAGTATAATCAGGCAAGATAAGTCTCAGAATGCAAGACCACCCTGACTCTGGAGAAAAGCCACATTCTTGTGAGATGTATGTCAAATCATTTTCACAAAAGGGTTCCCTCAGAATGCACCTCCTCACTCACACTGGAGAAAAGCCCTATTCTTGTGAGATGTGTGCCAAATCATTTCCACGAAAGGGACACCTCAAAAGGCATCTTCTCACTCACACTGGAGAAAAGCCACATTCTTGTGAGATGTGTGCCAAATCATTTCCACAAAAGGATGCCCTCAGAAAGCACCTCCTCATTCACACTGGAGAAAAGCCACACTCTTGTGATATGTGCATCAAATCATTTTCACAAAAGGGTGACCTCAGAATGCACCTCCTCACTCACACTAAAGAAAAGCCACATTCTTGTGAGATGTGTGACAAATCATTTCCACGAAAGGGACACCTCAAAAGGCATCTTCTCACTCACACTGGAGAAAAGCCACATTCTTGTGAGATGTGTGCCAAATCGTTTTCAGATAAGGGACAAATCAAAAGGCATCTTCTCACTCACACTGGAGAAAAGCCCTATTCTTGTGAGATGTGTGACAAATCATTTCCACGAAAGGGACACCTCAAAAGGCATCTTCTCACTCACACTGGAGAAAAGCCACATTCTTGTGAGATGTGTGCCAAATCATTTCCACAAAAGGATGCCCTCAGAAAGCACCTCCTCATTCACACTGGAGAAAAGCCACACTCTTGTGATATGTGCATCAAATCATTTTCACAAAAGGGTGACCTCAGAATGCACCTCCTCACTCACACTAAAGAAAAGCCACATTCTTGTGAGATGTGTGACAAATCATTTCCACGAAAGGGACACCTCAAAAGGCATCTTCTCACTCACACTGGAGAAAAGCCATATTCTTGTGAGTTTTGTGCCAAATCGTTTTCAGATAAGGGACAAATCAAAAGGCATCTTCTCACTCACACTGGAGAAAAGCCACACTCTTGTGATATGTGCATCAAATCATTTTCACAAAAGGGTGACCTCAGAATGCACCTCCTCACTCACACTAAAGAAAAGCCACATTCTTGTGAGATGTGTGCCAAATCATTTTCATTGAAGTCTAACCTCAGAGTGCATCTTCTCACTCACACTGGAGAAAAGCCATATTCTTGTGATATGTGCATCAAATCATTTTCACAAAAGGGTGACCTCAGAATGCACCTCCTCACTCACACTAAAGAAAAGCCACATTCTTGTGAGATGTGTGCCAAATCATTTTCATTGAAGTCTAACCTCAGAGTGCATCTTCTCACTCACACTGGAGAAAAGCCATATTCTTGTGATATGTGCATCAAATCATTTTCACAAAAGGGTGACCTCAGAATGCACCTCCTCACTCACACTAAAGAAAAGCCACATTCTTGTGAGATGTGTGCCAAATCATTTTCATTGAAGTCTAACTTCAGAGTGCATCTTCTCACTCACACTGGAGAAAAGCCACATTCTTGTGAGATGTGTGACAAATCATTTCCACGAAAGGGACACCTCAAAAGGCATCTTCTCACTCACACTAAAGAAAAGCCACATTCTTGTGAGATGTGTGCCAAATCATTTTCGCAAAAGGGTGACCTCAGAATGCACCTCCTCACTCACACTGAAGAAAAGCCACATTCTTGTGAGATGTGTGACAAATCATTTCCACGAAAGGGACACCTCAAAAGGCATCTTCTCACTCACACTGGAGAAAAGCCACATTCTTGTGAGATGTGTGCCAAATCATTTCCACAAAAGGATGCCCTCAGAAAGCACCTCCTCATTCACACTGGAGAAAAGCCACACTCTTGTGATATGTGCATCAAATCATTTTCACAAAAGGGTGACCTCAGAATGCACCTCCTCAATCACACTAAAGAAAAGCCACATTCTTGTGAGATGTGTGCCAAATCATTTTCATTGAAGTCTAACCTCAAAGTGCATCTTCTCACTCACACTGGAGAAAAGCCACATTCTTGTGATATGTGCATCAAATCATTTTCACAAAAGGGTGACCTCAGAATGCACCTCCTCACTCACACTAAAGAAAAGCCACATTCTTGTGAGATGTGTGCCAAATCATTTTCATTGAAGTCTAACCTCAGAGTGCATCTTCTCACTCACACTGGAGAAAAGCCATATTCTTGTGATATGTGCATCAAAACATTTTCGCAAAAGGGTGCCCTCAGAAGGCACATCCTCACTCACACTAAAGAAAAGCCGCATTCTTGTGAGATGTGTGACAAATCATTTCCACAAAAGTGTGACCTCAGAAGGCACATTCTCACTCACACTTAAGAAAAGCCACATTCTTGTGACATGTGCACCAAATCATTTTCTCATAAGAGATACCTCAAAAGGCATCTTCCTACTCACACTGAAGAAAAGCCACATTCTTGTGAGATGTGTGCCAAATCATTTTCGCTAAAGGGTGCCATCAGAAAGCATATCCTAACTCACATTGGAGAAAAGCCGCATTCTTGTGAGATCAGGGCTGCCGCAGATGACTTAAAAGGCTACTAAAGCGACTATTTTAGTGGCCAGGTGACTATGGCTACTATTTCAATGAAAAAACGACCGAAATCGACTATTTTAAGCAAAACCTTCAACTATGTTTGGGCTAAGGCGACTATTTTTTAAGAAATTACAATCCAACAGTAGGACGAACAAAAAAGCAGCCTACTGAGTACCAATGCTTTTTATCAAAACGGTAATATTTGTAAGGAGGTAGGAAGAGCGAACATTGTCAAAATAGGGGCTAATTTTAGTTTATATTTATGGATCGAGTGGTCACTTTTATAATCCAATGATAGTATCTTCCTGGTAGCCGTGCACAGGCGATTGTTTTTTTTGACGTCAAACGCGTTTGTTTTCGCCTACCTGTTTGGTTCTTATGTTTTATCTTGCGTCATGCAAGACGCAACAACATACACTATATATTCTCAAATATCAAATTGTTTTACATTTATTTACTTTACTTAGCAAAAATTAATTTTTAGAATTTGCTGTGAACGCCGAAAGAAAATGCCATAAGTAGAGACAGTTTTCTTAACCTGTTCTCTTTCAATTGAAAATTTATATTTGCGTTAAAATACCTTTTAAATTATACATTTAACGATTAAGGATTGCCACTTAGCCAGTGGGGCATCTACTTTTGCACAGTTTAAATGGCCTGATAATGTCATCATAAATCATTTCTTCTCTTGTTAAAAAAAGTCACCTAACTTTGCCAATGTAGTTGTAATAATGTATAAGAAATCCTTGCTATTTTCCCAAGTCAATCACCAGGTACTGAAAATTACAAAATAGGAGAAGCTTATTGTATGACATTTTGCATCCACACTTCACTTACCACTATGATGTAAGCAAAGCTCCAAAGTGGAAGTTACTTGCTGTGTGAAAAGCAAGCTTTTGTTTCTTTTACTTAACATATAGGGAATGAAATCCACACTAAAAATCACACGTGATATAGTTCTGTGGATTTGCCGATTTCAGCGGTTTTGACCAAAATTTCCTGAGATCGATGCAAATCCGCATTAAAATTTCTAGGAGATGCATGTGTGTCATGCGCTTGCTAACAAGTCTGATTGCCATAGATCCTTGTCTGCATTTAGAATTCCCAAAACCTCCTGTAAAATGACCACTTTTGTCGCTGCTTTCTTTAATGTTTGTCTCTATCTTCAATATTTATGTTAGTGTGTGATTGTTGATTTTATTCCAATATATGGCCGCTATTGCCGATGTTTAAGCTTATATGCCAGTTGATTGACGTTATTGTGAAGGCCATTTTTGACGAGTATTACGCTGATGTAATAGGCACATTGCGAGATTTGCATTTGTATGGAAGGCACTATCGCTTATATTTACATTGAAGGGATAGTCGTTTTCGCCTAAGGTTCAGGGTTGCCAGATAAAAAAAGTAAAATAATGCCAAATTGCTGACAAGATAAGGCCAAACTGTGACGTCATCGATAAATTGTTGCCAAATGGGAAAAAATGCATGATTTTAGTATTCTTTATGACAAAGGTTTAAAAAATAATTCTCTAGATTCACTAGGATGTCTCTTTGGTCATCCTAAACAACAAACATTTTAAAATTTAATTTTTTAATTTTAAAAATTGTTCAAGAATTTTTTTTTTGTCTAAAATACTTGTGTTTGGTATCAAATAAATGTTAAAAAAAAGTATCTTTCTAAGAATATACCACCCTTTGGACATATAGTTCGTTGAACGTAAAAAACTATGAATACTTTCCAGTCCCTTTATTATCTATCTTAATTGATGTCTCCTTTTCCCCTTAAAAAGAACCTGCTGTTATTCTGCCTAGAGCCTCGTTTACATCCTGTATTCGGACAATTATTCGACCCCCCCCCTACCCCTCTTGTTGTCAACTCCGGTCGTCACTGGTCAGCTCCTGAGGCCAAAAAACAAGATTAAAGAAGTTATTATTATTAATTTTTTTTGCTTTTAATAAAAAAAAAGGCATGAAAAAGAGTCTGGATATTCGATTCTTTTGAACGTTTTACAGGATAAAATATCGTTAAGAATGTTACGATACTTTGTCGTATGGGATGTCGTGTTTACTTGGTATTAAGACACTATTTTGAATCGAAAGACCATAAATATAATGGGGAGAGTCTCTGGGTTTTCGTGTTTTATGTTAATCACTAGTTTTATTACGATCTCGTTAACCCCTTAAATCTTCAAAGTAAGACAATTGCCCACTTGAAAAAAGGGACTACTATTTTTAACTTCTGGAGCTACTAAAACAACTATTTTCAAAGCTTATAGTCAGTGGCAGCACTGTGAGATGTGTGCCAAATCATTTTCGCTAAAGGGTGCCCTCAGAAAGCACCTCCTCACTCACATTGGTGAAAAGCCCCATTCTTGTGAGATGTGCACAAAATCATTTTCTCAAAAGGGTGCTCAAAGAAGGTACATCCTCACTCACATTGGAGAAAAGCCTTATTCTTGTGAGATGTGTGCCAAATCACTTTCAGCTCAGAAAACACCTCCTCACTCACATTGGAGAAATGCAACATTCTTCTGACTTGTGCCCCAAATCATTTTCACAAAAGAGTTCACTCAGAAAGCACATCCTCACTCATACTGGAGAAATGCCACATTCCTGTGAAATGCACTAAATTATTTTCACAAAAGAGTTTCCTCAGAGCATACCTTCTCACTCACTGGTGAAAAGCCGCATTCTTGTAAGATGTATGTCAAATTATTTTCAAAAGAGGGAGACCTCAGAAGACACCTCCTCACTCACACTGGAGAAAAGCCGAGTTGGTGAATGAAATTTTTCTCTATGAAATTTTTGCCATTTAAAAGAAAAAATTTGTTTTAAGAAAATTTATGTAAACATGAAACACTTTTTCTATTTTTTTAAAGAATAAATTTTTATTTTACAAAATAATTTCTTGGAAACTAAGATGTAATAGATTCCTATGAAATAATATTATATATACATATTTAAATAAATAAATCATTGCTACTTTTATTATTGACTACATTAATAACTCGTAATAGTACCAAATTGTTTGTTAAGGCATGAGATCTAAGTACTAATTTGTAGTATTTGATGCAGTATTGGTTTTCATGTCATTTTATATTTACTGCAAAATTTAATTTCCCATTTATGTTGTGGTCGGTAGTCTAGCGGAAATCAGGAATAATGCAGTTTTGTTACTGTAAGTTGTTTAATTTCATTATTTCATCTTGGTTTAATTACAAAAGAAGACTGTTAAGCCTTCACTATAAGATCGTGAGATTGGATTTTGACACAAGACAGATGGAGTTTCTAAGTACACTAAATCAAGATTGGTGGTTTGTGATATCAAAAACAGATTAATTTACAGAATTTCCACGAATATGGAAGGTCAGGAAGAGTCATGAATTTAGGCATTGGGTAAATTTCGAGCAAAAAAGTGCAAATTTCAAGGATTTCTAAACATTTTAAGTAAAACTCTATACTATGACGTCATAAATGCCCTGATCGCTATTCGTCTACGTCTTTGTTTACCTTTTGACAGAAACAACGGTCACAGTTCAAAACCGCTGCCAAATGAAACGTTTCTGAACTCCAAATCCATAGCATCGCACGAGTAAGTTTTCGTAGATGAACAAATTCTTATTACAAGAAATGAACTGATTTGATTTTGGTTAGTTGTTTTCAGATTATCTGGCGCCGTCAGCAACACGAGGGCTGTAATGCGCCGAAACATTCGTCATTAGACAAGCCAACATACATTTACAAATACCCATGCATAACACGAGACTCGAACCCGCAACCTAGCGGTCTAGAAGCTAGCACGCTAAACACTATACCGTTTGGTCGAACTGATTTGATAAGCTTATGTTTACATTTTATTTTTATTTATCTTGGTCTGTTCGCTATTTCGATGGTGCGTTACGGTTTTACATTTTTGATACCAAAACATTTTATATTTAATTTCTTATTATTGACTTATTCCATCTTCAAGTATTTCCTCAAACACTGAAATATCCAGGGGCGTACTGGGAGATGATATCAGCCCGGTAATTTTAGAAAATATTCCGGACCAAATTTTCAGTAAAATCATTCGTCAAATTTTAATTATTATTTTTAATAAAAATATTTTTGATAAATAAATAATTTTAATAGTTAAATATTTTTTTATAATTACTGTATTTTATTATTTGAATATTTAGATATAATAATTCCAATAATTAAATAGTTTTATTTATAAAATAATTTTAATAATTGACTTGTTATAGCACTGGTTGGAGTGATTACGATTCGAGAGTATTGGACTTTTTACAAAAACTTTAACGCTGACCAAACGGTATAGTGGTTAGCGTGCTAGCTTCTAGACCACGAGGTTGCGGGTTCCGAGTCCCGTGTTAGGCATGGGTGTTTGTAAATGTATGTTGGCTTGTCTAATGACGAAAGTTTCGGCGCATTATAGCCCTCGTGTTGCTGACGGCGCCAGATAATCTGAATACAACCAACCAACCAAAAACTTTAAGCAAGTCAACTACTAATATTGAAAAGCATAAAAAAACTTCCGGACCAGACTGACCTATATTTTACAGACACTGACCGATCTGGTGATTACAAAGGACAAACCTGTGACCAGTATTCCTCTGCTGCCCTTTAAAAATCAAAGAAGGGAAAATTGAACAATAGTTTACTTACTATATTTGTGTTAGTAAAATTCATATAAGGTTTTTTTTTTTTTTTTTTTTTTGTGTGTGTGCGATTTCTTCAGTCAGAAAATATATTCAGTTCATATTTGATTCAGTCTTGAAAAGTCATGGATTCGCGACTAAATGTTTTGGCAGAAACACTGAATTTACCTTCGATTTTAGGATGGATAATTTTAGGCTGTTAGACACATCTTTTCAAGATTTTAATTGGTGGGGGGGGGGGGAATGTTAAAGATAATTATTTTATTTATCACCAAATCTTGTGTTTCTTTATAGACTGAGAGGCGACGGCAATTTTTGGACCCCATCGAACATCATTCTGAATTTTTTATAGAAATTAGAGAAAAGTGAGTAGATTACGAATTTTCTGGTCTGCCTTGGCAAAAATGGACGAAACTGGTCAAAAATCGACTTTTAATAAGTTGAACTAAATCCAATTGCCAAATGCGCCATAAGTTGCCAAATAATGAGCATTTTTTTTATATGGTAACCCTCACTCTTTAAGTTTCAATTAAGAAGTTTGCAGACGATTCAGATATCTGGCGACGGTCTACTTGCATCTATTAAAAGGAGCTAAGTTGGCAAAAAATATTACGTCACTTATGACGTAACTGATGTCGCCAATTTGGCTTACTTTTAAAAGAAATAAGTTTTCCGAACCAAAGATCAGAAATCGTTTGCACTCTTTCTCATTGAAAATCAAAATGCAGTGGGTTGCCAGACTAATAAGTTTGTTCTATTTTTGGCAAGTTATGACATATTTGGCAATCGGCAAAAAAAGCAAATCGGATTTTAGTTCAACTCATTCCAAGTCGATTATTGATCAGTTTCGGCCATTTTCGCCACGGCAGACCCGTGGATTAGTAATTTACTCACTTTTCTCCAAATTCTATAAAAAATTCTGAATGATATTCGATGGGGTCCAAAAATTGAAGTCGCCTCTCGAATTATTACATAGGGCTGATTTAATTTAACGTCAAGGTTAATACATATAGCTAGAAAAAATGTATGTATGTGTATTAGGGTGGGGCGAAAAAACTTTTTTTCGATATCGGTTTTGGCATAGAGCGGAAAAGTTGCTTAATATGTAAAAAAAAATCACTTTTAAACCATTTTTTGGAAGTAATTTTTAAAAACCGCCATTACCATAGCATGGAATAGTTGCCTAATATGTCAGTTAAAACCCATAAAAGATTTCGTGCCCCTCTTGCTTTGTGAAAAGTGTATCTAAATCGTAGCACCCCCCCCCCCCAGACAGACGCCTTTGCCCTCATAGGAAATACTACTGCTCCCTATATTTGTTGTGTTACAACCTTCTACCGCAGTTCATTAAAAAACTACTTTGTAAAAAACCTTGACATTTGGTGAGTAGGTACGATGTAATGAAATGACATGAAATAAAAACTCGCAAATAGTGTCAAATATATTTTATGTATTTGAAATTCTGTAATGTCTATGCAGTAGTGCCATCTGCAGTTGTCAGTTTTTTTTTTTTTTTTTTTTTTTAATTTTCATTTATAATTGATGAATACAACTGAGGACTAGGAAGGGAAAACGACCTAAGTCCAAAAGAGGAAACGTTTCAGGAGAGCCGAAAAATGAAAAACACACGTATCTGGTACTTGAGGATAGGATTAAGGACCAGATTGAATTTGAACTATTGCTACTGGAATTCGCACTTTGAGCGTTCTCTAATTTGTTTAGCCTGGCTTTTAGGACATTTTTCCGTAAAAAAAAAAGATTTTCGATTTTTTTTTTTGGGGGGTACTTAGGTCGTCTTCCAATCTTAGTCCTCAATTTATGTCATTTTATTAAGTGATAATTTTTGCACGGACACGCCAAGTTTCAAAGATTTATACAAAGTAGTTTCTAAATAATGTATCACATAAAAATAAGGTTTTTAATATAAATCCTTTATATGCATTTCTAATTTTTACATTTATTAACATAGCGCCGTTTCTGTTGTCAGCTTGTGCTTGGTGTTGACGTCAAATTTTAAATATTAAAAATACCTCTATCAGCAAAATATGCTGTAAACAAGTTTTCAAAATTTCTTCATTAAAAATTAATCTAAATGTATGCATTCACATCAACACATATTTTATTTATTCTGATTAAAACAATTTAATTATTTACTTGCTTGCTTATTTATTCACACAATTTTGGCAACAGGAAAAAGTTCCTTCATTGATCGGTTAATTGCTATTTCAGCTGGATTGGCTGACGGTAATTTGGTTTATTTGCATTCCGTAAAGCCGACCTTTTAGTGACAGCCCCTCAAATTAGACAGAATGCCTTTTCGAATCTATTTGCCAAGTTCCAGCACGTTTGGATGACGGCAATTGGATTAATTAGGCCGCCGCAGATTTGCCCACATACACACAAACAAAATCGAAGTTAATATAAAAAGATTTCATGTACTGGGCTTGAAGATTGTAACACGTAGAGAGTATTGGGCAATTATTAAAACAACATATACTGTATGAACTTAAAGTATTTCACTTTTCCTGCTTCTTGTAAATCTCCGAAGACATCCCAATTGTTTAATCGACTGGACTGACTATATCGCAATCTTCCACCATGGGATATTCCCAGTAATAACCATATATTTATCATAAGTATGTACTCATATAATATAACAATCTAGCAGTAATTTTATGATTGATGGGATATTTTATTACAGTTTATTCGCTTTGGCCTTTACCGCTTTTATGGTATAATTTTAAAATCAAGACATCAAATTTACATTTGCTCGGATATTTTATTTATTTTTTTCTGAATTTTTTTTTTATTGTTAAATAAATTATTTTTTGATGTTATACATTTTTTAATTGATATTTATTTTTTAATTTAGCTTTTATAAAGACATAATTCTGCTAGGGGCGCTATCAGGCGATAGTGTTCTGAAACAAAATGATAGACTGGAACTATTAATAATAGATTTTAAAATTAAATGGAAACACCTATAAAAATTTATTTCTAAAAAAATTAATAGAGTTAAAGAAATAATTAATTCTCATTGCAGAAAAAATAATTCGAAAAGATCCGCGCAATAGCAAATTCAGTGGCGTGATTTTAAAGTTATAGTATAACCAGTATAGAGAGAAAAATGACAGGTACCAGAAATCATTTGGTGGCGAAATTTTGAAGTAGTGTTGACGTTAACTTTTACCCTCCACTAATGTAGAAGTAATCTTATAAAAAGCCTCTGTCCGTGTGTCTGAAGTCATTGACGTTGCCACGTTAGCCTACACAATTACCAGATTTCAATCCAGATGGTAATTTGTGGAATGAGACATCAGGCAGCTAGATTACAGTACCATCAAATCTTAAGGAATTAGAGAATGCAGTCCATTGGATATGATCTTAAATGCTTTATTCCACCAACCAACATCTCACAGAACCCATGTCAAGAAGAATTCATGGAGTATTAAGGGCAAAAGATAGACCAATATTGCATTGAAGGAGTGG
The DNA here is from genome assembly GCA_963978545.1 of Linyphia triangularis. NCBI lineage: Eukaryota > Metazoa > Arthropoda > Arachnida > Araneae > Linyphiidae > Linyphia > Linyphia triangularis. The sequence continues at coordinate 10,802,619 of OZ021725.1, read as the reverse complement.
TTGTGATGACATCAACTCTGAACTATTTGATAAATATCTTGTGTTTTAAATTATACATGTTTTGCTTTCCGTGTGTGGCATCACTTGGAATTTTGGTAGATTTCTTTTCTGTCAGTCATGATGAAAGGTTGATAAATAAATTGTTTTAAGATATTTAGGAGAACTGGTTAAGTTCTTGCAAATCTCATAACAGTGGTCATAATAATTTGACCACTCAGTGTATAGATACGAGTATCAATTTTAAACGGCGTATTTAATTCTACATGTCAACACAGTAAACAATGTCACGTGTTTAGCGGCTTCCAAGAAAGGAACGGATTAACAAATGCCACACACCCGTTCTCTCAAATATCCGAAATAAAGTAGAGTATGCTTTTATATGATTTTAGTTAAATGCGGCCTGGCGTAAAACTAAAATCGTTTATGTCCCAGTACGCCCCTGATCTAGGTATTTCTGTAGAACACGTTAAGGTATTCGATTTGACAGCAAATTAAAGATATTCAGATATTGCATAACAAATAGTTAAAACATTACTAGTTAAATATACTGTTGCGTTATATGGGTTCGAAAGATTTGACGCCAAAGCAGATCAAAACTTCCAGAAATTTATTCCAAAATAACTCTTCACAGTTCTCTAACAGCTCCAGAACTTCTCGTTCTAGTAGACACAGAACAGCTCTTTTCACCTCAATAGAGCACAAAACAGCAGTTAAAAACTTGACAACAACTGCTAAATCACCGCAAAAGACAATGCAATACAGTTCGCTCAGTATCTCCAGTCAACTAATTCAGTGACTCAAAATCCAAGAACTACTCAAATCAGGAATACAGCTCTCACAATGAACGTTGAAAGACAACTAACTACTAATGGCGACAACCAACTCAGGCCGCGCTTATATAGGAGTGGTGAATATACGTGAACCTTCCAGAGATAGACATTTGGAGAACTTTCCAGATTATAGTCGAAAAGTCCTATATACATGTACATGGGATACATGTACTGAAAATGGCGACAAAAATTAGTCGCCAAAACCGTCGCCAACTTGGCTCTATCTCGCCAATTTGGCGAGATTCCCATTACCATAATGTTAAATGCCCTGCCCCTTGAAACTCGCTTCCCAGAGTTACCTCTGTAAAACCCGTTATCAAGCGATAACACCCCTATTGCCGGGAAACCAACTAACGACGAACTATTGCACTGCCTTAAGCGAAATGTACATAAACGTTTCTATTTACAAAATTATACTACGAAATATTTACAAATATACAAAAATTCGTAACAATACTATTAATAAGTTTTATTGATAATTCTCTTAAAATATAAAAACATAGAAAACCATTTGAAGATGAATCAAAAACATTGCAAATAAAAATAGGACCCCTTTTCTTGTTAGGAGCATATTCTGTCTCTATGGAAAGGATTTGGCTCGATTTGATAATATTTTTGCACAAATTGTCTGTATATAGTGTAAATAGTGAAGTGTTATTTTAAAATTCTATTGTAATTTATTTTATCTTATTTTATTTATTAACAGCGATAATACAGGTTAGAAAAAGGTGGCAACACCTAAAGCAATCGAGAAATTTCGAGATGTTTCTTTTTCGACAATTTGGCTGGATATTTCGAGAATGTCCTCACGCGCCAGGTATAAATAAGACCGAAGATCGGGAAAATTTCAGATTGACTTTGGACTTCGATGAAAGCTGATCGCTTTGTTTACCTACTAGAGTGAACTTGTATAATCGCTGTATTCGACTGAAGCTTGAGAGTGATTACACTGTTGTCTTTGAATAAATTTTGGGAGTTTTTGAAGTGAATAAGTAGTAGTTTTTATTTAATAAAAACCGTGTTATCATTGCTTCTGTGGAAAATTCGTAACAACATTTACTTGTTCAAAAATTTCGGGCTGCAGGTCCGATTCTAGATATTTACACTTTGTGGGGAGCATCCCTTACTCTTATATTGACAGATTCTGCTAATGCTCATCTGTGTTTTCGCTGAAATTAAATCCTAGAGATATTCAGTTCAGTAATATATTAATTCAACAAAAAGGATTTTATTGTGTACGAGTCAATTGGTTGAGGGATTTTGAAAGAAACATGTCCAATGGTATGTCAACTATGTCACTGCGTATGCAAAATATTAAATGCAGGATAAAACCCAAAGCAAGAAAAAGTATTTTTGGAGTGTATCAAAATTTACATAAAATCACAAATGGAACCTTTTTAAACTTAAAATGTGTGTGTGTGTGGGGGGGGGGGGGGGAATGAACTCGCATGTAATTCATTTTAAGTACAAAATAACGGAAAGAAAATGGTGCCAAGAGTGCAGTTGTCAACCTGTACAAAAAATAAACAAGAAAAAACATATTTTTAAATTTTATTTAGAAAGAAAGTGCCATAGAAAACTGCATTCGATTGTACATTTTAACATTTATTGACTTTGAAAACAAAGTTCTTATTTTCAAGTGGATTTCTTATTAGTTCATTATCATCATCATTTCCTATTGTGCCATGGGGAGCATAAGACTTTTAGTCTAGCTCTCCATCCTCTCCTGCAGCAACCACTGCTTCTCACCCGCATGCCCATCTGACCCTACATCTCTCACTCTCCATCATCCTCCTTCATATTGTACCATCGTATCTTCCCTCTGGTGCCTAAGTAAAGGCAACGTTTGAAATTTCATGACCTCTCATTTTCAATATATGGCCGGTTAGGCGCCATCTTTTAATTTTCACATCTATTGATTTTCATTTTGTTTTTGTAAGAGAATTTCATTTGTAATTTTGTTTGGCCAGAAGATTTTTGCCACTTAAAAAGTGCTTAACGCAGCCATATACGTCTCGTAATTTTGAGCATCTAGAAGAATACGAAACTGAAATTTCTAATGTAAACCCCTCTGTCCGACCCCACCATACTAATGAGAGGATATTGAGGCCACGTCAGATTAGTATTAGGTACACACCAATCTTTGGCAGTAGTCGTGGTCCGAACACATAATCCGCCAATCATGAGCGCTATATTTGTACAATTCCTTGATAATTTTTATATAATTTTAAGGAGTGCCATATATCTCTAAACTTTGCCTCAATCTAACTAGTATTATTGATCCAAAGCTTCACTGATATCAATACAGATCCAGCTGAGATTAGCATCACAAAATATAGGTATTGTTCAGTTATTTTTTTAGGGTGAGTATACGATGGATTGTCTATTTTTTATTAGTTGGCATGCTCCAAATAATTTTCTATTTTTTTTTTTTTAATTTTTTTTTTAAACAAGCACAAAACATTTTTAGCAAAATATGCATAGTACCTTATGTTCAGCTATAGCATCCAGTTTAAAAAACAATGTAGAAGGATTTTAATATCAAATCCTAAAATTTAACTTTAGAATTAAATACAATACAAACTAAGCTAAAAACAAGCAACAATTGTAGATCTAACATTAATTTATTTTAAAAACCCAGCTCAGCACATTATGTTTTAACGTAAAAACTAAATGTAAACAAAATAAATGATGAATTTAAAATACGTAAAACAAAATATAACAAAAAAAAAAGATAATGTTTAAAATGCAACTACGGCAAAGTGAGAGTTACAATATACATCATTACAAGATTTTAAATGCTAAACTTTTGCAAGTTTATCTAAATTAAAATTGTTATGTCACTCAATGATAGTCTAAATACGTGTGCGACGTGATGACGTCACAATATACCTGCTGGGATTTTAACAAATGGACGTCAATCTGAATTAACATTGTGCTGTTTTTATTTGATGAATTAACGATTAATTAATAATAATTTTTATTTTCTAACTCTCAAAAATTGTAGCCTAAACTTTCCAATAAGTGGTCCTATAGGTGAGAAAGCAATGTATGCACTAGTTTATGTTTTCTGTTGAATAAAAGAGTGTTTTTGATTTATTAGTCTGGATTGTGGTTTTTATTTCATGAATTGTAGGTAAACAAGTCATTATTTTAAAATTTTAACTGCCGAATGTTGTAGCGTAGATCTTCCGATAACTGGTCCAATAGGTGGGTAAACATTAAATACTGTATTTTTGTAATTTTTTTTTTTAGTTGAATCAAACTACGTTTGTTTTTGGCTTGTCAGTCCCCCGTGTCAAGATTATCATTGTGTTCTCTTATTTCATGAATTATGGATAAAAATTAAAAATAATAATGTATTTAACTAATGAAAGTTCTTGACCTAACTCTTCTATAATTGGTCCAATAGGTGAGTAAACACTATTTTCAGTAGTTAATTGTTTACGTTATAAAAATGAGTTTGTTTACATATCATTGTTGATATTCATAGCAATAGGCTTTGGCACCAACAACTGAGATTGTTAATTAAACATTCAGTATTGCTTGTAAGAGTTAAAAGAACTAGTTAGCAACAAAAATCAGTTATACATGCACAATTAAACCCTTTGGCAATTTGAGTATATTTGGTTTGACTTAGTGATCTATTTAATTCGCCACTTCAAACTAGAATTTTATAAGTATTAATGGAAACACTTATTTCTTTGAAGGTATGACCATTGTTTTTATTGTTTCCAATTATTATGTGTTTAAAAGAGATGTTTATTTAACCGTTGATTAGTAAAACTTTCTTGGTACATGCTAAATGGTGTTTGGTTTTAGGGAGCCATGTTATTTTACAACATGCTCTCATTACTAAATATCTTTTGGTTCTAGCCTCGAAAGTAATGCAACACGGAAACCTTATTCGACATATTTTTTTCTAAAAATATGTTTCGGTAGTTATTTACTATTAATATTGTTAATTCTTGATGTTCATATTTCTTAGGAAAACTTACTAAAATTTCAACAAATGGGCTGCCTACTATCCTCAATTAACATTAATGTGGATATATGAAGAACACATCTCGAATATCAAGATTCGCATTGCATTACAGGATGGAATTTTTGTTATGGTGGTAGGGGATTACCGTGGTAGATTTTTCTATTTCAAAATGTGAATTTTATTATTAAAAAAGAATAGCCAGATGTTAAAATGGTTAAAGAATGTGCCATAAAATGTAAAATAATACATAATAAGAAACTTTTTAGAGTAAAATTAATACAAACTTTTGTTTTTTTCTAAAAAAAAAAAAGCTATTTTATAATCAACATTTAACTAGACTAGTACTTTTGAACGTTCAACTTGTTTGCTTCTTTAGGTCAATGACAGTCCACTATGCTCAATCACCATTACAGGGTATGTTGTAAAAAAATTCAACTCAAATATCATTATTCGTATTTCATTACAGGATGAATATTTTGTAGTGCTGGTTGATTCTATTTGTTTCAAAATTTTAAATATATTATAATATCTAGGACAGAGAACAAGTCATATTTGATAAGAATAATATGTAAACTAGTATAATGTACATTATATTAGTTTGACTATTTGGAGTATTTCTGATGCAAATATTACACAAAGGCCATAGTGCACAAAAACATTTTAATAATAAAAAGCCTCATGTTTTTAGATTTAGTCAGATGACCAACAGTCATAGGTGTTGCAGGAAGAGTCATAGTGGTGCCCTTACACTTGAAAATTAGAAAATAAGTAGAGAAAAGTGGTAAATTTGCAAGAAATGAAAATATGTACATTTTTTTTTTAAAGAAAACTAATGCTTAACTATTAACGTTTGGATAGATAATTCTTTTGTTTATTAATCTTACATTTTTCTGTACGTAATCTGCACTTCCCACTAAATAAACCTGCTGAGATCTGAGCTGGCATCTCCATCTCTCCAAATCCATGCCTGACCAACCTGACGTTGAGGCCTCGGAGGATTTTATGTGCAGCATTATCATACAATTTTGTTACGGCAAGGTACTGGTTTGTTCCCAGAACCTTAGCTAGCTGAGCCAACGGGGCTATGTACACAATAGAAAACTATTGCAATTACTTAAAAATCATTCTTTAACATTAAAGAAAATATAATTTTTAATGAATAAGAATCATAAACAGCTTGAGGACTGTAATCAAAATATGTAACTTACTGTAATTTAATAAGTATAATTGTTAACTTTGTTCCTAACATTAATTTTAGTAAAATAAAATGAACCAAGTAAAAAATAAATATGGTACTTTTAGAAGGGTCAAAAGGCCTCCATTCTTGTCAGAAATTGAAATTTTTTTACATAATTTATGTTAACTTGTAGCGGAATAAATATACCCCCGTGCATCTCTTGCTGGATGAATATATCCTCGTGCCGTCACCACTAGATATCCTCGCGCTTTACTTTGGTAGTGGTGTTCTATAGATTTGAAGATACCAGTTTGAGTTTGAAGAATGGCGTATTAACTAATAAAGTTGTTTCTTTAAACCGTTTCGTATTATTATAATAGTAAACACTTAACCATTTACAAGTTTGTTATCTCATCGACATCACTGCTATAAAGTGGCGCCCAATGTGGGGCTCGAAAACATACGAAAACTACCCAGAGATGAGTCAATGTGTCGGTGATGAAAACGAAAGGAACAGATAAGTGTTATTTTATTTGAATGTTGGAGGTTATATCTAGTCTACTTTAAGTTAAACCTTATAATTTTTCGGTTATTACTCACCCAGAGGAATAGTTTGAAAGCAATTTACTCGACCCGAGTTGAATATTAAAGGTTTTGGATCATCCGGATCATAAAGATAATTTGGCGATATTTCCTTTTGCATTTGAAGTTATTGTTTCAGAAATCCCGAGTGTGGTTTCTGATATTGCGAATCATTTTTCAAGTAAACAAATTAACTGGTCTTTATCAGTTAATTCTGAAGTGCATTTAAGATTTGGATCTTAAGCTGTTGGCACAAGAATTGGGTGAAGATCCGAGTTCAGATTTAAAGGTAGTTGAGTTGAAGAATTTGATAGTTAATTGACGGAACTACGACACCTAATTCGTTAAGGAAATGTTTACCACTATAATAGATGATCGTTTAAGAAGAGAAGTACTTGAAATTGAGGAAGCACGCACAAAAGAAGGAATTGAAGAAGCAAGCAGAAAAGAAATAATTGAGGAAGCACGCAGAAAAGAAGAGTATGAGCTAGAAAGATTAAGAATACAGCTCGAAATTCAAAAATGTGCTTCACCATCTGCAAATGTCCCTCACACAGAATATAATCAACAAAGAATTGATTTAAAGAGGCTTATTCCAAGTTTTATTCCCAAGGAAGATGACATGGCAATATTTTTGAATCTATTCGAGAGACAGCTAAAATTCTTGCAGGTCCCTGAAACACATTGGGTACCCTACCTAATCGGATCACTGCCAAGTGAAGTGGCTACATTAATAGCCAGAAAATCAGAAGAAACGTCACAAGAATACACGAATGTCAAACAGATGCTTTTGAAGAGATTCAAACTTTCTGCTGAAAAGTTTAGGCAACTTTTCTGCCAACACAAGAAAAGACAGGAAAGCACTTGGCGGGATTTTTATTTCGAAATAAGAAGCTACTTCGAAGGATGGCTTTGTGAGTTAAGGATCGAAGATTTTTGCAGTTTAAAGGATCTGATAAGTTCCGATCAAATCAAGAAAAAAGCTCCTACGGATTTCAGAGACCACTTCTTAGATGAATGGACTGGATGGGTGTCTCCAAGTGAGCTTGCAGACAAATTGGATGTTTACTGTAGTCTTCGAAAAACTACGCAGAAAGAAGATCAACTTGTTGGAAACAAGAGTCTACATTTCCAATCTAGCGATGATACGTCAGACAAAAGTCTTTTAAGAATAACTACAACTCTAAAAGACTCGAGAAGGACAAACCGATGTTCAAGACCGAAGAGGGAAATACGTTTAAGTGCTAGGGATGTGGATCCCCAGATGTTATCAAATCCAAATGTCCAACCTGCACAAAGTCAAGAAATGATAAGGAAGCCTCTTTCGGAAACATTCAACTCCAATCCTGTGCACCTTTTCAAGTTGCTAACTTGAAGGTCTCAATTAATGGAATGTATGGGATTGCATGCGGAGCAAGCTACTGTATTGCAGGAGAGATGCTACATCATCTTCTTTTAGAACAAGGACTACAATTCAAACCTGAACAACGAGTCGTGAGCATGGCTAATGGACATAAATCTACGGTGAATGTAAGCACTGCTGTTGTTACCATTGAACTTGAAGGAAGAGCGTTCCAAATCAAGTTGATTGTTCTTCCAGATGCAAAAGAAAATCGAACATTTTTGGGCATCAATTTTCTACTAGAAGCTGGAGTTGTTTTAAACCTAAAAGAACATGTATGGTTTTACAATGACAGACCCCATGAATGTTACGAATTGGCATCTGAAAAGAGTGTTCCAACGTTAACGTCTCCACCTTGTTTCAAAATCAATTCGTGTTCTCTACGTGACGAAAAGAACACGAATTCTCAGCAATTGACCGTAGAACAAAGAGACGCTTTTAATTCTGTATCGAAGGATTTCGATGATGTGTTTCGTCCAGGGGGAGAAGCAACCCCTTTTATAGAACATCACATTGATATCGGTACACATGCACCAGTGGCCGTACTTCCATATAGGATTCCTCCACCAAAGAAAGAAATTCTTCGAAAGGAACTGGATCGTTTATTGACAGAAGCAGTTATTGAGGAATGTAAAACTTACCATGATGAATCCAAAGAAGTTTGTGACCTATGTATGATTGTTGCTGACTTTCCTACTCGACGTCCAGCAGAGATACGAACTGTACAGCTGAAAGATGATGACATAAAGAATATCATTGAAAGTTTTGAAGGAAAAGATGCAGATGTTTCCAGATGGACTGGACGGGGTTATCTAATGAATAAGGGAATTATTTACCGGTTCTCTCCAGATTCAGAATAGGAAGATGCTCAGTTAGTTGTCCCCTCCCATGAGCAAGAGTGGGTGTTGAAAGAGCATCATGATGATCCTACTGCTTCTCACTATGGTATAGAAGGAACTTTTCAACGGATAGCTACTCGATATTATTGGACTAGAATGCTCAAAACTATTGCCGAGTATGTAAAGAATTGTCCTGACTGTAGTAGATACAAAGCTTCTAACCAAAAGCCTTCAGGTTTATAACAAACACCTGTGTATTCCCAAAAGTTTGAAATCATTACCATTGACTTCTTTGGTCCATTACCTAAAGCAGAAGGAATGAAAAAGTGGATTTTCATAGTCGAAGACTGCGCCACCAGATGGATTTAACTGTTTTACCTTGAGACATCCACAGCAAAAGAGTGTGCGCTTACGCTCTTGAATGAAGTTTTTCTTCGATATGGGCTCAGACGTCGTGTCATTAGTGACAATGGTGCGCAATTCGTAAGCGCTATAATGCAACAACTGTTGTATTTCCTTGACATAAAACAGAGTCTCACTCCCTTCTATCACCCTCAAGCAAATCCTGTCGAAAGAAAAAACCGGGATCTAAAGCCGCGCCTAGCGATATTGGTCGTTAATGACCACAGCACTTGGGTAGAGCGGTTGCCTTCCATTCGGTTTGCCATGAGCTCGTCGAAATGTGAAAGTACAGGACAGACTGCTGTTTACCTACATTTTGGTAGAGAAATGAGAACTCCTGATGATGTTTCTCGTGACCTAAGAGCCATCATTCAGAATGATAATTTTGTCCCAGAAATAACACCCTACCTTAAAAGATTTGCTGGGACATTGAAAGGAATTCGAGAGAGGGTAGAGGTACAGCCGGATCGTCGAAAAGACTATGCTGATAAATCTCGAAAAGAAGGACCTCGTTACGTTCCTGGCGATATGGCATGGGTTACATCACATCATTTAAGCAACAAGAAACATGGAAAAACATCGAAGTTTATGCCGAGAAGAGACGGACCTTATATAATATTGACTCAAAGATCTCCAACAACATATGAACTGGTTAATCAAGACAATCTTGATGTGCCATTGGGAACTTATCATAGTTAAGCACTGTGTCCTTACCAAGGCCAAGATTCTCTGCCAAAAGTACCTCTTCAAAAACGCGGATGGCCTAAAAAGAAAGCTGCAATCCCAGATTCACCTTCACCAAAATAAGATCACAAGAACATTTCTGTGTCTGGCTCCTGGTCGGGACGACTTCAGACCCAGAGAGGGAGTCTGTAGCGGAATAAATATACCCTCGTGCATCTCTTGCTGGATGAATATATCCTCGTGCCGTCACAACTAGATATCCTCGCGCTTTACCTTGGTAGTTGTGTTCTATAGATTTGAAGACACCAGTTTGAGTTTGGAGAATGGCGTATTAACTAATAAAGTTGTTTCATTAAACCATTTCGTATTATTACAATCGTAAACACTTAACCATTTACAAGTTTGTTGTCTCATCGACATCACTGCTATAAACTCTTAATTCAGCAACAATGTTTGGGTGCTTTTTTTAGCAAAACAATATAAAAAAAATCTTTCAAGGTTACTAAAATTAAAAGATAAAATGAGATTTAATAATTTTTGCCAAACCATGCAGGTATACAATTGGCAAAAGAACCATTTTTGTAATCCCAAGATAAGTCATTGACCCAAATAAGCGATCACATTCTCTCAATGTGACAAATTACATACTTCTCATGTTCATTGTTTAGAAAAAATGTATATCTTTTTTTGGGGGGTTTGTTATAATTTTACTATTTAAAGTCTTAAATGATTTTGATTTCATTTCGCAACTTGTAACCATTTTAGTATCTTGCCAAAAAGAACATTTGAATTATATTTACTTATTAAAGGTATTTTGTTCTCCATTGCCATAATTTTCTTTTTGTGATTTATATACAATTAAACATATAGTTGCAAAATGGAGCATATTTGATCTGCATTAAGGAATTAAAGATTAATTTATTATGATATCAACTCAATGGACAAGTGAAAATTATTCTTAAGAATGAATAATGAATCTTCTAATATTTTCAATCATAAACAACATTTTCTATTCCTTAATCCTAGGCAATACTTTAAAATAAACTACAGGATCATTATTTGTTAACTCAGATGATGGTGCCTTACCATCTGGCCGAGTCCAAAATCATGAAGCCTATTTGTAGATGTTGTGTAATTGTTTCAGTGCAGTTGTCCTGGGGTTGGTTTGTACGCTCAACAACCTATTTTTATGCACAATGACGGCTAATCAAGCAGGGACCTACAGCTTAAAATGGATGTCGAACCACAACAAACATCCATATCTAACCCGGCACCTTTGTCATGCGAAATCAAAGCTCTAACCACACAGCCAACAGGTTGGCCAGTTAACCTTGAGAAGTACTTGAATTTGAAAACCAAATCTGCATAGTAAAAATTATAATAGTTTATTTATCATTCTCATCAAAAGACACACCTTGCTTGCTGTCCTCGGGCTTTTAAATATTATGATAAGGTATAATAAAATTCACATTTTGAAATAGAAAAACCTACCACGGTATTCCCCTCCCACCATAACAAAAATTCCATCCTGTAATGAAATGCGAATCTTGATATTCGAGATGTGTTCTTTTTTTATCCACATTAATGATAATTGAGGATAGTGGGCAGTCCATTTGTTGAAATTTTAGTAAGTTTTCCTAAGAAATATGAACATCAAGAATTAACAATATTAATAGAAAATAACTACCAAAAAACATTTTTAGAAAAAAATATGTCCAATATGGTTTCCGTCTTGCATTACTTTCGAGGCTAGAACCAAAAGATATTTAGTAATGAGAGCATGTTGTAAAATAACATGGCTCCCAAAAACCTAACACCATTTAGCATGTACCAAGAAAGATTTACCAATCAACGGTTTAATAAACATCTCTTTTAAACACATAATAATGGAAAACAATAAACACAATGGTCATAACTTCAAAGAAATAAGGGTTTCCATTAATACTTATTAATGAAATCCAAGTTTGAAGTGGCGAATTAAATAGATCACTAAGTCAAACAAAATATACTCAAATTGCCAAAGAGTTTAATTGTGCGTGCATAACTCATTTTTGTTGCTAACTAGTTCTTTTAACTCTTACAAGCAATACTGAATGTTCAATTAACAATCCCAGTTGTTGGTGTCAAAGCCTAATGCTATGAATATCAACAATGAAATTTAAACAAACTTTTTTTAAAACGTAAACAATTAACTACTGAAAATAGTGTTTACTCACCTATTGGACTAATTATAGGAATGTTAGGGCAACAACTTTCACTAGTTAAATACACTATTATTTTTAATTTTTAACCATAATTCATGAAATAAAAGAACACAATGTTAATTCAGATTGACGTCCATCTTTTAAAAACCCAGCGGCCATGTTGTGACGTCATCACTCCTCACACGCATTACACAGAAAACATAAACTAGTGCATTTAATGCTTACTAACTGTGAGCCGTTGCCTCTTGCTTATGTTAGAAAAATAGAATTCAAGAAACCACCTCCAGTTCTCAACAAACCGCCACTTTACTTTATTTTTCGAAAACTGAAGACGACACAATCCAAATACATTTCATTGCTTGTTTTTTAAATTAAAATACTCTCTCGTGCAACAACGTTTACAAAATTATAAAAGCCGTTTGTTATCCCGTGGCTGGAATCTAGCGTAATAAACTAATGCAACCGTATTGTTAATTCAGAAACCTTACACCTCCCCCCCCCCCCAAGAGTTATATTAAATCATAATTTAAATTAACCAAACCAAATACACCCTGAATACCCACAAAATATTGATAAGAGAAAATTATGTAAAAAGAAAGCTAAACAATTTGAATCACAGCATCAAATGAAACAGCATAATTAGTTCACCTTGAAAGTCATTACATGAGATAATGTCTCTAGTTCACAATCTCGATAAGGCATCAGCATTGCTCAACTTCTGACCCTTGACATAAGCTATCTTAAGGTTAAAACGTTGAAGAGCTAAAGTCCAACGTTTGAGTCTAAGGCTTTGAGGAACTTAGTCGGACAGGAATAAAAGTGGATTATGGTCAGTCATTAAGAATATCTCCGCTCCGAACAGTATTGTTTCAAATCGCTTTAGAGCCCAGATGATGGCAAAAGCCTCTCGTTCAATGGTGGACCATTTATTTTGAGCTTCATTCAACTTTTGGCTACCAAATGCTATAGGATGGAGACTACCGTCTGCATCAGACTGGCTTAAACAACTCCCTACAGCATACTGAGAGGCATCAGTGTATAAATAGAAAGGCTCGCAAATTTCCGGCACCTTCAGTTGAGAGGCTGCACACAATGACTCCTTTAATTGCCGAAAAGCAGTGTCGGCATCTTTATTCCATGGTAGCTCATTGGGAACCCGTTTTTTAGTAAGTTCTGTTAACGGCAGTGCAAAGGCTGCAAAATTGGGTATATACTGCCTATAATAATTACAAAGCCCTAACGCGCTTTGTAGCTGTTTCTTGGTCTTGGGTGTTTGCAAACTGCTTACCCCTTGGATCCTTTCAGGATCTGGACCATGCTTACCAGAACCTTCCAAGTGTCCTAAATATTTCACTTGAGACTTAGCAAAGCTGCACTTTTTTAAGTTGACCGAAAAGTGTAAGTTATTTATCCTTCTGAAAATGAGTTTTAGATGTCCCATATGTTCCTCCCAGCTGTCCGAAAATATTGCCAGGTCATCTATGTAGGCACATGAAAATTCAGAGTAATCTTGTATAGCCTCTGATATTGCTCGTTGGTATGTGGCTGCCGCATTTCTAAGACCGAATGGCATTACTTTCCAATGGTAATGGCCTATGTGTGTTCTGAAAGCTGTAAGCTCCTTGCTGTCTTCATCCATTGGTATCGCCCAGTAACCCTTCAGCATATCTAAAATTGTTATGAAATTTTTCTTACCCACCAGAAACGTTAACTCATCTATATTTTGCATTGGATAGGCGTCTGGAATGGACACACTGTTCAAACTTCGAAAGTCAATGCATAATCTCAGGGACCCGTCCTTTTTATTAATGCATACTATAGGATGTGCAATCTCACTTTGTGTAGCTTCAATGAGATCTAACTTCAATAATTCCTTGATTTGCTCATCAACTTTCTGCTTTAACGCTTCTGGAACTCGGTAAGACTTGGGTTTGATAGCTTCTTTATAACCCTTGATCCGAATGGTATGCTTTCCTACTTTAGCTCTCCGAATCTCCCCAGAAAATAAATCTTCATTTTCCACAATTAATCTAATTAGTTCACTTCGTTGCTCTTCTACCAAATGATTCAGCTCTACTTCATTTAGATAATTGTTTTTGTTGAATTCCTTAAATACAGGAGTTTCATACAGTTCTCCAAACTCTTCATCATCTTCGAACACAATTCCCAAGATCTACGCTACAACATTCGCTGGTTAAAATTTTAAAATAATGACTTTAGAAATTAAAAATAACAACTTAATTAATCTGTAATTCATGAAATAAAAACATCACAATGTTAATTCAGATTGACGTCCATCTTTTAAAAACCCAGCGGCCATGTTGTGACGTCATCACTCCTCACACGCATTACACACAAAACATAAACTAGTGCATTTAATGCTTACTAACTGTGAGCCGTTGCCTTTTGCTTATGTTAGAAAAATAGAATTCAAGAAACCACCTCCAGTTCTCAACAAACCGCCACTTTACTTTATTTTTCGAAAACTGAAAACGATACAATCCAAATACATTTCATTGCTTGTTTTTTAAATTAAAATACTCTCTCGTGCAACAACGTTTACAAAATTATAAAAGCCGTTTGTTATCCCGTGGCTGGAATCTAGCGTAATAAACTAATGCAACCGCATTGTTAATTCAGAAACCTTACACTAACCTATTGGACCACTTATCGGAAAGTTTATTCTACAACACTTAAAATTTAGAAATTAAAAATAACAATTCCTTAATCTGTAATTCATGAAATAAAAACAGCACAATATTAATTCAGATTGATGTTCACTTTTTAAATACCCAGCTGCCATGTTGTGACGTCACACTCCTCAAACGTATTGCAAAGAGCTTAGGGCCTGATTCTCACCTACTCTCGAATCGGAATGGCAATCGGAAAGGGGGGGGTGTCACGTGACTTTCCGATTATTTGCGATTCTCACGTCAAAATCTTGTTTAACGAGATGTCCAATCTCTCGGAATGCATCTCGGTTGCTCTGGAGCTCTTGGGATGCCATGACGATTATCGAGATTTCGGCGAAGTTTATTCTGATTGATTGTTCTAGTTGAATGTTGAAGTATCTATTGTTGCTGCTGTTTTAAAACAACAAACATCAAAATGGATCATGCAAAGAACATTAGTTTTTATGAATTTTACCCAGTATTTAGTGAACAGGGAATTGAGAAGACAAAGAGTATTTAGAGATAAAACAAATCCCTTTGACTCTCACAATATTCATTTTATTGAAATTTTCGGCTTTCGAAACCTGCAGAATGGCTGGTAATCGAAGAAATTAGAAGTGTACTTGCCACATAGTGCCGGAAAAAAAGAAATATGAGCCCTGAACTACTTTATTTTTTCTGTTATTAAGACTTATTTCTTCTAAGTTTTACATAAAACTACGGAGCTAATACAGGAAGGAAAAAGTAATCATGATAATGTTCACTACATTTACGAAAAAAAAACCTGATTTTTCCAAACGGTATAGTGGTTAGCGTGCTAGCTTCTAGACCGCGAGGTTGCGGGTTCGAGTCCCGTGTTAGGCATGGATGTTTGTAAATGTATGTTGGCTTGTCTAATGACGAATGTTTCGGCGCGTTATAGCCTTCGTATTGCTGACGGCGCCAAATAATCTGAAAACAACCAACCAACCTGATTTTTCCTTTGACTACCAAATAGTTTTGGTGGTACCAGGCAAGAACGTGATTCATTTAATTCAGACGGTAGCCAACTGTTAGCAAATTAGTATTTGGATGTTGCGATTCTTATCAATATTCTAATTAAAACTGTTGCATATATTTATCTCCTGTTGGCAGGCGCGGATTTAGGGGGGGGTGCGGGAGGTGCGACCTCACCCCCCATGAAGTATCTCGTCTAAATTATTTTTAAATAGCAGTTTCCACCGAGTTCAAAGTAAAAAAAATTTGAAATTTCATTAATAATTGGAAGATATATTTTTTATTTGATATCAATATCGATGGGAAATCAGCAAACAAAACTAAGCTTTTTCTGATATTTTTCATGCCTCATTAATACAGATTTTTAAGCCACCTAACCGAGTTCCTTATTTCATTACCCGTAGAAGGAATGGGCTTGAGACTTGACGAGTAGATCGGGATTGTAATGACCTGCAATGTACCGGTCAACGAATCTTTACACCTGGTGTGATTCTCAAATTAAAAAATTTCTCACAATACCATTAAAAAATTTCTCAATTTCAGCACGATTTTCTCATTTGGGAGTATAGAGTATGAGATGGGACCAAAGACTGACAAGTTTTTGATTGCAATTAGCATTCTGTAGGTTTACTTCTTGATCAGAGGTCAATTAATTATAAAGGTTTAATATCGGGCTGCCATCGCACCCCCTAAACTTCATTCTATGTACAAAAAATCGTGCACTAAAATAACTTTTGAAAAAACCTGTGATTATAATTGGAAAATAAAATGCCTAATTCGTAATTAAGAAAATTTCTTTGATCAAATCGGTATATAGCATTATTACAATTCTACAGAATATTGTAAGAACTTACAGTTCCGATAAAGACGCTATCACTAAATTAGGACCAGGAAGTTTCCCCTCGTTCTCTTCAAAAAACCTTAAAACAGCTCAGGGAAGGGGGAAAAAATGACCCCTTCTTTGGGTGACCTTGAAACTAAGGACAAAGCAATAAAACTTGAGGGGTCATACTATCCCTTCCCTTGCACGTGACATTGCACCATTCACATGTGCTTTGAAAATTACTAAAAAGCCTCGACTCTGAGGTGGAAGTGATGGAATGGTCTTTCTTGCTTGAGTTGGAGTGTGCTTGCGATGTCTAGACCTAGATTGTTTGTTTCTTCGATTGGTATGGCAGTGCAAGATAATTGACAGTAATATATAACCATGATAAGATATTTTTAGTGTTACTATTTATTTTACAAAATGTAATATCATTAACATTTTGTTTTAGTTTAGGCATTTGCTTTTTTTTTTTCTAAATATGTTTGAATATTTCATTTTTGACTGAATGATCAGAAGTAGTGATTTATCCCACATTCTCATATTTGGTATTTTGTACAATCATCAACGTAACTCTCAATTCAATACCATCAGTATATGAATAGATTATAATAAAATATTCAATTCTTATAAAAATAAACTGATTTTACTGGATTAACCCATTGTATATGCACCCTTTCATATGCAAAATCATAAAAGTCTTTTGAAAATGTCAATCAAAATTACTTTCTTAAATTATAAAAATGTAATTTATCCTTAACAGTTTAAAGTGAGTTCCATAGAGTTTTTAGCTTTTTTTTTCTTCAAAAAAACAAATATTGAGGATCCTAGCCAAACAAGTTTTTAAATATTGCTATGCTCCAATCTCTCTCTCAAGATTCATACTCGCCTACCATGCGAAATGTCACCGGATCGAGCAATATTTGGTGCTCTGTAGTCTGTTTTCAGATTGAGTAAACACTCTAGAAATTTTGACTAGTAATCTGACGTCGATTGTTGAGCTATTTCTTAATAGTTTTCCGAGGTTTCTCTTATTTAAGATACAAATGAAGTCCATTTTCCCCTTGAAAGACCATCTGGCATATGTTCCCTGCTTTGTAAACAAATTAATCAGAATCTAAAGTTGTCCCGGTGCATTGCATTATCTTGTAGTTATATTCTGTATTATTCTTGATTCTGTATTAGTCTCTCTCCCCCCCCCCCCTTTATTTTTAATATGAAGATTTGTGTGTTGACGGTTTAAGATGGGCTTTGAGTACATTTTCTTAATTTAAGTTCTCTGTAAATCATATTTGTAAGAGAAAGCATACATCAGTTATGTTAAACCAATCTCAAAACTTATATTAAAGTACAGGTTGGGTATAGTTAAAATCCATCTATTTAGAGCATTTTTGGTAACTTTAAGGTAAAAAGGGCTTATATGGCTGTTAGCTTTACATGCTATTCCTTATAAATTAAATATTAAAACAAAATGAAATCACTCCAATGAAGTTTTAAATATATTGTTGTTCTTGGAGCGTAATTATCAAAATTCCCAACAGTTATTTCTTTAAGTTTTCATTTGAAAATTTTTATGATAATGTTTATAAAATGTTTCCAGATTTTCCCAGCAGTACTAATACAAAATTTCAAAATTATTTACTAATTTCTACAGACTCCGGACTGGATCTAAACAACACCAGTTTAACTATGGTCCGCCTTCACATAAAAAACTTTCGATGCTGTCATAAATAAAGCACACATACCGTTTGATATTAGCAATCTTCTAACCAAATTAGAATCATATTAAAATTTTAAAAGAAATTTATTCTGGATTAATATAGAAAATCTTTGTAGATTTTGATACTAATATTGTTGATGCGTATTTAACCAATAAAAAGAAAAGAAAGTTTACATGATAAATAAGAAAAAAAAATCTTGTAAGAGCCATAGTAAAAACTATCTTGTATTCGAATATAATTATTTTATTAAAAAACTGTACACACACATTGAGGTGAACGGACTCACTCTTTTTTTTTTTACTCTAAAGTTCAAATATATATTAATTTAGTTAAAGCAGTCTTAGTGCATCAATATTTATAGTGTTAAGGTAACTAAACCTTAATTAGATTTTTTTTTTTTTTTTTAATTTTATTTCTTATTTTACAAAATGTGATATTTCAGTAACAATTTTGTTTTTATATTTTTTTTTTCCGAAAAATGTTTAAATATTTCATTTTTGTCCGAATGATTCAAAGTATTTCATTCTCATAAAAATTAACTGATTTTGCTGGAATAAGCATTGTATCTGCACCCTTTCATATGCAAAATCATAAAAACCCTTTAACAATATCAAACAAAATTACTTTCTTAAATTATAAAAAAGTCATTTATCCTCAACAGTTTAAAGCGAGTTCCATGTTGTTATGTACTTCTTTTCAAAATATTGAGAATCATAGTCAAACACGCTTTTACTTTCAATTACCCATATGTTTACATAGGGCAATGAAAGTGTACAGCAGTCAGTAAAAAAAAAAATCGACCCCCCCCCCCCTCCCTCCCTTACCATTTTCTTAAGTTTTGAAAGATACTGATTCCAAAAAAGTAGTCTAGTTAAAATGTCTATGTGGTAAGCATAACTCCTAAACGAATTGACGTACAGTATTCAAATTTGGTGTACGGATTAGTGGGAGCCATGGGACCTACGATTAAGGTTGCGCATTCGCATAAGGGTGAAATCAAGAATCTAATGCCTCTTAAGGAGTTTTAATCGTCCCCACATCCGGAATTCCCGAAGAAATCTGATAAAAGCGTAAAAATTTGAAAAACGTGTGTCTTTAACACAGAGCTCTTTGCCCTTGAGCATCGTCCATCAACGATTGATATTTTTCTGTTTTTCGCACAAGAAAGGACAGTGTAATGTCTATTGAATATCATCACCAATTTCGCCGTTTTGGAGTTTTTTCTTATCCCATGTAAAAATTATTGCCAAAAATATTGCCAAATTCTCCATTTTCATTTAAATGAAGAAAAATATGAAAACAGTAAATCATACCATATCAAATTTGAATACAATGATAAATATTATAGTGTACAGTTATAGTGTATAGTCTCAAGTTTATGTAACTTATATTTTAATTTACTAATGTGATGTCAAACTGAGTTGAAAAGCCTTATTTAACTTCGGAAATTATTAAAACCTTATAAATAAAGAGTTTTGCGTACCTGCAGTGTTGTCTAAAAATGTGAAAGATCTGCCGTCTTTTTCTGCACTAAATGATTTATGATGTTGAATATATTGGTAAATTAACTTGTATAAAAAAGTTGAATTTTCAGGGTTGTTGAACTTTTTACACTTCACCTGAACTGCATAAGATTTTTTTTTTGCGCTCTTAAATACTTTCCTCTAATAAAAAATACTAAATATTTATAATTTTATTTTGTATTACATTCTCGGGGTAATTTTTTGTATAGGGTGCAAAAGAGGATAGTTAAACCCTCTAATTTTTATCTTTCATTGAACCCTTGATGATACCCCTCCCCCCTGTCCCCCAAGTTGACAAACTATCACCGCCACTGTAAACACTCATGGTCATAATCGCACCCCCCTTGATTGACCTCTAAATCTGCCCCTGCCTGTTGGGTGTCTGCTATACTTACCAATAATTTTTATCACTATGTTCTAAATCATAAACAAAGAGTTAAAATGCACAATAAAAGCCATAAATACCGCCTAGCTTATGTTTGATGAAAGTTTTACTTTTTTTTTTTTTTTTTGAGTCATTCATTCTCAAAACCTGCTGTAACTTGTGATTTAGAGGGACCAAAGGTATTCCTCTGTTATCATCAGAAAAGTTAATAAATGTTTTAATGCATTTTAGTATCTGTTCAACTTTCTTGGAAGCCATTTCTTGCAACACCACGAGGAGAGGACGAGTTCCACAAAAAAATTATGAACATTGAATTGAAGTCAAAACAGCACATGGTTTTGAAAACTCTACTGCGCATTCCTAACCGCGCAGTTTTCAGAGGAGGAAGTACGTCATTCTTCGATTTCGGGAAAAACTGAGGTCAGAATCACTCCTTGGTCCTGATTCTCACCTACTCTCGAATCGGAATTGTAATCGGAAAGGGGGGTGTCACGTGATTTTCCGATTATTTGCGATTCTCACGTCAAAATCTCGTTTAACGAGATGTCCAATCTCTCGGAATGCGTCTCGGTTGCTCTGGAGCTCTTGGGATGCCATGACGATTATCGAGATCTCGGCGAAGTTTATTCTGATTGGTTGTTCTAGTTGTATGTTGAAGTGTTTATTGCTGCTGTTATAAAACAACAAACATCAAAATGGATCCTGCGAGTACATTAGTTTTTATGAACTTTACGCAGTATTTAGTGGACAGGGATTTGAGAAGACAAAGAGTATTTCGAGATCAAACAAATCCCTTTGACTCTAACGATGTTCATTTTATTGAAATTTTTCGTCTTTCGAAACCTGCAGCATGGCTGGTAATCGAAGAAGTTAGAAATGTACTTGCCACACAGTGCCGGAAAAAAAGAAATATGAGCCCTGAACAAAAGGTAACTACTTTATTTTTTCTGTTATTAAGACTTATTTCTCCTAAGTTTTACATAAAACTACGGAGCCAATACAGGAAGGAAAAAGTAGTCATGATAAATTCTTATAAGTTCACTACATTTACGAAAAAAACCCTGATTTTTCCTTTGACTACCAAATAGTTTCGGTGGTACCAGGCAAGAACGTGATTCATTTAATTCAGACTGCAACCAGCTGTTAGCAAATTAGTATTTGCATGTTGCGATTCTTATCAATATTCTAATTAAAACTGATGCATATATTTATCTCCTGTTGGGTGCCTGCTACTTACCAATAATTTTTATCACTATGTTCTAAATCATAAACAAAACATTGTGTTCATCGCAAAGAGTTAAAATGCACAATAAAAGCCATAAATACCGCCTAGCTTATGTTTGACGAAAGTTTTACTATTTTTTTCTTAGTCATTCATTCTCAAAACCTGCTGTAACTTGTGATTTAGAGGGACCAAAGGTATTCCTCTGTTATCATCGGGAAAGTTAATAAATGTTTTAATGCATTTTAGTATCTATTTAATCCAAAGATTCCAGTAAATCTAATACAATTACCATTGTCCATTTTGCTGACATTAGTACAAATGCTAAAATATGTAGTTTTCAATATGATTTTAATTAAATTTCTTACATTTTTCATATTTGTAATTTGTATCTTTTTTTAGGTGCTGTGTGCCCTGCATTTTTATGGCTCGGGTACTTATCAAAGATACACTGCTAACGATAGATTTGTGGGCCTGAGCCAGGCTTCTGTCAGCCGTTGCATCTCTCAGGTGTCAGAGGCCATATGCAGGGCCATGTTTCCCAGATGGGTGAGATACCCTATTGATCCTCAACAGCAGGGGGAATTGAAACGAGGTTTTCAAAATAGATATGGATTCCCTGGTGTGATAGGGGTGATAGATTGCACGCACGTTGCAATTATTGCCCCTAAAGAAAATGAAGATTTTCAAAGCTTCATTTACATTAACAGAAAAGGATTTCATTCGATAAATGTTCAATTGGTAAATATAGTTCTACTTATTTCGCATACATATATCACTAGTTTAAAATTATTTTCCCACAGTAAAGCATCTCGTATAAAAAATTTTACCATCTAACTTGACCCCTCTTTCAGGATAGTGAAGAATTTTTAAATTGGCGCAATATGACGAATTAATATATTTCCCCCAAAAGTGAATCATCTGATGTAATTTTCAACAAAAATGCTATTGTAGGTCTTCAGATTTAGGGCCTTATGCACTTGCAATGAATGATGTTCAGTATTGAAAGTACCTTACACAACATTAACTTTGGGGAACATAAAAATAGGATCCTCTATTTTATACCACTAAACTTTAATTAATTTTTTTTGTTTACTCCATATTATATGTTTCAAAGTGTTACTTTTTTTTCCAGATATGTGATGCTGATATGAGGATACTAAACGTTAATGCAAAGTTTCCTGGCAGCACTCATGACGCCTTCATTTGGAGGAACAGTGCTGTGCGGATATCTTTTCAAGCATATCATGCATCAAGTTCATGGCTATTGAGTAAGCTAAATTTTTTTTTGTTACCTCTACATGCATAGGTACATATTTATACAGCTATTTTTAACTCTAATGGATAATTTTTAACACATAAATAATTTCTAGACAGAGTTTATGAATGTAGAGCTACCACTGGGAGTGCAACATAATAATCAAAAATTGTTGGAAAGTGAAATGCACCTTCATTTGAGTCAATGGGGTAATGACAAAAGTTCAATTCCTCTGATTGAAGGGTCTCTCCAATTGAGGGGAAATTGCTGGGCACAGGTCTGGAATCTCGGAACTACTAGTTGTCTAAATTGTAATTTGGAGCAGGCAAAAAGATCAATTAGGAGCAATAATGTATTGATTTGTTTGCAGCAGTCGATAAACATATATCTATAGTATTTAAACCACGTGTTTGATTCAGAGAATAACCTAAACTAGCGGCAAAAATATAATTTGTTAAACTGCTTAAACTTCATATTAATAATTTCATAAAAATTCTATTTTGTATCATTGGCTAAATTTACTGCAAATATCTTCTTTTTTTTGCAAATTGCCCATCTTGTACAGTTTTGGAGCAATTTGGCTTTTTGGAGCAGAGGTGCATCATTCCTGTATTAATTGACTTTCTTTCAGGGGATGCCGGTTATCCACTGGAACCCTGGCTGCTGACACCAATTGCTAATGCAGTTGAAACAACCCCGGAAGGAAGATACAATAGAACCTTCATAAGAACGCGAACAACAATTGAACGATGCAATGGCGTTTTGAAGTCAAGGTTTCGATGTTTGCTGCGTGCACGTCAACTGCACTACAATCCTGAAAAGGCAGGCAAAATCATCAATGCATGTGTTGTACTGCATAATGTTTGTCGGCACTTCAATTTACCAGATGTAGACATTGTGGAGGAAGATGAAGTACCATGGGGACCAATTCCGACTTTTGCCAATACGCAACAGCTCAGAACTATAGGACAACAAATTAGAAACAGTTTAATTGCCACGAGATTTGCATAATTGTTGATATCAATAAATCTACTTGTATTTTGCTATCTATTTGACATATTTCTCTTAGAAGATCCTACTTTAGAACATTTTAATAAAAAATCTTGCATTGATTTTAAATTACATTCTTGTATCAATTTCCATGATTGATTAATATCTCATTTTAAGTTATTTTTAATATAAACATTACCCTTTAACTTCCTTTATTAAGTCCAACTCAAAAGGACAAATTGCATGACAATGAAAACAATGTCGATTTAATTAATGTGCATTTACATTTCATACTATTTTTAATTAAAATATTTGCATAGCATTCTAATTAGTTTTGTTTAAAAAAATATACTTATTTCGATTATTTATGCATGTACACACTTAAGTTTTCTTATGCTTACAAATAAAAGTTTGATTCACTGTAATATACTCTTGTCTATTATGTATGTATTCTTTTGAATATATTGATTATGAAATAAATTTAGATTTGTGTAATACATACTTAAATACTTTGAACTTAAGTGCATCAATCAAGAAAATTTACTAGGTCTTTCCCGAGCTAAGAATGTTAGATGTTGAGGTCTGTAAATATTTTTCAACAATACATTTCAAAACTATTTAATCTTTGACTGCAGTTATGGTTACTAAAGTATACTGTTAATTTTTAGATCATTTTAAATGTTTACTTCTATAATGCATTTGTTAGGTAAACCTAAAGAAATAGTGTTCATTATTTCCCTATCTGTATATGTGTCGGGGGATGTTTAATTATACAAATTTTTATGAATAACAAGTGAATTTATCATTAGTGACAAATTATTTGACTAGCTCCTTCACATTATTCAAACATACTTTTTATTTAAAATTTGACATATTTGATTAAAAAAAACTTTAAATAATTTTAAAATGTTAATAGCCTTAAACAAATTAAAAAAGCTTGGAAGAGAATTGTTTTAGTATGTGTATATATACACACTAAAAGTTATTATGCATATATATATACTCTGCTTATATTTGTACTATAAAGTTGAAAGTTTTGATGGCAATCATGTCTAGTTTTTGCCGAATGATAATTCTTACTTATTTTGTATGCTTGATTATGAAACTATCAAGAATAAAGCAAAGTTTTCAGAAACCTGTTAAACTGGAAAGTGTTTTAAGTGGTGGTATAAATTTGTATTAAATGCTTTTACAGAATGTCTTTTTAGAAATTTTTTGCTTTTTATTGAAAGGACATTGATTATGATGCTTTGATAAGAGCTTCTGTTGAGCTGTAACAAAATATATTTTTAAATATATATGTGTAATGCAATTCCAGGATTTCTGGAAACAACATACTATGAACCAATAAGATGAATAATGTTTTCGTAACTGACGACATCCTGGCATAAGTTTATATTACTTGCTTTTGCAGTTTTAAATTTCTATGTTGATTCATGCTCATAGGAATTCATACAAGTTTAAAAACAAACTTAATTCTCTAAGATAAAAGAATTATTCAATTTCATCTGTTATAAAGGCTTGCATATATTTTATTAATCATTTGTTTATATACAACAATTTTATAAAATTGAGATGTGATCAATAAACTAAAAATCCAATTTGTTTCATTTTTATGAATTTTTTTACTTGTATCAGACATTCTTTCTTATTAACTTGATATTGCAAATATAGATTTTAAATTAAGTTTTTTGAAAGAGGAGAATTGTGTAAAAACTGAAAAGACTCCATTCTTAATGTAGGTTATAAAAAAATAACTTTACTACTTTAGTCATTTGCTGGGAACATTAACAACAGAAAGTAGTTTTTGTAAACATCAGAAATGTATGCTACTTTAGTTGGGGGAAAATTGCCTTCTAAGAAATTTTGAGGACTAAAAATTTCTTACTCTCTTGCCACTTAGAACTGCTAAAATTAGAAATATTCATAACAGATTAAAATATTTATAAATAAAATGAAAAATAACACAAACTTTTTCTAAAGTTAAAAAAACTTTAATTTATTTATTCTGTTTTTTCGAACAATTCCTTGCTTTGTTCTGCGCTGCTGAATCTCATCTAAAGAAACTTGTCTTTCGAGAGCTGCAGCCTTTCTTTCTTCGGCAGCTGCTCTGCGCTCCTCAGCATCTGCCCTGCGCTCCTCAGCAGCCGCCCTCCTCTCTTCAGCTACAGCTCTACGCTCTTGAGCTTCTGCAATCGTCTTTTGGTGGACAATAAGTTCATCCTGCTTGGTTATCAGTTTTTCTGATACCTCACAAGCTAAATTATTAAATTTTCTCATTTTTTTTGGTTTTTCAATACCTACAAGAGAAAAAATTATTAGCATAGCAAAATCTAAATAAAAGCGTTTTTAAACCAAGTGTGCCAAGGCTAACTCGGATAACCGAAAAACTCAGATAAAGCAAAAATTGTTAATAAAATAAATCTCTTAGGTTTAAATGTATAATTTAACAAAAGTTAATGTTATACAGACAACATGCCATTCATATTGTTGATATTTAAGGAGTTATTTTACTTAAAAAATTGCTTGATTCTTTTACGTTATGTTTTTCTGCAGCAAAATGTTTCACCATTATTTCAAGGAGAACAGAATTGCAGAATCTTGTATATACAGGACTTGTATAGTTCGGATTGTAGTGTAATAGAATGCTACGGATGTGTGGAGAATCTAACATAGGTAAAAAGCAGAAATTTTTTCATCGTGCAATGATGTAGAAATTTTTTTTACTATGAAGATGTTAGTAGGCTTGTACATTAACTAAAATTATGTTTTTAAATTAGTATTCAAAGAGTGAGAATAGTTTTAGCAATAGCATTGTTTTTAAATTGTCATTGAGAAAGATTTTTAGCGACTTTCAGTGTAGGTCAGTTTCTCTGGCAATGTTAACATGTCATATTCAAAGTAATATAGTATTTATAAATATTACAATATACTCACAGTATTTTTGATATGAGGTACACTAACAAGTAATTACATTTTAATACATACCACAAAAACTCTGTACTGGAAGGGAAGTGTTGAACTCCTCTTCTAACGGCAGCTCCAAACTGGTTACAGATGTGTTCAACTGCAATTTTTTTTACTTTTACAATTCATATATAAGCAGAATTTAAAATGCAACAAATTTAGTTTTTTTTTTTTTAAATAATACCGCAAATATAAAATACTAGATAAATTTACTATATAAAAATACATTTATGCTAAAAATTTAATCATTGATAATTTTTTTCTAGATTTCTAAACAATTTTTGAAATATAATATAAAGCTAAGTGATTGAGCGTAAAGTTATATTTAATTAATTTCCACATGCGATACTCAAAATTAACTGGAATTGGCATTGGTGATTAGGTTTATATAGTTTCAATTCATTGGCCAGTAAAAATTTGCAATGTGAGAAAACTCATTACATAAAAGGTATAAATGATTAATCTTGGTATGTTTCTAAAAATCTAATAATTTAAAAATATAAAGTATTGAGATTGAAGTGGATAGCATCATTGCAAAAAGTTAACGCAATAAAGGGCTATCCAAAATTTAAAAAATTACGTTATTGTAAAGCGCACTACGAGTTCCACTTTGACTGCTACCTTTTGAATTTTTGATTTTCTTAATTATATTTTAATTGTTTATTTTTGTTCAAGTAAACTTGCCATTCTATTTTAGAATACAGTAAAAAAAAATTCATGAAATTTTAATGGCTTCCTTAATTGAAGTTATAAAAAGAGAATTTACTTAGTTGTACGAGCTTAGCTTCTAATGATTGTATCTATTTAAAATAAACTTACATGTACTTGTAAAACTTCATCACACACAGCAGATTCAAGAACATCTTCATTTCCAACTGCCAAGACATTCCCCAGCAGACCAATTAATTTTGATTCTAATGGGGACAATTTGGCTTCAAGCTCAGGTCCACCTCCCGTCTTCCTTCGGGAAATTTCTATCGCTGAATGTTTTTTCTTTACATAGCACTTCCAGTCATTCCATGTCTAAAAACAAGTTATTTAAGATATATTATGATGCAAGTTATTTAAGATATGATATTTAACTTTTTATACTTGACAAGACTAGTGCATTGCCAGTTGCTTAACTGCTTTAAAAATAAACATTAATTACAAAACAGCATTTAAAAAAAAACATGAATACGCTTAGCTTGCTGATTGTGACATCTCTCCTCTGAGCTAATTAATCACATATGTTATCAAAAATTCTTAGCTTGAACTGTACGAGATCTCGTCAAAGTTATTTTCTCTACAAATAAGATAACCTGCTAACCCCTTTAAATTAAATTCGGCATGTCGTTACAGCAATTTGGAAAATATTACCTTGGCATGATATTCATCACAACTATTAAAGTTTAACCGGGGAGAAATTTCAGAAGATATCTACCCTACAATAGCATCTTAAGTGAAAGGCTTACCTTTACCCAAGCTTCTAATTTTTTCATGGGTCCTGATCCATCCAAATTTAGAAACTCTGACAATTCTGCCCATCTGGCTTGTTTCACATGTTTTGGAAATTGCAGGTCAATTTTGCCACTCAGCAGCTTTGGGTGATGTTCCATAAAAGTCAACATCGTCTCATATTGACTACACGAAGTTTTCTTCCCAACAACTTTCTTGGAAGCCATTTCTTGTAACACCACGAGGAGAGGACGAGTTCCACAAAAAAAGTATAAACATTGAAGTCAAAACAGCACATGGTTCTGAAAACTCTACTGCGCATTCCTAACCGCGCAGTTTTCAGCGGAGGAAGTGCGTCATTCTTCGATTTCGGGAAAAACTGAGGTCAGAAATACTGAACGAGAAATGACTCGATTCCGAGAGAGCCGGTCACGATTTTTTTTCCGATTCGATCGGAGGTGAGAATCAGGCTCTTATGTAGTAAAAGATTTCTAAGCCTTAATAGACGTTTATGACGTCATATTTGCAGCGTCAAAACAAGGAAAAGCAGCTAAACTGATTGTTAAAACTTTTTTCTTACATATATGTTCTTTTTATTTCTACAATTTTCATTTATGAGTTATAACATTAGAACCTCATGATTTTTTTTTTTTTTGTTATTCAACACCAGTAAGTTACAAATGAAACTATTCCTCCTATCTGCCTATCTCCCTGCTCACTGCAACTGCAACCGAACACGAACACAAACATTTGTGCAGTTGTAAGGTAAATAATCTGTTTTTTCTAAATTAAATTTTATGCTACGTTTGCTGATCCCCGTTTTGCTTGTAGAAAAGTGAAGTTTGGTAAATTTACTTAGCTTTGTTTCAAAGGTAAATGACTTCTTATGATAACATTTTCTTTGTGATTAAACGAGTCTTATTATTGGGACATATTAACCCTTCAATTTCCTTCCAAATAATTTGTTATTTAGCTTCTGCAATAAACAATACAATTTTGAGATATGTATTTTTGATTTATATGTAATGGTTGGAATGTTTTTTTTTTACTTTGGCATTTGGATATAAAGTAGAACAGTGTTAATGCTGCAATACAATACCAAATGAATGTACTTAAGATGCATCATTCCCGATGTTTATTAAAACTGACATTACAATAATTCATCATAAACTTGATATATTAAGCTATTTTAATCAATTATTAATAAATGTGTAGTATTATTTCCCCTATGGCCTTTTTTTTTTAATAGGGAGCAGTAGGACTATCACTGAGCTAAAATTCTGAACTGGAGTAACTACTTTCGGTTACTTAACAAACGACCTTCCGCGGAAGCATACAAAAGTGCATTTCAAAAAAGTCGCAGACTTTTTTCGCCAAAATCGGCCTTAAAGCTACCTTTTCAGTTAATTTTATAAACTTTTTGAAATATTCAGCGACTATTTTTGGAAAAAAATCATACTTTTATTTACAAGAAAAAAACACAGGTGGAACGTAAGTTTGTTCATGTCGTCAAAAGTAGGCGGTCTCTGTTCTTTAGGTCTGTGGCTTCCATCAATGATGTTTCTCTTATAGAGCTCGAATGAATCTGAACTGAAGAGGATTTAACTTTTTCTTCGCAAAGTTCTCTTGTGAATCACTGTAAGTTTTGAGACTATACACACATTCAGTTTCACATGTCTTTCTTTTATTCTGATGTCATGAGGTATGTAGGACAAAGGTCAAGCGCGTCTTTTTTTTTTAAAGAAGAAAAGATTTTGTTAAATTTACTATGTTAAGTTAATTAATTTAAATTTTTTTTACTAAACGATTTTAAATGGGGGTACACTTCTGGAATATTCATCATAAATAGTTTTGGCAAAAAAAGAATGTTAAAATTTGAATTAGTATCTTTAATTTTTTTTTTTTTACTAAACGACTTCTAATATGGCTATGGCTCTGAAACTTTCAACATAACTAGTTTTGGCCTTCTAATTGAATTTTTACAAAGCTACTTCCAATAGGAATGGAGATCTGAAATTTTCAACAGAAACAGTTTTGGCTAACTAATTGGATTTTTGACTAACACACTGTTAAAATATTCTCATAGGAGTGGGATGGGGATTGTGTTATTGTATTAACAGGGAATATTTCTTTTTCTCAACAGGGGAGGAGTTCTAATATTAACGGTTTATTTATCAATTAATCTTTTAGCGAGTGAAATAATCTGCAGCAATGAATCTTTCAGCGAGCTAAGCGAACATGTTATTGAATATTATTTTATTAATTTTTAACAAAGCTGCTTCTGGTACTGTGGGTTTTTTTTTAAGGCAGCTTATTGGGCCTTCCTTAACTCCTTTCTCTGTGCTCCAGAAAGTTGCTTGACATGGATGTTTGTGACGTCGCCCCTTATCTTGTCTATTACTGGACTACATAGAGGTTTAAACTCTTTTAGAGTACATACAGAATCCAGTGATTTGTAATCAGAAGCTGAGCAAATTGTTAAGGATTCAATATCAATTGGTTTTAGGCCAGCCAGTGCTTCTGACGAAGACACTGAATTAAATTAGTAAATATAATCTGCTTGGCGAGATTTGCAACATTTTAAACCTTTTTTATATGTATAACTGTGTGTTGTCGCCAATAAAGTTTGCTTGACAAGATTTGCGTTCACGAAATGGAAAAATACCAAAATTTGCTTTCTTACCTAAGCATCGAGTTTTTTAACAGTTGATTTGAAAAAACATTTTGTTCCATTAGCATAGCTGCCAACTTGTACGGATTTCTACTATTTTGTTAGATTGTTGGAACAGTTAAAAAAAATCGTACATATTTTACGTTATTTTTTAAGGTTTTTTTTTTTTTTTTTAGAAAACCTTTTATTTTATACTATTTAATAAAAAAGGAGACATTTAAATATGAGTTACATGAAATTTTTAGAATTTTCAGTACTAAGCCACATTTTTTAACTTAAACTTTTAGTTGTTTTTGGAAAAAAACTTTATGCATGTTAAAGTATTTTACACTATTTCAAGTTTTACTAATGTAGAAATTACCCATTGAACATAATAAAGCATGCAAAATTAATATTTATATTCTGCTAAAATATAAATATCTATAATGAACAGTTCCTGCATCTTTTAAAAATGAGTAAAATTAGTATATATTTATGAAGAATTTCTTCCCGAATCCAAATATTCAAACAAAAGTTCTTTAAAAAAAATTGTTATTTAAATATTAAGAACAAAAATTGTGCCGATACCCCCTCCGATTCCAATCTGATCAAAACTATTCGCTATATAATATAATACTTGTGGTCAAAACATCCTTCGGTTTCTGCCAATAGTCTGTAAAAATTATACTAATTTGAAAATTCAATGTTGGCAGGTATACATTAGTGAACTAAATAAAAATTTGTTATATAATTGTAAAACTATGGACAGTTTTACAATAAAGAAGTACTTCATATTAATCTAGTAATTTCCTAACTATTCAGATGGTTATATGTTATGAGTTGTGTTACGTAAATCTTTTATTGTGTTTTTTGAGGAATTGTATTTAAAGTGTAAACTGTACAACGAAAATATGATAACTCAAAATATTATATAAGGAATGTCATGACATTTGTTGTGCATGTATGTTACACCCATACACATGTTTTGAAAAGAAAAGTAAGCTGTAGGACTATTTAAATTTGTTTTATGGGCTTTTTAAATGTAAATTATCAAAAAAATTAAGAAGAATTCCCTGTTGTATTTAAAATGCTTTAAATCCCAAGAAAGTGAATATTTTGCTTTGATTTCATTTCAAAAAACAACTTGTAAAATGTAGTAAATTATGAAGTTCGAGAAAATTAAGTGATAATTTTTTTACTTGTAGTGTTTTACAAAGAATTAAAAATTATTGTATTTAAAAAAAAAAAAAAAAAAAAAAAAAAATCATTATTATTTAAAACAATAAATTTTATTTATATATTTTTTTTAAATTTTATATATATGTTTAATTGAACACAATTATAACACCTTTTTATTATAAAATCATTATTAACTTTATATAAAAGCATTTTATACCATTATCAACCAAAAAAATACTGTTCACCATTTAGATTACTTGTTCTTTTAGGTCGATGACCATTATCTTTGACCACCAACTTTGGAATAACAAAAATGGCAATTTTGTACATTTTGTGTCAAAATGTTTTAGAAAAACAGCTAAACCACACTCTGATTTTAACATTTCAGAAAGTTCTTAAGCATTTTGATGAAAAAGCACTCCCAGCTTAATTCCTGATATAGATGTGTATATATATATATATACACACACACGTTTTTTTTTTTTTTTTTTTTTTTTTTACACTTGAAAATCACTTCTCAGTTTCACTATAATTTGTATTTCTCTGTATGCTTAATATATATTTTTTAAGAAGTAAAATCCATGTTTATAGAATTTTATTACTATCTAATATTCCACGCTCAGTATTGTTTGATATTTCATGAAATTTAAAAATAAAATTTAGTGATTAAAAAAGAAAACTCAAATTTAAAAAAAAAATTATATGCATAGTACATAGACAGTGATAAGATGTTTTTTTTTTCTCCAACAATTTTGTCATTGATTGTGGTACAAGTATTACATCGTACATTTAAAAATTGAAAATAAAAAAGTATTGCGAAAGAATGTTTTACACTCTTGTGCTAAAAAAGTTCATGTTATTTTTCTTTAGTAGTTATTTGGTGGATTGAATATTTTTAAAAGTTGTGGAGATGGATTTCAATGGTTTTAGAATAGGGAGACAGGTGTATTTTCTTGAACAGTGGGACGCGTATCTACTCGTACTTCTGGCCCTGGTCTTATGATCTCAATGAAATTCTTACTAGACCAAGCATATTGTGTGTTTTTCATAAATTTGAATATGTATTGAAATATTGCAAATGAGTTTTTTTTTTTAATTTCAGGAAAAGGGAAATGCATTATTATATCTTTTGAAGTTGTATTTCATCATAATCATTATGTTCCTACTGAAAATTAGCAATGTTTCATTGCTTGTCGGCAAAAGAAACAAATAAACATGTCTGCAAATATGTAATTCCGAGATCATTTAACCATGAATGTGGAAAACAAATTCACTAATATGTAAAAGTATGTTCTTCTAAAAAAAGGCTTATTTTAAATCTACACATAGCAGGAAGCCCTAATATTTGTGATGAAGTATAATCAGGCAAGATAAGTCTCAGAATGCAAGACCACCCTGACTCTGGAGAAAAGCCACATTCTTGTGAGATGTGTGCCAAATCATTTTCACAAAAGCGTCACCTCAGAATGCACCTCCTCACTCACACTGGAGAAAAGACCCATTCTTGTGAGATGTGTGCCAAATCATTTTTGCGAAAGGATGCTCTAAGAACGCACCTCCTCACTCACACTGGAGAAAAGACCCATTCTTGTGAGATGTGTGCCAAATCATTTTCGCGAAAGGATGCTCTCATAACGCACCTCCTCACTCACACTGGAGAAAAGCCACATTCTTGTGAGATGTGTGCCAAATCATTTTCGCTAAAGAGTGCCCTCAGAACGCACCTTCTCACTCACACTGGAGAAAAGCCCCATTCTTGTGAGATGTGTGCCAAATCATTCTCGCAAAAGGGTGCCCTCAAAACGCACCTCCTCACTCACACTGGAGAAAAGTACCATTCTTGTGAGACGTGTGCTAAATCATTTTCGCTAAAGGGTGCCCTCAAAATGCACCTCCTCACTCACAATGAAGAAAAGCCACATTCTTGTGAAACGTGTGCCAAATCATTTTCGCTGAAGAGTGCCCTTAAAACGCACTTCTTCACTCACAATGGAGAAAAGCCACATTCTTGTGCGACGTGTGCCAAATCATTTTCGCAAAAGGGTGCCCTCAGAACGCACCTCCTCACTCACACTGGAGAAAAGCCCCATTCTTGCGAGATGTGTGCCAAATCATTTTCGCAAAAGCGTGACCTCAGAACGCATCTCCTCACTCACACTGGAGAAAAGCCCCATTCTTGTGAGATGTGTGCCAAATCATTTTCGCAAAAGCGTGACCTCAAAACACACCTCCTCACTCACACTGGAGAAAAGCCCCATTCTTGTGAGATGTGTGGGAAGTCATTTTCGCGAAAGGATTACCTCAGGACCCACCTCCTCACTCACACTGGAGAGAAGGAACATTCTTGTGAGATATGTGCCAAATCATTTTCGCAAAAGGGTACCCTCAAAACGCACCTCCTCACTCACAATGGAGAAAAGCCACATTCTTGTGCGATGTGTGCCAAATCATTTTCGCAAAAGAGTGCCCTCAGAACGCACTTCCTCACTCACACTGGAGAAAAGCCCCATTCTTGTGAGATGTGTGCCAAATCATTTTCGCAAAAGCGTTACCTCAGAACGCACCTCCTCACTCACACTGGAGAAAAGCCGCAACCTCCGATACTAGCAAGCCCTCTTACCTCAAAGTGACGTCACACATCGTTGATCCGCAAGCAACCATCTCCCCTGCTACAACGGAACTTCTTTCAGCTTTATACTTTGATTAGCAAACCACAGCCTTTTATTCATTGAAATAATTATAATTTTGAGAAATGTTTAGAAATTACTATTATTATTACTTTGAATTATTTTCAGGCAACTTTTAAAAGTGAATAAAGTATATATCTTATACAACTCTTAATTTTCAATTATTATTTTATCCCTTCATGATCTCTTATTATTTAACTTTTAAAATTATCATATACATTTAGACTCTTGGAAAACATTAAATGTTGCAGTTAAGTATGGATAATGGATTCTTTACTTGTTGGGCCATTCTGTTTATAAGCAATGAAAGAAGGTTACTAACTTTAAAGAAAAACAATTTAAATAAATCAATAAAGTAAAAAAATCATTTATTATTCATTTAAAAATAGCATACCCCCATATAACAATATTATATAATATCACTTAACTAAAGTGGACAATTTTCTTTTTTTAGTTTTACAGCCATTATTTTCTGAACTTTCACTTCCCTCCCCAATTTCATTTTTACTTCGATTTGCTCTTTGTAAATCATCATTTTTTTTTCCAGAAAGATATTAACAGAGGAACCAATTATTTTAGTTAAGATATCGTCTCGAGTATGACCATTCCTGCAAATTTCATCATCAAACAATTTCTTGTTTAGTATATTATTGTAACTTATTGTACATGCTAGATTCTTTTGGCTGGGATCATGTAAAAAATTATCCTCAAAATCTATACAGAGTTTATTTACTACTATATACGTATAATAAACAGCATTAATCACATGATCTTGAGGATAGCAGAGGCTGACTCTGTCTAATCTTTTCAGATAACTGAGTTCTTCGTCAAGATAAACATTTTGATCATTTACAGTTAGATTGTTGACAGTGTATACATTTGAAATATTTTAAAACTCTATGAACACAATAACCTGTTACATAGGTAATGACAGGATATACGCCAATGTGATTCATGAAATCAATTTCCAAAATAGTAACATTATATGCACTACAATTTATAACACAATCCATAAAATCATTATCTCGGTTAAAATCGAATGATCTTGCATCAAATTCTTTCATTTCAGAAGAAAGTTTCAGCACAGAATGCGTTCTAACCTTTGACTCGGCTTCATACAATTGCCTAGCACTTATATTGTACTGGCTGCCACATAGTTGTCGATATAAACCAAACCTAGACTCTGAATCATCAGTTTGGAATTTACCGGGCAATATGAATTGCAAATGTAGTTCATCTGCGCAGTATGATGTCAATTCCAGTAAACAGTGAGTGGTTGAAGCCAATGCCTTGTGTGTTTCTTTTGTAAAACAACCAGCATCACAATTGATGGCTACCCAGTCATCTAGCCACTTGATGAAATTGTTAAGGAAAATGTATTTTTCAACACTAACAGAATTTGTCAAAGGAGTTTGAAATACATTCCTATGATGCATTCCTTTATGCAAGGACTTTACATTAACAATATTCCACCAGGTCAGAATAATGTTGATAAAGTCTGATGTATCTTTGCAATGTTTAATTTTGTCCTCAAATTCGAGAAGCCCCTTAACAACATACTCATTAAACACTTGAAGTACCAATTTAACGTTTTGTTTTTCTAAACTAGTTGGGTGTAGAGATTTATGTGTTAAGTTAAAAGCAAATTTTGCTAAGGATTGCGATTCTAAATTGTACATATCTTTCAAAGACGACCATGCAGCAGTTTTAAAGTTAACGATATCAGTATTGGGAAAAGGGGGATAATACAAAGATTTATTTTCAGTTTTTTGATTGAACCAGTTGTTTCTTATACATTTTAAAAGGTGGATACTATCTGCTAAATAAAATAATGGACGAGATTTATTACATGGATGTTCATATAAAATACTTTCTTTAGGAGGATCAGCAAAAAGTTTCATACATTTTCCATTAATTGCATTATTATGAGATATAACACAAAGAATTCTATGTCTTCCAAACCCTTGATAATTTGGACAGTAATATCAAATAAGTCCTCAGCTTGGTAGCTTGGACAGGTAAAATATGTACAACATCTTTGAAGTTAGACAATAAACACTTAATCATAAATGCATGAGCACTGTTAGCTATATTTTCTGAATTGTATGCCATACCCAACACATTGCCACGTAGTCGAAAAACTGCTTTAAATGAATTTCATCCATGAGTAGCATTACTTTTTTGTCGTTTTCTTTAAGGAAGTTAAACTTTTGTTTAGAATAATTTAGAAAATTAGAATCGAGAGTCTTTTTTGGCATCAACTTTAAGATGAAGATAAAGGCAACGAATGGTACTTGGATGTGGCATTACAATATTTCCACTGTTTCTAACAAAATTGAATGCATTTGGAGCCATACTATACAAAAGTGATGCAAAAACTAACAAATCAGAAGAATATCTACAGGCATGTTCATTTACATTAAATAATACCATTTGTTCATTTAAAAATCTCATCCTATTATCTGATATTGGATCATCGAAAGACATGGTTTTCAGAATATTGCATATTTAATTAATTTTATCCAAATTTTCAAGTTGTTTACTTCTTGTTAAATCTAAAATTTGGTCTATTATGTCAAGGCTATTAATTTGAAGTGGAAGATTAAAATTACCAATGCATTGCAGTTCCACTTCATCAATGTATATTTTCAGAAGAAGTTGATCATTAATGACGACTGAATGGGTGATTCGTGGCACATTTGCATTGAACTGTATGATCAAGAAGAGCATCACGTCAGGTTTCTTTACGATGGTCCACAAGTCATTCGAAGTATCCATTTTAGATTGAAGCTCCTAAAATGAATTGAAACTTCTTGCCATGTCATGTTGAGCTTTTTCTTCAATACTGATCTGTATGGCCTCCGTTAGCGCTGTCTCTTCCAAACGTTGACACCTGCTGTCTGGACATTCTCGTGAAGAAACATTGGTAAACAGGCGGTCAGGAAGATTTGGAAAGACCGTTGGGTAACTTCCTTCTCTCAACTTTGGGAACTTGTATGGGACTGTAATTCTTTTGCAGAATTTTTCGTCAAACTTGCTTATCTCCAAATCAAAGTCTGACAGCCTGAAGTGTAGCTCACAAACCTAAAAAAAATTATTTTAATATTCCAATTCACAGCAGTTGGTTTTACATGATTTAAAAAATTATCACAAGGTCTACCTATTCTAAGCAAAATTTGCAAATGCCAATTGAATATCTGATTATTAGGTAAAATTCATAATTTTTCAGAAAAAGTTTATTATGTTATTAGTTTTCGGGGTTAATTGGTATTTGCGAGCGAACTTACCAAAATAATTGAAATTTATAATACTTAATAAAATATGTCCAATTTCTTGTTAACATATTTTTTCCTCATTGTAATTTGAACAAGTTTTTTATTGTTTTACTTTTTTCTACTGCCCAACTTGCAATTTAGAATAGCCTGCATGAATACACCCTGATTAATCAGATCAAATTACTTAAAACAAATCCACATTCACAACTAAGTAAAATATTTATAACTTAATATTTTTAACTACACTTAAAATTAACGTAAATATATGTAATAATAACTACACTTAAAATTAACATAATTATATTTAATAATAACTATCTGCATATCTAATGTACATTTGTTCACAGAAACACAAAATTAACAATATAAAAGCTATTTTTTTTCTGTTTTTGTTTACATTCTAGTGCAAATGCACTTTACACAACAGGCAACACATTCTAGTAAAGATGCACTTTACACAACATGCAATTTTTTAAAGACAAAATTAAAGATATAATAAGCGACAAAAATGCCTAAATATTTACCCTGCTTTGACGAATAGGAATGAAATGATCCCTTTTAATGGCTCGTAACCACTTCAGTCTTGCAGTGTTGTTCTTGGGAAAGTTGAACACTCGAACTGTTCTTGTAATTTCCGTTACAGGACGGCACACAACAACTATGAGGCATCACTATTGAGTCATTTTTGTAGAAATATAAAATAAAATTTGACAGAACGAAGCATTACAAAGACGTGAACATAAGCGTTGCGCGAAAGCAATCTTAATCTTCTAATCTACTGGGTATAACTTAGTGGATTGGTGGGCTGGCGATCTGGATCGACGATAGGTGACGTCACTCGCTTCATGTCACGTGGTCCACAGGCCTTGTTAGTTTCGGAGGTTACGGAAAAGCCCCATTCTTGTGAGATGTATGCCAAATCATTTTCGCAGAAGCATGACCTCAGAACGCACCTCCTCACTCACACTGGAGAAAAGCCCCATTCTTGTGAGATGTGCGCCAGTTCATTTTCGCTAAAGGGAGACCTCAGAATGCACCTCCTCACTCACACTGGAGAAAAGTCAATTTGTTGAATGAAATTTTTTTCTCTGAAATTTTTATAATTTATGTCATTTAAAAGAAAAAATTTGTTTTAAGAGAATTTATATAAACATGGAGCACTTTTCTATTTTTTTAAAAAATAAACTTTTATTTTACAAATAAAGTTTAAAGGAAATTAAGATGTAATAGATCCCTATGAAATAATATTATGTATACATATTTAAATTAATCATTGCTACTTGTATTATTGAATACATTAATTACTTGTATTATTGACTACATTGTTAAGTGTCATAATAATTTAATTCAGTTTTTTAGTTTCTATCTTGTGGCAATAGTAATAATAATTTAATTTAGCTTTTCAGTTTCTATCTTTTTCAATGGTTTTTGTAAATAAACGAAAGGAAATTGTAAAACTCAACGGTTGTTATGGCGTCCGTGTTTTTTTTTTTTTTTTTAATTAGAAGCAGAAAACAGGTAATTATCTACTGCAAATTCTAATATTTAAGTTATCGTTGAGTTTAAAGCGTATACAGCTTTCAATGGGCGACGAACGGGGTTTGAACCGAGGACCATGATGTCTCGGAATAGATACTTTACCCCTGTGCAAAAGAGTACTCCTGTGCACAGAAGTTTAATCTGTTATTTGATGTCGCCACATATAGCCCCCTCCCAGTGACGAAGGAGCGATGCTGTTGATCAATGTCTGATCGGAGTTGGAGGTTTTTGAGATGCTTGTTGCATCGTTGTGTGAGTGTTGGCTGGTTGCGATGAAATGACTCCTTTTCAGAAGCACCGATAGATGGCAGCATGAATCATTTTTAGTCCAGTCACCAATAAAGCGTATACAGCTTTCAATGGGCGACGAACGGGGTTTGAACCGAGGACCATGATGTCTCGGAATAGATACTTTACCCCTGTGCAAAAGAGTACTCCTGTGCACAGAAGTTTGATCTGTTATTTGATGTCGCCACAAGTTATTTTACATTTTTGGCGTCCGTGACAGGACAAGATAAATAGGAATACGTTTAGTCAAGTTAAAGGTTTCAAAAAAGATCTGAAAGCCGTTGCGGAAGAAATCGGCGAAAATGTTTCGCCCAATGCTAAAATGGCTGAGATAAAGTACATTATTCTTAGCAGCGAAGAGTATAAAAAGGATCCGGGTTTCACCAAGGACATTTTGGAGAGTATTATTTCTGAAAGAAAAATTCGAGAAGAACAAGAACGAGAAAGAATTAATCGTGAACAAGAAAGGAATTACGATTTAGAGAAAGCCAGGATGGAACATGAGCTGGAATTGGCGAGAGTTCGTGCCCAGGGACCTTTCCAAAGTGAAATTCAACCGGAAATCGGGAATTCTAAGAGAAAATTCACGTTACCTAAATTGGAATTTCGTCGATTTGGCGATGATATTAAGGAGTGGCTTCCGTTTTTGGAGTCAGTTTGAACGTATTGATAAAGATGAAGATATTGCGCCAGAAGACAAGTTTCAATACCTAATACAAGCTACCGTTCCGGGGACCAGGGCAAGAGAAGTCGTAGAGAGTTTCCCGCCAACAAGCGCAAATTACTCGCAAGCGATTGAAAGTTTAAAATCACGGTTCGGCAGGGAAGAGCTTCTTGTTGAGGTATACGTCCGGGAGCTTTTAAAGCTTATTATATTTGTCCAGAGCAAACAGAAGTTTTCGCCAACCTCATTATACGATAAGCTTGAGTCATATCTGCGTGCACTGGATTCATTAAGGAGTTACAACTGAAAAATGTGCCTCGATTTTGTGTCCTATGGTGGAATCATGTTTTCCTGAGGACTTTCTAAAAGCATGGAATAGGAGCTCAATTTCTTCAGGAAAAGAAGCCAAAGAGCGTCTCACTGACCTGATGTCATTTCTAAAGTCAGAAGTAGAAGGCGAAGAAAGAATCGGCCTTGCGATGGCGGGTTTTGGATTGCAAAAAATGAACTCCCTCGAGTTAACAAAAATAAAAAGTATGAATCTGACTTGTTTAGAAATAAAACATCAACTGCAGCTGGTTTGCTGTCAACAACCTCTGAAGTAAGAAATAAATGCATTTTTTGTGAGGGAAAACACAGGAGCTCCGAATGCTTTTCTGCTCAAAAAATGAGCATTATCGCCAAGCAGAATGTTTTAAAAGCCAAGCGCTGCTGTTTTGCATATCTTACGCCTGGTCATAACGCTAAGAATTGTAGAGTATTTTTAAAGTGTTTGATATGTGGGAAGAAACACGTTCCACTAATGTGTGAAAAGCTGGAGGTACAAAATACGCCAAAGGCAGAAGAAAATGTGACCGAGAATGAAGTCAACCTTTCAAATATGAGCACGAATCCAAAGGTGTTTTTGCAAACTCTGAAATCCCAACTTATTTCTGATGGCCAAGAAAAGAGTGTCCGTCTTTTATTGGACAGCGGATCACAAAGGTCATACATTTTGAAAGATGTAGCAAAGAAGATGCAATACTCACCGATTAGGCAAGAAAGTGTGACACATGTGTTATTTGGAGGTGTTTCAACGAAGGAATATAAACATGACTGTTTTTAAATAAAATTGAAGAATTTGGACAATCAGTTCAAGTGCAATTTGGAAGTTTTGGACCAAGATGTCATATGCAATAATATTCCTCCTGTTGGAAAAGGTTCGTGGCTTAAAGAGCTGCAAGAAAAAAACATTGTTTTGACAGATATTGGTAACACCAGCGATCCAATCGAAATTCTCATCGGAGCTGATATAATGGGCAAATTGTTTACTGGTCGCCAAGAAGTGTTGTCTTCTGGATTGGTAGCAATAGAAACTTATCTGGGATGGACTTTGATGGGAAAAGTTCCTCGAAGCAACATTAGAGCTGATAATTTGGCCATGACGGTGACAAATCTATTTGTGAAGGAGGCAGATTTAGCTGATCTATGGGGACTGGATTTAATTGGAATTAAAGATCCCATTGAAAAGAAATCTCAGAGGGAACAGGATTTTATTACAAAGAAGCATTTTCAAGAAACTGTTCGTTTCAATGAGAAAGGTCGATGTGAAGTTCAGTTGCCATGGAGTGAAGGCTGTTCTCCGTTACCTAATAATTTCGACTTAGCTAAAAAACGGTTGGAAATTACAACTTCTAAATTTGTTTCCAATCACCTGTATAAAGATTACGAAAACGTTTTGCAAGGATGGTTGAAAGAAGGAATAATAGAAGTAGTCCCTGCAGCTGAGGTAGATTCTTATCATAGGCGTAAAGTACGGGGGGGCAGAGGGGGCTGGCCTCCCCACTTTTAAATTCTGGGGGGGGGGGGCTGCCTACCCTGATTCTTGTAACACTATCTCCTTTTTTCCCCTCCATTCTCCAAATAAATTATAATAACTGTTTATTGTTGGTATTACAGTAAAAGCCCGATTATCCGGAATCGCCGGGAAATTAAGATTTCCGGATAACCGAATTTTCCGGTTAATTGAATGTAGAGGTTTTTTCGCCAAATTTAAACGGTAAATGGTACCTAAACATTAAAATCGTCACAACCGGAAAATCTAAAAATTATTCTACTTTACTTAGCTTTTTTAGTTAAAATAATGTTATATTTTACCCTTATAATCGGCAATAGTTTGAAATATGTTACCAAAATTAAATAATTTTCATATCAGAAATTCCGTAAAAAAAAAGAGAGAGGTCTCTTGATTGTACCGATTCTAACCGAACCTATATTTTAGGGTTACCGGGCGAACAAAGTGGACTATCGCTATTTCAGTTCCGGAGAGGAAGTTTTCTTGTGTGCGTTTTCACGGTCAGATTCCGAGAATTCTGGAAAAGTAGCTTTTGTATTTGGAAACCCCGGTGATTCCATTGTCTTCCCCCCTCCCCACACACAACCTACTTTATACCCAAAACTCTCGGGAAGACGACCTTCGTATTCAAAGATGGACTATTATGTTGTATAGAAAAAAGGAATACAAGAATTTTGTATTGCTAATCGCCGCGAAATTCCGGATAATTTACGGACTATTAAGTTTTGAATTTGATTGTATGGTTGTCGGCTAATCTAAAAATAAATATTATTAAAATAAAATTACAACGAAACAGATTTATTTTTTAATTGATTGCAAAACACGTTAATAGTATACAATAAAATATAACCCATACTTGTTGCACAAAAAAAAAAAAAAAAAAAAAAAAAAAAAAAAAACATTTACCGTCTGTGTACAAAATGGTTGACTAGCTTACAAATCGAAACTTTGATTGGGATTATAGGGGGAAATACATTTAAATGGATGCAATTAGGTTTTATTCTAATTGATCATGAGAAACTGATATTTTGTGATAAAAGAATAAAATGTTTAGAATAGTTGAATTCGGCCGAATTGCACATTTTCCGGATGCGGTTGAAAATTTACAAATGAAATCGCGGGTATAAATGAATTATGGATGCATCGATACTGCATGGAATAGAATGTTATCCGTTATACACGATTTTAAATTTTGTGAAATGCATATGTTCCATATGTAGATCTAGCCTACACACCGAATGATTAATTTTATCCGAATTTTGGTCAAACCATTAACAAATTTTGAATTTCCTAATTACTCTTTGCCGGATGCGGTTGAAAACGTAATTTCAAGTGGAAAATCACCTTTCTTTGTTATAATTACAATAAATGTAGTCCATAGATTTATAGATTCCGCACATACAAATTACACATATTCCGGAAACGAATATAAATTTTTATGCAATAAACGATGCAAGATAAATAGATGCAAAATGTGTATTTTTTATTTTATATATATATATATAAGAATTCCGGATAAACCAAATTATCTACTGGAGAATGTTTTCCCGATTCTGTGGATATGGAATTTCGATTACGAAATCCTCTTTCTTATACAATTGAAACAAGCTAGATTTGTTTATAGATTCGGCAAATAACCACAGTATATTTATTTTTCCGGATATATTCCGGAAAAAACATTTTCCATTAAGAATATTAAGGTTTTTTGCTGAGAATTCACAGTTGTTTGAATAAGAACTTCGGCATTCCGGATAAACCGGAATTAAAAAAAATCACTTTTTAAAATAATACATTCATTTCTAATCAGTGCAAATTCAGCTATTTCGCCATTACAAATTAAAAACCATCAAAATAAAGAGAGAAAAAACACTCAACTTCGAAATCTGAAATAAAATTAAAAAAAAAAAAAAAAATTGGCGACTTATCGCCGTTTTTTGGCGAAATAATGCCAATTTTCTCGCCAAACTCGATTTTTAAAAAATTCCGGTTGATTGAATGCCGGATAATCGGGCTTTTACTGTATATGAGAAGTTGCGTCATACCTAGATTTTCGAAAAATTAATAGATTTCGATAATTTTTCGAAAAATTTCATCTTCAGTCAAAACTCGCCCCCCCATGTTTTTTGAAAAGTTGACACCTATGATTCTTATGGTAATTACTTGCCTCATCGACCCGTACTAAAAGAAAGCAGTAGTACCACGCCCATTCGCCCTGTTTTTGATGCATCAGCAAGAATGCATAATCACTAGGGTGGTTCAAAAAACTTTTTTTTCAGCTACAGACCAAGACATCCCCTATTTTTTTTTACATTTACTCATAGTATTATTCTCCTAAATTCTTAGCTTCCTACTCCTATAAAAAGGTGGCGCTCAATGACCATTCATTTTTTACTTTTTTGTAATTTCGCATAATTTTCGAGTTTTATGCTGATAAGAACGCATGGCTACATTTTTACAAAAAAATGTTTTTATGGGTTTTAAATACATGTAATATAGTTTGGCAACAGTTATCTACTGTATCTGGCAACATCCATATTATCAAAAACAATGTATGATCGTGATCGTGAAGCATTTCGTTTGATTGTTCCAGTAATCGCAGCTTTGGGGCATGTTCCTCAAACGTTTCC
Organism: Linyphia triangularis; assembly: GCA_963978545.1. Classification (NCBI taxonomy): domain Eukaryota; kingdom Metazoa; phylum Arthropoda; class Arachnida; order Araneae; family Linyphiidae; genus Linyphia; species Linyphia triangularis. The sequence continues at coordinate 10,757,777 of OZ021725.1, read as the reverse complement.
TCTTTAAAGAGGGGTCAAAAATCAAAACAACAAACAAACAAAACAAAACAAAAAAACTAGAAAAGAATACGCTGATTTAAGCAATGGATAAATTCAAATCTGACTGTCCTATAGCCCTTCATTGGAAAGGAAAACTTCTGCTAAAATCTTTTGGATTAAGAAAGATTGATCGTTTGTCTTTATATGTTTCGAGAGATGGTATTGAAAAACTTCTTAGTGTCTCAAAGTTGAGTGGTGGAAGAACAGCGAAATATATTTCAAAAAACTGTTTTTATGCTAGACAATGGCAAGTTGAGAATTAAATTTGGACAAAGTTTTGATACTACGGGTATGACTATTGCTTGTGTATAAGAGGCATGCATTAATTTGGAGAAAAAATCGGATATGAACTATTGTGGGTAGCCTGCTGACACCATGTCATGTAATTAATATTAGCAAAGTTATTTTAGTTGTGCTATGGACCATCATGTTTAACAGAGGTTTCTCTCTTCAACAGACTTAAAGCCGTTTGAAAAAGAATGACACAGATAAATTTTTAGGATTTAGAACTGAAAAAAGACGTTAAGAAGTTTCAAGTTTCAACTGTAGCCCTTCTTTCATCTGTGTATAAATCTATAATAGCTAGAGACGATTACAAAGAAGTAATCGAGTTGACAGTAATCGTTTTGGGCAATATACCAGAGAAAATCAATTGCAGAGCAGTTTCATCAATTCATTACGCACAGTGGATAGCTAAACTCCTGTACATTTTTAAATCCATCTATTCAGAGACCAGCAAGAGGGTTTCCGTATAACTAATAGAGAGAAGAAATGCAGCTCCAGCTATTTGTTCTGTTCAATGCTTTTTTGTACAGTAAAGACATGGATAGAAGCCCCACTTGCTTCTGGTGGTGACCTGAACTTGTGAAAAAACTTTAAAAAGTATAAGATAATGGATTTTAAAATTGGAATTGCCGCTGTTTTGAAAAAGCTTATGTGGTATCTTTGAAATGAATTGGTTGGTTAGGCCATATTTTCACACAGAATTACAACAAAGGAAAAATTTTAAAGTATTTCAAATATGAATAACTCAAAAGATTCCAGAAATATAAAAGAGTGCGAGCTATTAAAAATGTTGAAAGATAATGCGAGTCTTTGAGAATTTGTAACAAAAAGAACTCTTGATATTTACTTTTTACTCACAAAAAGAACTCTTGATATGGTAATTTTTCAATATTTCGTTATCGAACATGTCTCTACAATGACAGTGGGTTACGATAATCTGAATGGCACCATCTACAGGATTTATGTTGTTTACAATTTCCATACCCAACCCATATTTTTTAGATGTTATTATTTATTCGATTGATTTCAATTAGATGTTGTTCTTGGTAGGAGATTGAGTGTCATTTGAAAATGTTCATTAAGTACAGCTATACATTTAGAAACTTTGAATAGAGCTGAAACTTAGAAACTATTTATACTTGCTAGTCCACTATTTATTGAGTGAGAATTTTATGATTTGAAATCATATTTTGGAATTTAGATAATTTCAGATCAATCATTTTCGGCTTACAAAAAATGTAGCCAAGTGGTACTGTAATGCTTGGTTAAATGATGAAATAAACACCACTACTGATCTACATAACACCACACTAATTATTCATTTCATATTTAGGTGTATTAATAGCTTATTTTGAATGTTTTTCAGGATTTTATACCGCCTAATTTATAGGGACAATTTTATCAGAATTTCAAAAGATAATGGAGTGTAGCACGGGGGGATTAACGAGCGTTTGTGAGCAGGGGTAAAGCCCGCCACAGTTTAATTATTTCATAAACTTTTACTAACTTATTTAACATTTTTTAATTATGGTATAGATAAAAACTTTCTTTAAGGAAATTGCTTTCAATTATACTTATTACCAAATCCACTACAAATACCCCAAAACGCACAAAATGCAAAATTTTACTGTTCATTGAGCGCCATCTTTTAATTGGAGTAGGATTCTGAAATTTTGCTATAACATTTGTATGGGTAGATGTAAAAAAATGAGGGGGTGTCCTGGTCTCTAGGTAAAAAAAAAACTTTTACTCATATATTTTTGAACCACCCTAATAATCACCCTTCTCTAAACCAGTGCTTAGAACGTGGGCCTAATTTTATCGAGTTAATTCCAGATATTCTGCTGAGATTCAGGGAGCGAAAGATTGGTGTAGCAGCTGACATTAAGAAGGCCTTTTTACAGATCAGCGTGTGTCAAGCCGATAGAGACTTCCTGAGATTCCTATGGTGGGAGAGCAGAGAAGAAAAGAAACTCCAAGTATTTCGCCATACCAGAGTAGTGTTTGGAGTAAAATGTAGTCCTTTTCTTTTGGGAGCAGTCATAGAACATCATGTGAACTGTTCAGAAGACTTAGAATCTGATTTTAAGGAGAAGCTTCTTAAAAGTTTTTACGTCGATAATGTGGTGGCTTGTGTTAATAGTGAAGAAGAATTAAAGAATTTTGTGGTGGAATCCAAAGAAGTAATGCTTAAAGGAGGATTTGATCTCAGAAGTTGGGAAAACTCTAGAGAAAAATTCAAAGCAGGTGAATCCCCTGAAACTCCCATTAGTTGGGCTGATTTGGAATCGTCAAGAAGACACATTGAAAATTAATATGAATTGGTAAAAGGAAGTGAATTTTCATTGTCTCACCAAACGAATGATTTTGTCAGTCGCCCATAAAGTTTATGATCCAGTTGGTTATTCTTCGCCGGTGATGCTTTGTCCTAAATTAATATTGCGAGAAGCTTGTAGAAAAGGAATCGGTTGGGATGAAGAAATCGCAGGAGACATAAGAAATAAGTTCTTTCAGTGGTTTGAAGAATTAAAGTTCTTAGAAGAAATACATATACCCAGGTATATTAAAAGCGATCACGAGAAATTGGAAAATTGTGAAATACACTGTTTTTGTGATGCCAGTAAAGATGCCTTTGCCGCTGTAGTTTTCTTGAGAATTGAAACTGAAAATAAGACAGAGTTAGTACTTCTTGCATCAAAATCTCGCATTGCACCTCTCAAGGGTGGAACTATTCCTCGGTTGGAGCTTTTAGCTGCTTTAGTGGGAGCTCGATTGACGAAGTCGGTGATAGATGCCCTGGGATGGGAAGAAGTAAAATGTCATTACTGGAGTAACTCGACGACAGTGCTCGCATGGATATCTCGAGAAGAAAACTGGTCGGTTTTTGTTAGAAATAGAGTGCAAGAAATAAAGAAACTGAGTAGTCCCTCCTCATGGCACCATGTACCTGGTGAAATGAATCCTGGAGATCTACCATCGAGAGGATGTAATGCAAAGCAACTATTGAACCTCTCATGGTGGAAGGGTCCACTCTGGCTGAAAGAATCCAGGAATAGTTGGAGTCATGTAGGGATAGAAGAAATTATCAATGAAGAAGAGATTCTCAAAGAGAAGTTAAAATCTACTACCCTCACAAATGTTGAGGAACGTTCTGAAGCAAACTGGTATTATGAATACTTCTCAAAGTATCCGCATATTATCCGTCTGGTTTGTTGGATTTGTTGATTCATTCATAACTGTTCTTCAGTTAAAGAAGATAGAACATTTGGAGAAATTTCAGCCCTGGAGTATGGAAATGCAGAATTAAAAGTATTGAAGATGATACAGCAAGAATCTTTGGTGGCGTTGGAAAATAAAAAGCTGAAAAATCTCTCGACATATAAGGATAATGACTGCATTATTAGAGTAAAGACGCAAATTATTTACAGAAAAGATGAAGAAGACTTTAGAAAACCTGTTCTTCTACCAGCTGACCATGAAGTTGTTAAGAGACTGATACGTTTTTATCACGAGAAGAACTCTCATTGTGGTGTTCAAATGTTGTTAAATATCTTACGAGAGAGATACTGGATATTAAATGGCAAGAAAACTGTGAGGAAAATTATCTCGAGCTGTGCTATCTGTGCAAGATTCTCTTCTCGGAAGGTCGAAAGTACAGTTTCCCCGCTTCCAGAAAATTGTGTAAGGGATGCTGCAGTCTTCCAGATTTCAGGGGTGGATGCCGCTGGACCCTTATACCTGAAGGATAATACGAAAGCATGGGTACTTATCTTTACCTGCGCGATATATCGAGCTGTACATCTCGAGTTGGTCAGCAATGTTTCTACAGAAGTTTTTTTGATGGCATTAAGGAGATTTGTGGCCAGAAGAGGTAGATGTTATTGCGACAACGGTAGTAACTTCGTCGGTGCCGCGAACTGTCTACGTATGTTGGACTGGAATAAAATTATGAAACATGGAGCCATCAATAACATTGAATGGAAGTTCAATCCACCGACAGCTGCGTAGTGGGGTGGATGGTGGGAGCGGCTCATTAGAATAATGAAAGACCTGCTAAAAAGAGTTTTAGGCCGAGCTCTTCTATCTCAAGAAGACATTCTGACAGTGTTGTGCGACTGCGAATCACTGATGAACTCACGTCCTCTTACATATATTTCAGAGAGTAATGCAGATCCAGTTCCCCTTTCACCATCCATGTTTCTACAAAACATACCGGAATGGAGAGTGCCAGACCTTGATGCAGTCGATCAGAAAAGCCTAAATCGAAGATTAAAGTATCGGCAGGCTCTACAAAAGGATCTCCGAAACAGATTTCGATCAGAGTATTTAGGTCTTCTTGTACAGAAGAATAAAAAGGCAGAGCCCCATATCATATCAGTGGGAGATATTGTATTAGTTGGAACCGACAACAGCAAAAGAATAAATTGGCCTTTAGGACGAGTTGTCGAGCTACTACCTGGTAAGGATGGCAATGTGAGGTTGGTCAGAGTGCAAACCACCCATTCTAATCTCCTCCGCCCTATCCAGAAATTATATCCTTTAGAAATTTCTGCAGACTCGGATATTTTAAACTCTGGTAGTAAATTAAACATGAAACTGGAATCATGGGTGCCTAAAGAAGATGTGCCTGTTGCTACAGCGAATCAACCTAGCCACGTCACTAGAACTGGACGGGCTGTTAAGATTCCTGAAAGATTGAACTTGTAACCCTTTTGAACTATCTTAAATTCAAATTGGTCTTTTAAGTTTTCTTTGTTAAGTTAATTTAAGCTGAAGTGTTGAGATGCTTCCATCTCAAGGTGGGAGTATGTTAAGTGTCATAATAATTTAATTCAGTTTTTTAGTTTCTATCTTGTGGCAATAGTAATAATAATTTAATTTAGCTTTTTAGTTTCTATCTTGTGGCAATGGTTTTTGTAAATAAACGAAACGAAAATGAGAAACGCAACGGCTGTTATGGCGTCCGTGCTTTTTTATTTTAATTAGAAGCAGAAAACAGGTAATTATCTACTGCAAATTCTAATATTTAAGTTATCGTTGAGTTATTTTACATACATTAATTACTTGTAATAGTACCGAAATGTTCGTTAAGGCATGATATCTAAGTACTAAATTGTAGTATTTTATGCAGTATTAGTTTTCAAGTCATTTGAAATTTTTATATTTACTGCAAAATTTAATTTCCATTTATTACAAAGATGTTACTTTAATCTTACTTTTAATATTGGATTTTGACTCAAGACAGATGAAGTTTCAATGTATTTTAAATTAAGATTGTGACTCTTCCTTACTGGAAGGTCTGAGGTTCAGAAACATAGAGAGTGAGATCAAATTTTAAACACATTATTTAAAACACCAAAATTAGTTGCATAAAAACATTTAAGTTAATACCAAAACAGTTGTATAAAGAAATATTCAAGTTAACACCAAAACAGTTGCATAAAGAAATATTCAAGTTAACACCAAAACAGTTGCATAAAGAAATATGCAAGTTAACACCACAGAACAGTTGCATCACCAGCATACATTCGAGTCGGCGGCAATCAGCTGGTTGGGAACAATGGGCGGCAACAAAGCTTTACCACCACCGGAGGTACCGCTGGGTATTGCCTGAACTGAGACCAAACACGGAGACACCGGGCCTCAAATACCGACAGCTGACGTCGTTTATTCAGCTCACCTCAGTTCCTTTCTGCTACTCCCGTTCGGCACTCACCCTACATATATTGAACCTAGACCATACCTACACTCGAACCCTAACAACTTCCAACAAAAGGTCACAAGGTAATCATGAGTTCTAAAAATGAGGTACGAACTAACCAGATCCGTTACAAGATTGGTAGTTTGTGATATCAATGACAGATTAATTTACAGGGTTTCCACGAATATCGAAAAGTCATGAATTTAGGCATTGGGTAAATTTTGAGGCAAAAATGACCATAAATCGTGGAAAATTGCGAATTTCATGGATTTCTAAACATTTTAAGTAAAACTCTGTGCTATGACGTCATATATGCCATGATTGCTATTCATTTACGTCTTTATTTACGTTTTGACAGAAACAACTGTCACAGTTCAAAACCGCTGCCAATTGAAACATTTCTGAACTCGTAGGGGAAGAAATTCATAATATAAGAAATAAATTGATTTTATAATCTTGTGTTTACATTTTTTGCGCTATTTCGATGGTGCGTTACAGTTTTACATTGTTGATACCAAAGCATTTGATTTTTAATTATTTAATTTCTTATTATTGACTTATTCCTTCTTCAAATATTTCCTCAAACACTGAAATATCCAGTAGCGTGCCCGGTAATTTTAGAAAAAATTCCGGCCCAAATTTTTAGTAAAATCATTAATCAAATTTTAATTATTATTGTAAATAAAATATATTTTCGAAAAATAAATAAAGAATTTTAATAGTTAAATATTTTTAATAATTACTATATTTTACTGTTTGAATATTTAGATATAATAATTTCCATAATTCAATAGTTTTATTTATAAATTAATGTTATCCCCAGTGATGTAGAGGGCGCTGCTAATGTAATAACCTAGCGGCGACTTCGTCGCCAGAGAGAGAGTATGATTGAAGGAGTGGAGGTGAACGGACGTGGAAGTCGCCTCTCCTAGTTTAGGTTTAAGAACCTATTTCTATCTTTTGCACGAATAAACCTGCTGTCCATTTAATTGGCCTCTTTCACTTTTACCCCTTCATCATACAACATGGGGGCTCGCCGTGCTTTTTACCCGCGAGAATGCGATGAAAAAAATATTTAAAAAACTGCACTTCCACGCATCCAGAGGTCAAACCAAAATCCTCTTCACGAAAAAAAAAAAAAACCTTTACTTCCACGCATACAGAGGTCAAACCAAAATCCTCTTCACGAAAAAAAACCTTTACTTCCACGCATCCAGAGGTCAAAGCAAAATTCTCTTCACGAAAAAAAAAAAAAACCTTTACTTCTACGCATCCAGAGGTCAAACCAAAATCCTCTTCACGAATTACCGCAGCAGTCAGCGACCACCAGTGGAATCTACAAATAAAAGGAAAACTCATCAACCAGCGTCGTCATTATACAACTGCATAACACTCGCTTCGCCGAACAAGTCCCACTTCAGCCGTCAAGCAGAAGTTCAACGAAGCTAGCATCGTTATTCCACATAGACAGCAAGAATACAGAATCCTGAGCCAACTCGAACCTGCAACCACAACACTGTCGCTTCGCCGAACAAGTCCCACTTCAGCCGTCAAGCAGAAGTTCAACGAAGCTAGCATTGTTATTCCACATAGCCAGCAAGAATACAGAATCCTGAGCCAACTCGAACCTGCAACCACAACACTGTCGCTTCGCCGAACAAGTCCCACTTCAGCCGTCAAGCAGAAGTTCAACGAAGTCAGTAAAGTTATTCCACATCGACCAACTACTACGAACCAGAAACCAGAAGCAACGAGTACTCTTCGAAAGAGCAACAACATAAAACGGATACAGCTCCAAAAGCGAAGTAAAATCAAGAAACGCAGGTAGGATCCATCTTATTATTAATTATGTTTAAAAATATCAAAAAGCAAGATCTCGTATTTGTCGCCGCTGAGTTAGATATCGTTGTACCGGATGGTGCCACAATTCTAAAATAAAAGGCTTAATCGAAAAAAGTGAAGCTTTCGTTAAAGATCCAGATTTCGTTCAAGATTTAATAACAACAGTTGTAGCTGATAGAAAAACCCAAGAGGAGGATAGAAAAGCCCAAGAGGCTGATAGAAAAACCCAAGAGGCTAATGAAAAGCAAAACGAAATCGAAAAAATTAAGCTTGAAAAACAAAAAGAAATCGAAAAAATTAAGAATGAAATCGAAAAAATTAAGTTTGAAAATCAAAAAGAAATCGAAAATATTAAGCTTGAAAAACAAAAAGAAATCGAAGAAGTTAAACTCGCACAGATAGAACGACAACTCGAGCTCACAGCTCTTAAAAATACTACTGCATTAAACCAAACTAGTACTGGAAGTACCACAGCAACCGAAGCAAGTCCAAATATCGAAAGTCTTCTTCGCAGTGTTCGAACGCTAAGCATGCCAGTCCCGTCGAGACCAGAAAACTACAATTTATTCTTTCAGTCTCTGGAACGTGCGTTTACGACAAAAAATGTCCCAGATGATGCAAAATCGGAAATTTTGATTGGCCATAATTTCTAAATAACTTATACATAAATTTCAGAAAACTGAAACGGAATGTGTTTTACAAGACGCTTATTTTGTAAGATGAATATTCAATATTAATATAACTGGAGCAAAGTTCATTAAGGAAAAAACTTGTAAAAGATACTTATATTTTGAAAATAGTTTGAAATATCCTTTTAAATTTATGAATGCTCGCTTTCGAAAGACACAAATAAAACTGATATTACTCATGATAATTAACACATGCATAACATTAGTCAAACAAAGTGAAATTTTTATTGCTTGTGACCGATAACTTTTCAGTGAAGCAGAACTTACATAGGAAATTTGTGCAAACTTTTTCAACTTTTAAACCAAGTATCATGTAAAATTATAAATTACAATAGGAAATAGCATACTTCAGAATCGGAACAAGTCTTGTAGTTAAGCTAAATTTATTTCTCAAGGAATTGAAAGCATACCAGAGAAGTCCTTATCATTTCGCATCTTTTCTCATGTTGCAAGAAGACATACTTTGTAAAAGATCGTCGTAGCACTTAACAAAAATCAGTAAAAATAAATATATTTTCTATGGCAAAGATAAAACTTCACAACTTAATTACTGAAATTTAGCTAAGTTGCATATGGTTTATTCACATAACTCGCATATGCTTCGAATGTTGAAATATATTTGTCAGTTGAAATCAAACTCATCGAAAATAAATGCTATCTACATTTTCAAGTAGGAAATTACTATTAAATAAACTTTACATGTAAAACATTGTCATGTTAAAAAGAAAAATATACAAAAATGTAAATGATAATTTTACTGTTGGTACATAAATGATGAATAATTTATGATTTTATTCTAGGCAAACGTTTTATTGTCTAACAGAGAACTTAAACTTTAGCAGTAAAACGAAAAAAAAAAATACAATTTTTATATCCTATCATGCTTGTCGAAAATTGAATTTATTAGCTGTTGTAATAGATTTTTATTGTCCAAATTTCTATAGTTTTTCTTCCCAGTGCAATAAAATTAAGTTCATGTGTAATGAGTAGGTTTTTTTTTATGAATCTTATAAATTTAATGAAATTATTATGACCTAAGAGATTGAGTGAACTGAATAAATCAATGATGTAAATTTAAACAGTGACTTGAACTGATACATACTATAACTGTAAAGAAGTATGACAAAGTGATAGATGAAGTGAAAATAGAAGTTGAGTGAAATGTGTTGAAAAAAGTTGAAGACGACAAGAAATTCGTAAATGAGAATTATCATTGACTTATATCAAATTCGTTTTTCTTACTTATGACAAGAAAATACACTCTTTCTTAATAAGAACCAACTTGATATCTTAACATAGAATGACAATGATGAAATATCTATACATTAAAAAAAAAATACCAAACTAAGACATAGCAAATTTCTTGAAATTCATGTATAATGTGAGAAGTTTTACTGGAAATATAGAAGATACAACATTGAAAGATGTGAATGTTTCGAAGTACTTTATCAGAAATAAAAAAATAAAAAATGCGCTGAGGTCTGCTATAAAAAATTTTAGGAGAAAGTTTAAACAAAATTTAAAATCAAACATGCTTTTAAGTGGGTGTGTAACATGTTAAATTTTACATATTTCATGTGAAATTTAACATGTTACAAATGCAAAGCTATAAGTATGTTTTTACCTTTGAAAGATTTACTTAGTAGATTAATTGATGAAGAACTAGTGAATAAGTTATCGATTTATACGAATAAAACGAAAAGTTACAATTTTTCAATACAAACGACAAGTTTTATAACTTAAACATACATTTATTGAAGTGAATAAATTTCCGTATTTAAATATATATATTGACTTGAAAACATTCTTTGAAATATATATATATAAAATTGAAAAAATAAAACTTTAAGTGTAAATTGAAATTTTTATAAGTTTTTCAACAGTGACTTATTAATATTTAGAAAGAGGTCGGATATCTTCAACTATTCTACACCTGATTGGACAACACTTATAATGTGTATGAGAAAAAAAAAATTCAATTACTAGATGAGAAAAATTTCCTTGTAGGAATCAATGATATTGGATAGTTATACTTTGGTTCGAAGCAATTTTCGTTTCAAGCATATGATTTGTTGCTAAGTCGAAATAAATACACTTTAAATCAATGCTTAGTATCTTTTCTTTTATTCTTACTATGATCATTCTTATATTGATGGATGATTTTTCGAAAGTCAATATATTTGAAAAATAAATATAGCTATAGTGTAACATATAAAGTTGAAGTTACGTGGAATACTATTGGAATTAGCATTAGAAATTCAATCAATCAATTTATTCATGGGATATTGACCATCACGTGAATATCTCCCCGCAACATTGGTTGCTCTTATCAGTATATGATTACGCATGTTTCATGATCTTAACGTATGTCAATGTGTTATTTTTTTTTATATGTGAAAAAAGGAAACTTTTCCACATATATTGATAATTTTCATGTTTATTCAGTTTGTGGTTGTTTTTCATGTTATTCAGTTTGATACAACTGAGATGACATAATATAAATTGTTTAATGTGCTATAGTTTTAATATATGTGTTCCCACTTAAACGCATGTTTGATTTTAAATTTTGTTTAAACTTTCTCGTAAAATTTTTTATAGCAGACCTCAGGGCATTTTTTATTTTTTTATTTCTGATAAAGTACTTCGAAACATTCACATCTTTCAATGTTGTATCTTCTATATTTCCAGTAAAACTTCTCACATTATACACGAATTTCAAGAAATTTGCTATGTCTTAGTTTGGTTTTTTTTTTTTTTTTAATGTATAGATATTTCATCATTGTCATTCTATGATAAGATATCAAGTTGGTTCTTAGTAAGAAAGAGTGTATTTTCTTGTCATAAGCAAGAAAAACGAAGTTAATATAAGTCAATGATAATTCTCATTTACGAATTTCTTGTCGTCTTCAACTTTTTTCAACACATTTCACTCAACTTCTATTTTCACTTCATCTATCACTTTGTCATACTTCTTTACAGTTATAGTATGTATCAGTTCAAGTCACTGTTTAAATTTACATCATTGATTTATTCAGTTCACTCAATCTCTTAGGTCATAATAATTTCATTAAATTTATAAGATTCATAAAAAAAACCTACTCATTACACATGAACTTAATTTTATTGCACTGGGAAGAAAAACTATAGAAATTTGGACAATAAAAATCTATTACAACAGCTAATAAATTCAATTTTCGACAAGCATGATAGGATATAAAAATTGTATTTTTTCGTTTTTCTGCTAAAGTTTAAGTTCTCTGTTAGACAATAAAACGTTTGCCTAGAATAAAATCATAAATTATTCATCATTTATGTACCAACAGTAAAATTATCATTTACATTTTTGTATATTTTTCTTTTTAACATGACAATGTTTTACATGTAAAGTTTATTTAATAGTAATTTCCTACTTGAAAATGTAGATAGCATTTATTTTCGATGAGTTTGATTTCAACTGACAAATATATTTCAACATTCGAAGCATATGCGAGTTATGTGAATAAACCATATGCAACTTAGCTAAATTTCAGTAATTAAGTTGTGAAGTTTTATCTTTGCCATAGAAAATATATTTATTTTTACTGATTTTTGTTAAGTGCTACGACGATCTTTTACAAAGTATGTCTTCTTGCAACATGAGAAAAGATGCGAAATGATAAGGACTTCTCTGGTATGCTTTCAATTCCTTGAGAAATAAATTTAGCTTAACTACAAGACTTGTTCCGATTCTGAAGTATGCTATTTCCTATTGTAATTTATAATTTTACATGATACTTGGTTTAAAAGTTGAAAAAGTTTGCACAAATTTCCTATGTAAGTTCTGCTTCACTGAAAAGTTATCGGTCACAAGCAATAAAAATTTCACTTTGTTTAACTAATGTTATGCATGTGTTAATTATCATGAGTAATATCAGTTTTATTTGTGTCTTTCGAAAGCGAGCATTCATAAATTTAAAAGGATATTTCAAACTATTTTCAAAATATAAGTATCTTTTACAAGTTTTTTCCGGAATGAACTTTGCTCCAGTTATATTAATATTGAATATTCATCTTACAAAATAAGCGTCTTGTAAAACACATTCCGTTTCAGTTTTCTGAAATTTATGTATAAGTTATTTAGAAATTATGGGTGGAAGTTAAAAATCTCTATATTAATGATATATTGTCAGCACCTCTCAAATAAAAAATAAAAAAATTCACGTATAATTTAGTTTGTCCAGATGATGTTCAATTTTACGTAGTAACAAACTCTACATTTTTCAAAATTATGCTAGTTTCTCACAAGAAAAAAAATATTCTTTAAGTTTGCCTAGCAAACTTTTTTCAGTATTTAAATTTTCTAAGTATATTCCATCACATGAGTAGTTAACTATTTCCGCTAAGGAAAATATCTTATTATTTTAGTTTGTTTGAATGATGTTAGATTTTTATGTTTCTGATTGGTGATTTGCATATACTCTTTTAAGAACTCTACACAATTCGTAACATATATGTTAGAAATAATAGTATATCGCTGGTTGGTTGGTTGGTTGTATTCAGATTATCTGGCGCCGTCAGCAACACGAGGGCTATAATGCGCCGAAACATTTCGTCATTTAACAAACCAACATACATTTACAAACACCCATGCCTACACGGGACTCGAACCCGCAACCTCGCGGTCTAGAAGCCAGCACGCTAACCACTATACCGTTTGGTCGGCAATAGTATATCGCATCTGAGATTGAAAAAATTTATTACTATTATCATGTAAAGAAGGTTAAATTTTAAAAACATGTCATTGAATATGAGTGTTACCATGAAAAAAGTTAACTAAATTACTTGTGATTTCCTTTCAGAGTAAAAAAAGTTATGTAGTTTACATATAATTCGCAAGTTTCTTTCAAATTATCTTAAGATGTTTTAAAAGTCTTGCAGGCGATTTTCAAAACTTGAATGCATATCTACAATGTATTTAATATCTACAATTTATTTAATATTTTCCCCCAATTCACCTTTCTTAGATTGATAAGTAAAATAAACCTTAGTCAGCATGTATTGCACGAGTTAATACGACACCTTAACGTATATTATTACAAAGTAAATTGTCTAAGTCTTTCTTGAAGTAACATAAATTTCCAACTTGTATTGATTTTCCGATTGAAAAGTAGGAGAAACTTTTTCTTTGGAGTATCTATAACTAGTATTTATTTTAAATCTCTTACTATTTTTCTTCTATGTAACAATTTTGTTAAGTTTTACCCGTATTGTAGCATATAATCCCACTGAGTTTGAACAATATTCAATGTTTTAGATAATAGAAAAGTTTTCAAGTAGAAATGATCTTAAATTCTCCAAGTGAATCATACTTTTTGGAAGGAAGTCCATGCGAATTCTACCTTCACTTACTAATGTGTCTTTGAAATCCACTTCATTCATTCCAAGTTTTCACAAACATTTCATTATGAAAAAGGCAAAGTAGGAAAACGATAATCTCAAAGACCTGCTGACACACCACAGCATCACCCGCTGCTTGCGCGTCGATGCTGCTGTTCTTGCTGTACAAGTCACCCGACCTGTTTGAACAAGTTTTAGCGTGACTCATCCTCCGGTCTAAAAATGCCGGCGAGTGGCGAATCACATACCGTTAACCTGATTGGCTAATTACCGTCACATGCTTATCATCCCGTTTAAAGACGCGAATTTTATATGTAAAGTAAATTTTTACGCTAACGCTTAAATTCTTTGGTATAGAAAGCTCAAGTATGTTAGTTTTTTTTTTCTCTTATATGTTACGTTTAAACACATGATACGAAATTTTTACGTTATGCTTATCTTAGAAATTTTTGAGTATGTTACTTTTTCTTTTATTTAACATTAACCTAAGAGTTTAATTGTATATGAGAAGTAAATTGTCACGTTAAAGTTTAAAGACATGATATTTATACGTGAAGTAAATTTTCATGTAAAGGTTAAAATTCTTTATCTTTGAAATTTTTATTCTGTTAAATTTCCCATTATTTAACATTAACCTAAGAAAATAATTGTGTATGAAAATTTCGCGTATTGTTTAAATTTTTGTCGAAGAAAGTTTAAGTATGTTATTTTTTGCTTCTTTTCTAATTTAGCATTATTCTTACACATTTTAAAGATAAAAATGTTATGTGTGAAATAAATTTTCGCGTATTGTTTCAATTCCTTAAATTATAAATTTATAGTATTTCTTTTTCTCTAATTTAGCGTTATTCTTACACATTTGAAAGACATAATTTTTATATGTGAGGTAAATTTTCGCATATTATTTAAATTCTTTGCCTTATAAATTTTTAAAGCTTCTTTTTTATCTTATTTATCGTTGATATAAGAGTATGATTGTACATGTAAAGTTAATTTTCACGTTCAATTTTAAATTCTGTGCATGTAAATTTTTAGTGTTTCTTTTTTCTAAAAGTTAGAGTTGTTATTATACATTTTAAAGATATGAATAGCAATGTTTGAATTCTTTGTCGAAGAAATTATAGGTATGTTATACTTTCCTCCTACATGTCAAATTTAAAGTCGTAATTTTTATGTGTAAAGTAAATTTTTGCGTTAATGTTAAAGTTATTTGTCGTAGAAAGTTTAAATATGTTACTTTTTTCTTTTATTTAGCGATATTTTAAAGACATGATTTTTATATATGTAGTAAATTTTCACGCAAATGTTAAAATTATTTATCGTAGAAATTTTAAGTATGCTAATTCTTCTTACATGTCACATTTTAATGTCGTGATTTTTATATGTGAAGTAAATTTTTACGTTAATGTTAAAGTTATTTGTCGTACAAAGTTTAAGTATGTTACCTTTTTCTTTTATTCGGCAATATTTTTACATATTTTAAAAGACATGATTTTTATGTATGTAGTAAATTTTCGCTTAAAGATAAAAGTTATTTGTCGTAGAAATTTTAAGTATGCTAATTTTTCTTACACGTCACATTTTAAAGTCGGGATTTTTATATGTGAAGTAAATTTTTACGTTAATATCAAAGTTATTTGTCGTACAAAGTTTAAGTATGTAAATTTTTTTCTTTTATTTAGCGATATTTCTACATATTTTAAAGTCGGGATTTTTAAGTGTAAAATAAAATTTTACGTAAATGTTAAAGTTATTAGTCGTAGAAAGTTTAAGTATTATACTTTTCTCTTGCATGTCATATTTTAAAGTCGTGATTTTTATATATGAAGGGAATTTTCGCGTAAAGGTTAAATATTTATCTTAGAAATTTTAAGTAAGTTATTTTTTCTCTTATTTAGCGATATTTTTACACATTTTAAAGTGATTTTTATGTGTAAAGTAAACTTTTTACGTTAATGTTAAAGATTTTTATCGTAGAGTTTAAGTATGTTACTTTTTTTAACTTATTTAGTGATATTCGTACACATTTTAAAGACATGATGTTTATTCGTAAAGTAAATTTTCAAGTTCACTTTTGAATTCTTAGTTGTAAGATGTTCAAGTATGTTACTTTTTCTCTCTTATTTAGGCATTAGAGTATCCAAAATCAGTTATCAGATCTCTATTCAGCATTAGCAGCTAGTTCTGTGTTGCTATTCATCAACTTAAGTAAGTATCATTGTACAATAGAAACTATCTTGATTAATATAACTAACATAGACAGATTAATTTCTAACAAGTTTATTGGGGTAAAGCTCAACTATCGGGACTCAAGAGCCATTGGGAGTAGTTAGGGAGCATTTAGCAGGTATTGGGAGCATTTAGGGAGCATTTAACAGGTAGTGAGAGCAGTTAGGAAGCATTTAACAGGTATAGGAAGCAGTTAGGGATTATTTAGCGTGTATTGGGAGCAGTTAGGGAGCATTTAACAGGTATTGGGAGCCATTGAGAGCCAATTGGGAGCCGTTGGGAGTCATTGGTAATAACATCATAAAGATATGCTAGTTAAAAAAATTAAGATATTTCTGCACATTTGTATGAAGAGTAAACTGTAACACTAAAGTTAAATTTGTTTGTATCAAAATTACAATTTTCATGAAAACTGTTAAGGGTACCTTAAATTTTTCTTGAAATTCATTAAGTTTTTTCGGAAAAAGCTACATACAACTAGATATTAGTAAAAATTTCTATTAAAAATAATTTTTTTTTTACAATGTTTAAATAATTTGTTTCAAAACTAAAATTTTCATGAAAAAATGTTTAGACAGACTAAAATTTTCATGAAATTCAGTATTGAATGGTTGGTTAGTGATCTCATATTTCAAAGAAATATACGTTCTTTGGAATAAGTTTTTTTCTTTATATAGGGATTAGTGAGGCGGTACCAATTCTTCCTAAAAGTGGTGTCGGGCCGGAGGTGGGTCCTCACTTTTAAAATTTAGCTTAAAAATAATTAACCTTTTCTAAAGTATTTCAAATTAGCTTATTCAAAATTGGTTAGGGAAGGGGGGTGGGTAGATGAGTTCCCATGAAGGCAACGTCCGATAGTCGATATTTTAACAATTGTTTGGTAAAATATTGAAATGTCACGTGTAGCTCGGGGTTAGGGTTCTTTAGACCCTTAGCAAAAGGCCTTTACTTTTATTAAACTTAAAAGTCGTGTTAAGATTTTTTTTTATTTGCATATATCTCTGATCTTAGAAATTTAATGTAAATGACTCTTAAATTCCCCCCTAGATGGCGCCACTACCTTAAATTTTGCAGAAAACTATCTTACTAAACTGTGTAGCCAATCACAAGCGTCCATTTAGTCACGTGTTTAAATCCGACCAATCGCAAGCAAGCATTTTAACGCGAAATGGCCACAACTGGGGTCTCATTCCATCAAGGTTGCTCCACAGCTCCACCTTATGGCCCCGGATCGGCATTTTCTAACTACTCATGTTACTCCGCAAGTGGCGAACTAACTCGAAGCAACTTTATTTGTTATGGCAACAAGAAAGGGTTGAGCCAGAATTCTCTGAAACTGTTGCTGTTGATCTTAGTCTACCGATTAAGGTTTTAGGACTTTCTTGGGATCCAGAAAGAGATTTGATTTATTTTGATCCGAAAGACTTAATGAAGTTTATGTCTCGTAAAATCGAATCAAAGAGATTTATTCTAAGTGTAGTTGGGCGTATCTTCGACCCTATAGGGATTATCGGCCCATTTGTCATCAAACTGAAACGTGTACTTCAAGATCTTTGGACTCTGGGAGTGGACTGGGACTCGGAACTTCCTCCAAAGCTACGCCACCAGTGGCAGCAGTGGAGTAGCGAAGCTGAGGACTTGACTGAGATAAAGATACCTCGGTACTATTTAGGTAAATTAGAACAAGATGTATCAATGTTTGAGATACACTGTTTCTCCGACGCGAGTAAGACAGCCTACGGCACAGTATTGTAATTGCGCTTTGTTACTCGTAACAATGAAATTGAGACGAGTTTTATTTGCTCGAAGGGTCGTGTAGCACCTTTGAAATCAATGACATTGCCCCGACTTGAATTGACAGCAGCTTTATTGTCAGCTAGGTTGGCTAAACAGGTATCAACTTGCCTCAGATTCGACGCCAACATTTACTACTGGACAGATTCTCTTATTTCGTACTACTGGATTCGCGGCGATTCTTCAACATTCAAACCTTACGTAAAAAATCGTGTTGAAGAAATCCAAATGCTCTCAGACCCGATCCGGTGGGGACACTGTCCAGGAAAGGACAATCCTGCTGATCTCATTTCGCGTGGTACATCTGCTCTCAATTTAGTGCAAAATGAACTGTGGTGGAACGGTCCACCTTGGCTTAGACTACCACCTGACCATTGGCCAAATCTTCATCGTCCAATTTTAGATTCGGAACTTTGTTCTGAAGAATTGGAACTTCGTTCCAGTGTGCATGTGGCAGTTACCCAACCGAAGGAATCTCTTGTCGACATAGAACGATTCAGCAGTCTTAAAAAACTTTTGAGAGTAACCGCATGGATTTTTCGATTCGTGAACAATGTTAAAAACTTAAATAAATCATTGAGCTTGTATCTTACTGCAGATGAGATACAAAATGCTGAATATTTTTGGATCAAATACGTTCAAACCGAATTCTATTCTGCTGAAATATCAGCTTTAAGAAGTAACAAGCAACTTCAGAATAACTCGGAAATAAAGAGTTTAGTGCCTTATTTGGATCAAGACTCTTTGTTACGAATTACTGGACGGTTGCTCGAAGCAGATTTATGCTTTGGTGAAAAGCATCCTGTAATTCTTCCTCGACGCTGTAAATTTACCGAGTTACTTGTGACTAGAGTACATGAAGAAATAGGTCATTGTGGTGTATCCGCAACTTTGACTCAACTTCGAAAACATTATTGGGTACCTAAAATCCGTCAATTAGTTAAAACGGTCATTCGCAACTGTCTCATTTGCAAAAAATATAATGCCAAACCAGCTGATCAACTGAGTGGTCAGTTGCCACGAGATAGAATTTCCCGATCTCCTCCTTTTCAAATCGTAGGTGTTGATTTTACAGTTGCAATCCTTGTGAAGAACAGTAAAGATACTCAAAAATCTTACGTCGCTTTGTTTACGTGTGCTGTAACACGAGCCGTTCATTTGGAACTAGTATCGGACATGTCCACAAAGTGTTTTTTACTTGCTTTTCGAAGGTTCCTTGCACGAAGAAGTAATTGCCAAGTGATTTACTCCGACAATGCTCGTACATTTAAAGCGGCTCAAAGAGAGTTGACGTATTTCACTAACATCTTGAAAGACAGCAAGTTACAAAATTTCGTCGCAGACAAAGGTATCAGCTGGAAATTCATAGTTGAACGTGCCCCTTGGTGGGGTGGCTTCTACGAACGCCTTGTTAAGACTGTAAAGGAACCACTGCGTAAAATACTTGGCAAGGCACTTGTGACATTTGAAGAACTTTCAACGATTCTCTCAGAGGTTGAAGTCATCGTCAACAATCGACCTCTAACCTATGTAGAGAATGACCCAGGGGAGCCAGAACCTCTCACGCCGGCTCACTTCCTCGAATTAGGTTATGGTGATTCCAAATACCCTGTACATTTCATCGAACTGATTGACTCTACAGCGGCCAAGCAATCATACCAAAGGAGAAAGACTTACCAGACACTCCTTTTGAAACAAATTTGGAGACGCTGGAAAGAACAGTATTTACTCCAGTTAAAGACTGTTAATAACTTTAAATCCCCATCTCTTCGTAAAAACTTGCAATTAAATGATGTGGTGATTGTTGAAGGGAATGTTAAGTCAAAATTATTGTGGGAACTTGGGGTAATCAAAGAGATATATATTGGAAGAGACAATAATGTTAGATCTTGTTTAGTTAAAACTTCTAAAGGTCTCTTCAGAAAACCAATCCAATTGCTTTATCCTTTAGAAATTACATGATGTTCTTAAACTAATTTGTTCTTATTTTTCACATTTATGTTAATGAAGAGTACATTATTAATTAATTTTAAATTTTATTTGTTGCAAGATCTTTAAGTATGTATCTTAATTGTTTATTTTCATTTGATTGTTTATTTCATTGCTTTGATTTGCATTATATGTTTAATTGGGTGAACATTCTGTTCACCGGTGGGGTGTGTGGCGAATATTGGCGAGAGGGGGAGATTGTTCGCCGTTCGCTGCGCAGGTTTCTTATCACTCGCTTTTTGGAATGCCTTAAATAAAAATCTTGTAATTGATAACGCATTGATGATTTTGAGTGGTGTCATGTTTCCTCTATAAGGGGAGCTAACTTTAATGGCTTAATTGGTGTAGTAACCCTTCAATTCCAAATGGGAATAGTCTCATTGAGTTTCAGAAACTTTATGGTCAAATCAAAGGGGAGAAAACTTGCATTGCGTCACTTAAACGTTCGCATATCTGCAACGATTTACTACACAAGCAATATATATATATCTATAGAAAGCTAAAAGAGGGTTGAATAGTTTTACATCAATTGTGTAAATAATTTATTTAAAATGAAAGCGTTAAAATCCAAAAAGTAGATGAAAATGTGTTATTTTTTGCAGGCATTTATCAATTTGTAAGTCACTGGATAATATTTGATTTAAATTAAAGCCCATTTATCTTTCTTTTGAGCTCAATGCGACTAGACTTTCGTGCGTAAGAGCTGTTTCAGCATTTCTCCAGCACCTAAAACATCAGGAAGCCAAAGGGGGAGAGTAGGGGACTTTTTGCTGGTTGCTCAGGGCATCAAATGGAACCACAATGCAAAATTTCAGCTCAATGAGAATTTGTGCAAGGTTTGACCTAATTTTTGCCTACAATGACTGGAATATTAACAAACATTGTTTAAAAAATAGCTACCTTCATTTTTCATAAAAAGTCGAAAACCCTATTGAAAACTTGCAACTTAGCATTCGACGTGTTGTTCATCTGTTCCCCTCCCTTTCCTCTGATTGACTGGAAATTTGACCAGTGGCGAACACTTATTCATTCCCTCACCCGAATTCAAGTACAGTATGCTTAGATGTTACCGGGACGCATATTAGCAACCTTTACATGCATTCGGACTAGGGGAAATAATGCTGCATGCTGATTGGTTGCCATTTTTTTGGAGAATTGGATGTTTTTGGAAGAAAATTTTACCATAATAATCCAAAAAATAGTGTTCAATAGAACTTATTTCAGCAACTGAATGTTTCTATTAAAATACATGAGCCCTTTTTAAAAGACAAATTTATGTTTCAAGAACATTTATATAAACATGGAACACTTTCTATTTTTTTAAAGAATAAATTTTTATTTTACAAATAAAATTCCATGGAAATTAAGATGTAATAGATTCCTATGAAATAATGTGTTGTATACATATTTAAATAAATAAATCATTGCTACTTGTATTATTGGCTACATTAATAACTCATAACGGTACTGAATTATTCATTAAGGCATGATATATGTAGTATAAATTATAGTATTTTATACATTAATAGTTTTCAATTAATTTTAAACTTTTATATATGCTGAAAAATTTAATTTCCCATTTATTACGAAGATGTTATTTTAATCTTACTTTTAGTATTGGATTTGGACACAAGACAGATGGAAGTTTCAAAATACATTAAAAGAAGATAAGTGGTTTGTGATGTCAATGACTGATTAATTTGCTTTAAAATTTATGATGGGTAATTTTGGGCCCATCTCTTCACAATTTTAATTCACTCAAGGGTGAAGTGAAAAAATTGGAATAAATGTTAAAAAAAATAATTATTTTATTCATCACCAAATCTTGCGTTTCTTTGCATTAGATTTATTTAATTTATAGCTAAGAACAGCTCTGGCAAGGGGTTTAATAGGACTATTATACCCATGTCACCTTTAGTAATTTTATCATCTAACTGTAAAGTACTTTGGTTGTATTTACATGATACAGCAACACCCATTCCATCATCTAAATACTCAAGAATTTTTTCTTTGCAATCTGCTGTTGAGAGAAATTTTAATGCTTCAACTGTAATCAGGTTGTGATTATGTTCACCATTGAGGCAAAGCAAATCTCGAGGGATGGCGAGCATTAACAACCATGTCTAATGTGATATTACAATGTTGTTTCAATCTGATATTTCATCCAGACATGAAATAAGTTTCTTCTTTGGTTTTTGGAAAGACCTAATCCTGTCCAAGAATCATATTATTTGAAAAGTTTGGTAAAAACAATTTATGAAAGCAAAAAACAAATCCTTTTATTGAATGTGGTTTGTTAATATTGCTTCAATGTGATACTTTAACGTTTCACTCCCATCCACAATTTCTAATATCCGGCACATGCGCAATTCGCTTATGCTGTTTTGAGTTTGTTTCATATAGCTATTGAATTTGTTATTTAAATAAACGTTATTCTTAGCTTTTTCTTCAGAAATTTTGAGCAAAAGGAAATTCACATGCACACACATACCAGATTGTCGGTCTTCCTGGAAGTATTAGTAAGAAATCCAGAGATAAGAATAGTACTTTTCTGAAATCTCTCAATACTTACGAAACTAAGTAATCCTGAAGGCTTTGCTGAAGGAACAATAAGGTATTTGACACCATCAACAAATAACGACGTATACATAGTATTTCACGAAGTAATAATCCCCCAAAAAAACACTTTTGAAAAGTAGAAGAACCACCAACCTCAAAAACACAAAAAACTTTCTTGCAATAAAAAAATCATAAACATGATGAAAATTTTCAGCCACAAATACAATGATATAAATAATGGCCAACCTCTGATTACAACTCTCGGTTGTGACACGCTTAAGAATGTTTGCTTACTTAGTTTATTTTTAAAATTTAAGTTCCACTCCCATAAAAATTTACGCTGCTTGAGGTTGGCGCCCGTCATAGGAATATTAACAATGCTTGCGTTTAATTTATGGCAGATTGCACGAATATTCGAGTTTATGATTTCATTTGGATAGGTAGGAAATACAAAGTGGTGTAAATCTTCATGTTCATGTAACTTTAAAAATAGCATAGAGAAACTGCTCAAGCGCTTGCATTTGAATCTTTATTAAGAATTTTTTAAAGTAGGAAACTCAAGTGTTTGTGGTAAGCTTTTGTTTGGTTGATACATACACTTTGGAAAGTTTTTATTGTGTGGGGGGTTTTAAAGGTTAGTAATTAAGAAGGGCGCCAACCTCAAGCAGCGTAAATTTTTATGGGAGCGGAACTTAAATTTTAAAAATAAACTAAGTAAGCATATATTCTTAAGCGAGTCATAACCGAGAGTTGTAATCAGAGGTTGGCCATTTTTCATATCACTGTATTTGTGGCTGAAAATTTTCATCATGTTTATGATTTTTTTATTGCAAGAAAGTTTTTTGTGTTTTTGAGGTTGGTGGTTCTTCTACTTTTCAAAAGTGTTTTTTTGGGGGATATCAGAACTTTTTTTAAACACTGGCGACTTCTATTTTTGAATTTGTCCGTTTAATCGTTTTTCTATTTATCACCATGGTACACCTGGTACCAGGAATATTCATAATTCTTCAAACTGAGTTCGACGATACCTTACCTGCAATAATTATCTTTAAAATTGATCAAACGGAAGTGGTACCAATAGCATACCTGGTACTTTAAACATTCATAATTAATCAAAACAAAAGTCCAGCATGCCATATTTATCTTGGAAATTGATAAACCGAAAGTGGTACTACCTATGCTATACCTGGTACCTTAAACATTCATAATTTTTCAAGACAAGCCCAACGACACCCAACATGCCCTATTTATCTTCAAAATTGATAAACCAGAAGTAGTACAACCTATGGTACACCTGGTACTATGAATATTCATAATTCTTCAAGTTGAGTTCAATGATATCTTACATGCCAAAATCTACTCGAAAATTTACAAATTGGTTGAATGCGGACGGCAGTAACCGTCAAAATCGACCACGAATGAGTAATAGAAACTTGTATATGGCAACTCATCCCCCAAAACTTAGAGATGCGTTGCCATCGACAAAGAGCCTGTTTGCCAAATTTCACCTCGATTGGTTAGTTTGTACGCACAACGACCTGTTTTAGGGCATAATAACGACTACTCAGTCCGGAACCCACAGCTTAACGTGGATTCCGAATCACAACGAACATCCACACCTAACCCAGGAATCAAATCCGGCACCTTTAACATACAAGGCCAGAGCGTTCATCCCATTGAAAATTTATTCTAATAAATTGTTACAAATAAATATTACAAGTTTTTTACAGTCTAAATATTGCAATATAAATTATTTTTATATTCCAAGCATTATTTTGGTTCAGATAAAATTTAAAATATTTTCTTAACAACAATTTTAAAATTCACTATGAAATTACAATTTTGATGATATATGATTCTACGATTTCATTCTACAACGGAAAGTAAA
This sequence comes from Linyphia triangularis, assembly GCA_963978545.1. NCBI lineage: Eukaryota > Metazoa > Arthropoda > Arachnida > Araneae > Linyphiidae > Linyphia > Linyphia triangularis. Next base: position 10,733,386 of record OZ021725.1, on the reverse strand, counting down.
AAAAAATCAACACATCTTTAAAAATGAATGACATTTGTGCAAATTCCATTACCCAGTCGCAATGCGTGATACATTTAGTCCTCTGTAATGAATTGACTGTGACGTCAGCTCGTATAACCTCCACATTTAAACTTTGTATTCAGCCCATAGTATCTTGAAACAAAATGTGATTGTTTTCATTTTTCATTGGAGATTTCCCGAAATTAAAATGTTTTTGAAAGTTAACTCTCTCTATAATTGTCATACAGTTCAAATAACACATGCAACTTGAAGAACAAATATTTCTCTTTAATTCTGTCTCTTCAAAAATTAAATTATTTCTATTTTAAACATGTTATAAGCCATATAATTATAGTCCAATTCGTTCTGCCTATACTTTAACATTACGGTAAATCTCACTTAAGCCTAACATGTCGGAAAAACCAACAACGAAATAATAGCAAACCTGTTTGGCAACTTTTGGCATATATATCTGAACCTCAATTACAAGCTGATCGCCTTTATCTGTCGAAAAATTATGAAATGAAAAAAAGTGGTTTTAAATTAATTAAAAATGGAAAGAATTATTTAATGAAGTTCAAACCAGCGTAGGGGGTCTTGGTTCGTCTTTCTTCCTACTTTCTTTAAATTTACCCAAAATAGACGCATTGATGGTGAGATTCTTTTTCAAATCAAACCCAGAGTGGGTTTTTTTTTTTTTTTTTTTGCAGTGTTTACAAACGTTAAAACATCTGTGTATATAAAAAATTCTGGCAGTTATTATAATTTGTAAAACAAGAATACAAACTTTCACAGTTATAATAATTATAAAAACATAAGCAAAATTATTAGCGATTATAAGAATTGTTCGATTACTTTAAAACGAGGTAAATCGGAAACCTTTTCAATTTTGAAAGTAAAAATTCGGTGTAATAATATCGTTAACGAACTAATTTTTGACTTTGAAACTTGCGTCATACCTTCTTCTATGATGATCAAACCCAAAAATGTTGAAAAAAAACATTACTTGCATTTATTTTGATTTTATTCATGGTGTTCCGATTCACCCCGCAGTAAAGGATGAATCGAAACACTCATTATAACTTATGTCTGATCTTATTTAAATATTTACAGGGTCAAAAAAAAAAAAAAAAAAAAAAAAAAAAAAAAAAATACTAATACATTGAAGTGAATAGAAACACAAAAGATTATTATAAAAAATACTATAATAAAAATCCGCCATAACTTAGAGCGGTTTTATGCAAACAATTCTTAGCGCAGAATCCGTTCCGTACTTGGACATTTTACCTAAATTAAGTGTTCAGCTGTTAATTGAAGTACTGGTACAGTGGGGTACAACACAATACTGGTAATAAATTTCCTCAACAAAATCAAAAGGAACACAATACGGTTACACAAACTCACTTAAAACTCATTCTCGATGCTATTTATCCAATAGTGACGTCACACTGTCAGATGTGTTTTTGAGCAGCGTTTTAGGGGTGGGGCTTCTGCTTGCATATTAAAATGCGATTTTTGAAGCTTTAGGGCATTATTTTGGAAAAAGAAAAAATACGTGTCTTTTATTTTAGGCATAAGCTTTATTTAAAACATATTTAAAAATTTGTCAAATACCCTATTCAATATTTTTGATAGAATGACTAAATCTATTCGTAATTATAAGAAGGACTCTAAGTCACGGAAATCTTATCTTCAGATACGCCTGAAACTACTATCTGATTTATGGGATACATTTAATTCTAATCATGAAAAGCTTTTGTCGGAAGATATACCGGAAGACGAGCGCTACGTTAAAAATTATCTTCCTTAGGAAGCAGAAGAGCTTTACGTCAAAATATGGCAGAAATCCAAGAATACTTAAATACTAATTTTCCCGAAAACCCGATAGAACAATTCGAAATTCATCAGCAACCTGACAAATAACCAGAGAAAATATTACCTATAATCAAACTCCCAATTTTTACTGGTAAATATGGAGATTGGGGATCGGTACGTGACCTTTTTTCATGTGTAATCGGTGAAAACGGCTAAGTAACTTTCAAAAGTTATACTATCTTAAAACGCAACTTTGTGGAGAAGCAGAACAGTTAATAAAGCACTTTCAAGTCGCCGAAGCTAGTTATGGAACTGCTTGGAAAGATTTGAAGGACCGTTTCGAAAACAAACGAGGGCAGGTAAACTTAGAATACTCTTATCTCAACCTAAGATAACATCCGATACCACGCGAAGAATTAAAAGTTTGACCGACTCTTCCGAACGTTGTATACAACCTCTAGCTAACCTAGAAATTCCGGTTGAGCAATAGGATGCTATTTTAATAATTTATAATTTTAGATATTAAAACATAAACACTTATTGGAAAGTGAAAATTTCCTCTCAACTCAACAAAACAACAGTCACTCTTTTTTTTGTGTTGTGTTTAATCATTTGTTCATTTCATTCGACTACTGATGTCACTACAGCAAAAGTGAAGAGTTACTACCCACTTTCCCGCCTTTAAAAATTGACCCCCTAACATGAGAAGGGTGTCCGATCCCAGTGCAGAATCTCCGAGTTTCGACGATCGTTAATCAGGTGGCTGGGAGGAGTTTCGACACGCCTTATTAAACCTCATTAAGGGTCATGGTCATTGGTATACGTTCCCTGTTTCTCATATTGTAAACCACATTCCACAACTACTGTGCTTTTTCGAAAGATGGGTTCCTTCCCAGATAGCATTTTAACCTTTTCAAAACCTTGTGTAAACCCTATAAACGAAAAGGTTTCACCCTTGTCGCAAGCTTGTCACGACAAGGGTATAACCTTTTCACAAGCCTAAAAAAAGGGTCATAGTTTACACCTGAAAAGCTTGTCGTAACCTTGTCGCGACCAAGCTTGCGACAAGGTTTTCATTGTAAACCTTTTCGTAGCCTTGTCGCGACAAGCTTGCGACAAGGTTTTCATAGTAACCTTTTCGCGACAAGCTTGCGACAAGGTTTTCATAGTAACCTTTTCGCGACAAGCTTGCGACAAGGTTTCACAGTAACCTTTTCGTAGCCTTGTCGTAACAAGCTTGCGACAAGGTTTTCATGTAAAGGGTACGAAAACCTTTTCGTTATAAGGTTGCTATAAGGTTTACAGTTAAAGGGTGTGTAAACCTTTTCATTTTAAGGTTGTTTCAAGGTAGATAGAGGAAAGATTGAATTTCCTTCATAAAGTAATACTGAAAACATTCCGAGTTTTTCGGGTCAAAGAGAAGCATTTTATTGCGAGAGTTGCAATATTGTCTGGAAAATGGATTAACACTGCATTATTGAAATTTGGTGGCTGTTTAATTAAACTTATTCTTGGTACAGTTGTAGTATAGGGCACTTTTTTCCAAATAAGTGCTGTTTCTGCCAACGGTTTTTACTTTAATTTGTTATTTATATTTTAATTCAGTTCCTGCATTTTTAATTCTGGTGAATTTTCTAAATGCCAAGTGAAAAAATTTGCCAAATGTCTTATGCTATATCTGTTCCTTATTCTTTAATGGCATCAATAATAACTCAGTTTGTAATTTAGAAATTAAATGTAAAATTGCAAATGATTCATATTTTACTAGATGGAACCTATTAAAATTGTAAATATAGCAGTCTTTTTTCCTAGAATATTTTAAATATATACAAGTTTGAGAACATTTTGGAAAAAACAAATTTCAATGAATTTGCAATTTCCAAAGTATACTGGCATTGTAAGAAATTTAAAGCTTTTGATGTCTAAAATATTTTATAAAAAATAAAGTATCAACACATACCATGCTGAATTTCTTTCCTAGAAATGATGGAAACACCCTTTTTTAGAAAAAAATTTCAAGTTTATGACAGGGAATATTAACCATGTAAAGAATCATTTTTCGTGCTATCAAATGGTTTTTGTTGAAACATGCAAGCCTAGGTGAAAAATAAACTCTGCAGGGTTTTAGTTAGCTATGGATACAAATCTTTTTAAACACTAAGATGGCCCTTGTAGACTTGCCTACTGGAAGATATGTGGCAATACACCTACATGGATACTGTGTTTCTTGATGCAATACAAATACTTAGTGTCACAATAAGCACCGATGGGATATGTCGTAAATTTTTTTCTTCCTTTCAACTTTGATGCTTTTTATTCTGTTATATGAATAGAAATATTTAACGTACTGCATTTACACTTTCAAATCGACTTTTAAACAGATCTATGCACGAAATACATTACAATAAATGGCCCATAACTTGCACAAATACCAGCAAAAAATAGTAATGTATTACAAGGAATTACTATAAACTATTAAAAATACATATTTATTGAAAAAAAAAATTACATAATTCTTTATTTTAAAGTAAACAGAGAGATAAAAAAAAAAAAGATAAAAAAAAACCAACCTTTTTTTATTTTATACAAAAAACATAACTTAAAAATGATTTTCAATGTGTTACAAATATTTCTTAACTAATCTGCTGTATCTGACAAGAAACTTCTGGAGACAGATTCTTGAGGAAAACTAAAGGGAATCACATTCATTTCTCTCTGAAAAAAGAAACAATTTAAAATTCAATAACAATTTGACATTTCATAAGTAAGCTTTCCTATTAATAAAAAGCAATAGCTTCACTTCAGAAGGGAACAATTTTAAGGCTTACTACATTTAGTTTCTAGAATACAAGACATTTGTCCATTAAGAATATACACCTTATTTGAATGATCCATTATATTGGATGGAGAGTATTTTCTTTCTTGTAGTCCAAGCATAAATTTAAATATGCCCATTGAAACGCTTCCAATAAAAAGCCTACTTTTAACGATTAGAAATAATCTTCACTCTTTAGATGTTGGAACAATGTTCCTGCAAATTTCTTTCTTAAGCGCATAATACACCTAGCAACTTAGTAGACGATTCCTCAGAGAGTAACAATGAATAGTTGGTTTTGCCAATTTTTTCAAGCTCTCATGAAATTTTGGCAATTTGAAATTCGTCAATAAACGGTGTTTATGTTATATCATTACAGTAACATAAGCATTTTAGTTTAATCTAGTAAATATTTAGTTAAAGCTGCAAAAACTGTTTTCATGACAAGAAAACATAAATTTTAAAGTACAAACTAGCATTGAATTTTTAACATTTTATTTCTAACGTTTATATTACACGTGTTTACATTGATTTTATATAACACCCGTGCATATGATGTTTTAATAACACAGGCTATAGCTTAAAAGGATGGTTGGTTGGTTGGTTTCAGATTATCTGGCGCCGTCAGCAACACGAGGGCTATAATGCGCCGAAACATTTGTCATTAGACAAGCCAACATACATTTACAAACACCCATGCCAACACGGGACTCGAACACGCAACCTCGCGGTCTAGAAGCTAGCAAGCTAACCACTATACCGTTTGGTCAGCCTTAAAAAGGATGGAAGGTCATGATTAGAATGTCGGCAAAACGTGGCATTTTAAATTTCATTCCAATTTGTTAAAAAATGGATATGTTTAGTTTATAACTAGTTTTTTCTTTCATATTAGTCGCCCAACCCTATCGCTATGATCAAATAATTAGTTTTCAGTTTGGCTGTACATGTATATGATGAGAGTGAACAAAAGTCTACATTTTTTCAAAACATACATTGTAAAAATATAAATTGTGAATAATAACGCTACTGAAGTGCAGTACTAATCCGCCAATTACAAAATGTAAAAAACAAAAAACTATGAAATGATGTAATAAAATTTTAGGAAAGAAAATGGTACTCTTCTGGTAGACGGGTACCATAAGTTGCCAAGTTTGAAAGTTGGCGCAATTATCGTGAAACTGAAATGTTTTTCTCATGAGGTTGCTATAAATGATCAGAAGATTATTAATTTGAATGAGTTATCTCTGTAATTTGGTACCCATCTCTTAAAAGAGTTTTAAAAAAAAAAATACTTTGAATGTGTTACTCAAAAATATTGTGATATATAAACAGTGGAAAAAATTATTAAATGATAAAATAAATGTTAGAAGAATAAATTCAATTCAGAATAACGATAAGAAACCACTCCGAAAAGTTTAAAAATGAACACAATTTTTTTAATGAATATCAAGCCGAGAGTATAAAATGTTAAAATAGGGATAAGTCAATCAAGCCAAGTTATCAGAAAACCGAGAAACAGGCGAAATAAATTGCTAAAGAGTTGTCGATGAATAATGCGATATGTGCTTTATGCTACAAAAGATGTAAGCACATTTTAGGTGAAAGTAGCCTTTGATCAGTGAATTTTTTTTTTTTTTTAAGTATGCAAACTTACAAAAGTTAAAATAAGAAGCTTACCTAAAACTTCAGCAGATAGCTCTCAGTTGTGTAGTAGTATCTTGCAGTCATAGAATGCTGAGTCATAGAATGCAGAGATTTCTAAAAAAATATTAGAAAACGTACTTAAACAAAATTTGAAAAGAATATTTGCTATAAATTAAACTGAAATTGTATTCGAGAAGATAAACAAATATACATTTAGTTTAGTTTTTTAATAAGTTATTGATTCTCTTATTGTATATATATATTTAAAAATATCTTACACCTTATAGTTTTGAATTCCAAGTAGATAACGAGATATCAACAACCGAACTATCAGCATTCTACGCCAACATAAGTTCATTGCGGTCTCAAAAAGTTTAACATGCTGCAGCTTCCATTATTCCTTTAAGTGTTTGATATAGTTTTAGGCTCAAACTAGTGAAACTAGAGCTATGAGTTTGCCTTTTGTTATTCAAATTACCAAGGTCAAATTCACTCCTTGCTAGTGTCCCCCAAATCTAATTTGGGCAATCCACATGCACCAAATTTGGAATGCCTAAACTGACTACACCATTTATTAAATGATAGCTATAATATTAAATAGTTTTAAAATATTTAATTAAAATTAATTGATATATCAAATTAAATTGAATCATTCAGGTGTAATTTCAGGACCAAAACTATCAGTTTTTTACATAGAGAAATATTCTATCTCTATATATATACATATAATTTTTTTTTCTTTAGTATCCTCCATTTTTACTAAACATACAATTTGTAATCAGAAAATATATTTTTAGCACACTGGAAAACATAATTTTTTTTAAATTCAATATCAATTTCATATGGTAGTTGTAATTTTTCTACATTTGGTGACAATCAGGGTCACTATAATGGAATTGTACCAAATATGATAAAATATTATTCACTTCCAACTTTTGAAATACATGTTACTTGGCTAATTTCTTTTAATTTGGAGAATATCCAAATAACACGTATTATAACGAAGCAAGTATTATTTATAAAACATTATCGTTGCACTTTCCAAACCGAGGGTGGCAAGTCTTTCACACAGACCTTATTAGAAAATATTTCTAGCAAAATTATATTTAATATGAAACATTTTTTCTTTACAAGTTCCTTTTGGATCCTATAAAACCTTTTTTCGAAAAAATGTGAGCTGCTTATCTTCCAAAAAATTATATTGACAGAGGAAGAAGAGGGTTGCTATACATTAGGGTTCTTAAAAGTGGATCGTAATGTTAAAAGTTGGAGAACCCCTGCTTTAGCCCATTCAGTTTTTATTATTATATCCTACCTTCCCTTCCGCTTTGTTAGGAAGGAGTCTAGTCTATGAGGTTAAGAAGTAAATTAAATAAAAATCATCATACAAAAGATTAATTTAATTTTCCAAAAAATATTAGTGTTATTGATTGAAAATGAGCTTAAATTATAATTTTAGTACTTTTCTGTTAAAGGGCACCATTGACCATTTGCCTATTATATGTTTGGTGTTTGATTTTTAAAAAAAAAATTATGGTACTTTTCAATGAAAATTTTTAAACATTTTTGTGATAAAACTTTTAAAATGGTTAATTTTTGTTTGAATTTGTTTTTGAAATGGTTACATTTTTTTACCCAAATCAAACACCAAACACAAAATAGACAAATGGCCAACAGCTCCCTTTAACGGAAAAGTACCATAATTTTTAAACAAACTAATGGACCAAATGATATTCTCTAATTTACTTACAATTTTTCACAAGCTGGCAGTTTCCTTATTGAACATTCTAAAAAAGTAAAAATGATGAGCAACACAAAATAAATTTGGCCTTCCTTTAACTATGTACCAGTTGGCGCTAAGCCCAAATGTTTACATGTTTAAATGATGTGTAAATGTATTGCAAGCAATGTTAACAGTTTGTTATAGGGTTGCAAACCCAATAATGATTTTTAACAGGAATGATAAATTATCTGAAGGTTGTTTGGATGAGTTAGAGCTTCAATTCGCCAGTTTTTATCTGGAAATAGTACCCAAATTTTGTCAACACACTTTTTAGGTACAAATATAGCTCTTAACAATTGAAAGTGGATACGCAAAAAGCAGCTCAAGAATAGCAATAAATAGAAAAGGAAAAAGGATGCAAAATGGGAAATTTATGGACGTGCTATATATATAGTTGGCAACAAAGGTTAAGTACAATAAATTAAAGCACAAGACATTGTTTACTTATTTAAAATCCCCGAACTCAAAACCTTGACATACAATCACATCTCGGAGACGTCATTCATTTCATGTGCCATTGTAGAATTTCACGTCTCCGAGATGTCAAGAACTGGCTTTGATGAACATTGGGCATTATATTAATAGATTATCTGTTTCTGTCATGCATCGATGCTGTTTTGTTTAGACTGTTGAAGATGCTTTCTCCCTCTCAATAGTACCGATAAAAAAATCGTATCAGCAAACAAGTAAACAGAAAGAAGCGCAATGAAAGCGGTAGTCAGTATAGCAGTGATTTCTGAAACCATCCACATTTATTTGTAAGCGCATTTTATTTGTATGTCAAGGGGTTAATACACATGCCATATATTTTGGTGATAAATTGGGGGTAACAGCCTAGATTCCAGCCAGAGGCAACATTTTGTGATTTTGAAAACTTTTGTAGTCTCCCAACTCAATATACATGATTTTTCCATAAAAAGATTTTGTTGTATACGAACATTTTTGATATTGGGATTGCAATATACAGCCTAATATATGTTATTTACTTAATGATGAGGACAAAAACTCCCACAAAAACAATTTGCCAAATGTTTGAGTTCAAAAACAAGCTTTTCCAATTTCATTTCAACGGTGGTTACTTTCTATTTACAAGGCAAAGATCTTGGTTCGAGCTACTGGTGTCCTCAAACATCGGCCGCACATTAATATTTTAATTAAACAAATAAATTTAGGAAACTTGTGCCACGCGCAATTAGCGATTAGGGAATTACAGCAAACCATTATACAGAATGAGAAAAAGGAATTCATTTTTTGAAAAACTAATAAGAAAATTCTTTCATAAATAATTCCCATGACAAATTCTACAGCTCCCCCCCCCCCCCCCAAAACCACAAAAGTGATAATTTAGTTGCCGCTTTTTAGATTGCGTACTAAGTATAAATAACAGATTAAGCCTATTTTCTTACGAATATGATACATTGATAAAACATTTCGTTTTAATTTTAATAATATTATAGTAGTAATATATAAAAAAATCAATACCACTACGAAATAACGCACTTACTGACTCGTACAACGAGTAAAAGGCGAAAAGAGATCCCTCTCAATCGAAGAAATGGAGGCTTGTTTTTAAAAACTTGTTGCCAGACACGTCTTAGCAATATTGGGTTTACTTTGAAAGCCTTTTAAAAACCTTTCACTGCCAACCTTTACAAAAGCTTTTCATAATAGGTTAAAAAGAAAGCTTTTCTCTTTATCCTTTTCAAATCCTTGTCATAGGGGATACCCTGCAACCTTGTCATGACAAGTATATGAAAAGGTTTTCGTTTGCTTGCAATGTTAGGTAAACGTCAAGGTTGTCGCTGACAAGTATATGAAAAGGTTTTCATAAGCTTGCCGTTGGGTTACATTGTAACCTTATCACGAAAGTCTAATGACAAGTATATGACAAGGTTTTCGTAAGCTTGCGATGTTAGGTTACCGTCAACGTTGTCGCTGACAAGTATATGAAAAGGTTTTCATAAGCTTGCCGTTGGGTTACATTGTAACCTTATCACGAAAGTCTAATGACAAGTATATGACAAGGTTTTCGTAACCTTGCATGCTATCTGGGTTATTCTTGAGAAAAAAGGCCTTGATAATATGAGCGTTTCTCTGGCTGATACACGGGGCATTTTGAGCTCTTTTTCCTATTCTTAAACAAATTAAATTTACAAAGTAATAATCAATTTTTTAGTTTTGTTTTCTGTAACTTCAGTTGGAGGTCAAATTATATGGTAAAATAATTGTTTTAACTAGGTTAAATATGAAGGATAACTGAGTATTGTGTCTCTTAATTGACTAATTATAACTATATATTAGGATGGTCAATGTAAGGGATCAAAAATGAAATTTCATCTGATTTTAACTCTCACCCCCTCATTCCTTTGTTTTGGTCTCTCTTGACAGTGTGCCAGATTTCATTTCAATAATATAATATTAACCCGTGTCGCAACTAGCCTGAAGTTGTTAAAAAGATTATTAAAATTGAAATTGTGTAAAAAAAAAAAAAAAATTAAATTTCTTCGGGTTTAATTTCATACCCCCGAATATTTTTTTCTTTTGACTTATTTTTTTAGAAAACCAAGTTTTATTATGATAAATTAGTATTAACCCTGCAAAACTGATATTGAAGGTTGTAAAAATAAACACAGAATCGACAAAAATGAACAAAAATATTCTAAAAGTTTATTTCCTAATATTAAAAAAGTTGCAAAATATTGATGCAATTTAATAAACAAAAATCCAAAGTTTAAACAACAAAAATGTCAGTTTTTTAGAGTTTTTTTTTTTTTTTTTTTTTTTTTTTTTTTTTTTTTTTTTTTTTTTTTTTTTAGTAATGTCTCATATTTTACAATATGTGTACTTCTTGCAGTGATCGTCCACACGTTGATAGTTGTTGCACGCGTTAATCACTTTTAAATTAAAAAAATGACCACAATAACATTTTTTATAGTCAAAGGTAACAAATGGGGGTAAGAATATATAATTTGTAAGTTGGAAAATAAGGAACACCCTGAGCTATACAGTAAAATGTTGCTATGTGATGCGAACTTCCAAGTTCTTTACCGCACAGCTTAATCTCTTTTAATTTTCAAAAAATTGCTCACAATAAAAATTTTATTGTCAAAGGGAAAAGAATTGGAGGATGAGGAAAAAAGAAATCTGAAAGTTAAAAAATAAGGACCACACTACTATATATGCCGTAGTAACAGAATATAGTGTAAATATTACTTGACAAGGACGCCTTCTACGAGTTATCTCGTCCCTTCATTACTTGCCATATTTGTACAGCTAAGAGGAAACTCGTAGCATAATATTATGATACAAGTTTCCTTGTAGCTGTACAAGTATGGTAAGCCAATGAAGGGACGAGATAACACCTAAAAGGCGTCCTGGGTAAGTAAACAACGTATGAGATATCTCATAATTGGCAGTCAACGTGATTATTTAATTTTTATTAAGAAATCATTGTGCTAGTGGCGCCACCTGACGATAGTTCCAGAACTATATGATAGACTGGAACTAATGATAGATTTTAAATTGAAAATAATATCTAAATACCTTTCTAAAAATGAATAGATTTAAAGAAATAATTCATATCTATCGCAAAAAAAAAAATTCGATAAGATCCGCGCAATCGCAAATTCAGTGGCGTGATTTTAAAAAGTCTTCAAATGTTAGAGATGTTCAATTCAGTTATAATAATTGAACGAAAAGATTTATATCGTATACGAGTCAATTGGGTGAAGGATTTTAAAAGAAAAAAGTCCAATGTATGTAATTATCAATTGTCAGTATGTGCATAAAATATTAAATGAAGGATAAAATCCAAAGCAAGAAAAAGTATTTTAGGAATGAATCAAAATTTATATAACATCACAAATGGAACCCGTTTAAATCTTAAAAAGTGGGGAGAAATGAATCCTCATGTAGTCCATTTTATGTACAAAATAACGCCAACAACTTGGTGCTTAGAGTGCAGTCATAGAACCTTTACATTAAAATACATATTCTCAAATTTTATTTAAAAAAAAGGGCCATAGAAAACAACTTTCAATTGTACATCTTCACACTGATTTACTTTAAAAACAAAATACTTATTTTCAAGTGATTTTCTTATTATAGTTCATTATCATCATCATTTCATATCGTGGCATGGGCAGCATAAGACCCTCAGTCTAGCTCTCCATCCTCTCTTGTCTGATGTAGCGACCCCTGCCTCTCTCAATCTCACCCATCATACTCTACATCTCTCGCTCTCCATCATCCTTCTTCATATTATACCCTTCATATTGTACCTTCATATCTTCCCTCTGATGCCTAAGTAAAGGCAACGTTTGAAATTTCATGACCTCTCATTTTTAAGATATAGTCGGTTAGGCGCCATCTTCTAATTTTAATTTTCACATCTAATCTGTTGGTTTTCATTTTGTTTTTGGAAGAGTATTTTATTTGTAGTTGTGTTTAACCAGAAGATTTTTGCCATTTATTAAGGCCACGTCAGATTTGCACCGACCTTTGGCAGTAGTCGAGGTCCGAACCCATAATCCGCCGATCATGAGAGCTATTTTTGTACAATTCCTTGATAATTTTTAAATATTTTTGCTAAGTGTCATATATCTCTAAAATTTGCCTTAATCTAAGCAGTATTATTGATCCAAAGCTTTACTGAAGTGAATACAGTTCAAGAAGAGAGTAGCATTACAATATAGGCATTATTCAATTATGTTTTTTAGGGGAATGTACGCTGGATTGTATATTTCTTATCAGCTGGCATGATCCAAATAATATTCTATCTTTGTTTAACATGCCCAAAACATTGTGAGCAAAATACACCCAGTACCTAAAGTTCAGCTGTAGCATCAGTGTGGTGTTCTCGTTTACAAATAATAGATACAACACCTAGACAGGAACGATCTCTTCTGCATAGTGTTTAGTGCGCCTGTCTTCGGATGTACGAGTCCCCTGTTTGACTCTCCGTTGGCGCACATCGCTAAATTGTGAACCGGACGTTGCTTGCGTGTATGTTGCTATGAGTCTCCAGAGGTTGCTTCCGTGTATGTTGCTATGAGTCTCCAGAGGTTGCTTGCGTGTGTGTTGCTATGAGTCGCCTGAGGTTGCTTGCTATATGCCGGTTGGTCATTAAAGATGCCAAGATGGTAGTGTGGAAGTCGTGCAATATTTTCAGAAGGTGCCGATAGATGGCAGCATGATTCAGTTTTCCAGTAGTCACCAATGTAGCGATAGGAGCTAACGGGGAGTCGAACCGGGGACTCCTAGATCTGAAGACAGGCTCTCTAACCATCTCTGGTGTCTAGGGGTTGTTTCTGATACTTGTACACGATACCACCACAATCAGTTAAAAAAAAAAATAATCTTGATGAATTTTGATATCAAATTCTAAAATTTAGTTTTAAAGTAAAATACAATCCAAATTAAGCTAAAAACAAGCAAAAATTGTAAATTTAACAGTAACACTATTTAACGGGAACAACAAAATGTACACAAAGCAAATGATGAATTGAAAATACATAAAATGAAATATAACATAAAAAGATAATATTTAAAATACGGTTAAGTAAGAGTTATAATTTATATGCTTACAAGGTTTTATTTGGTAAAATATTTCAAGATTAATCTAATTTAAGATTGTAATGTCACTCAAAGAAAATTAGTTTAAATTATAAAGAGGCTAGCATAGTCACAGAATGCCTAACCAGAGGACTATGACGTCATACTTGCAGCGTCAAAATATTAAAAAACAGCCAAACTGATTCTTAAGATTTTTACACAAATATTATCTTTTTATATATATAATTTTCAGTTATGAGACATAACTTTAGAACTTCATAACTTTTTTTGTTATTCAACACCAGTAAGTTTTTAAGGAAATTATTCCATCCTCTCCCTGTTCACTGCAACCAGGGTTGCCATATTGGCCTTTTTAAGGCCAAATTTGGGAAATTTGGCCTTTTTTAGAAGTGCCTGGCCTTAAGAATTTACGTTTGGCCTTTTCTTTAATTTGGCCTTATTTTTGGCCTTTTTTTTCCACAACTTCCAAAGTCAGAAATAAATCCCAATTAAAACAAACATTCCCCATTTTTTCAAACATTTTGAGTGAGAATATACGCTTTTCGCCTGAAGTTAAGTGCGATACCTTCTTTAATCTTGTTTTTTGGCCTCAGGAGCTGACCAGGGACAACCGGAGTTGACAAGAAGAGGGGTAGGGGGTCGTGTAATTGTCCGAATACAGAATGTAAAAGAGGCTCTAGGCAGAATAACCGCAGGTTCTTTTTAAGGGGAAAGGGCGATATCAATTAAGATAAGTGATAGAGGGACTGGGTTTCCAAGAATCTTGTCCCAAAAGGGAAGGTGAAATTAGTCGTTCTGTCTTGTCAATGAACCTCAAAATGCTCTAAGCATTGCGACTGCCATCTGCAACCCATCTAAATTCAAGCATGGTGGTCCGTCCTAAAGAGGATGATTATTGTGATGGCATCAGTAGAGTAGTAAAAGTATAATTCAGTTAGATTAATGAAATTTAGGTTTTTCTAAATAACTTTTAAGAATGGATTCATCATACATCTTTATGAACAAATAATTCAGAGAGAAAATTTACATTTAAAAAGTAAACTTCGATCAATCGTAATCATATATATGTGCCTTGTAAAATAGTGAAAATTCAATTAAATGTCCAGTTTCGATGTTTATAGTTCAACAACTTCTACTAAAATATATAATTTTCATTCTAATAATAAAATAATTTTTTTTAATAATATTTAGGAATCCAGTTGTGTAGTGAAAAGGGAATTTTGTAAAACTCCACAATTCACGTTTTCCAAATATTCATTCGTATAAAAATCAAATTCATGTAACAATTTAATGTTTTATCTGGATTTGATGTCATTTACACACTCATCAAATGTCTCTTCTACCTAAATAGAGACAAAAGGGTGTTGTTTGTACCTCAACTGAGAAACTGAAAAAAAGAATAAAAATGAAGGAAACAAATGTAAAAAATATTATAAAATGTCAAGCATTTTTTTAAGTTACCCTTATTTCAAAAAATTTCCAATATTTTTCTTTAAACTGTTTGATTTTTTATGCTCATCTTAATAATGATAGAGATATTGCAAAATTTTTGGCCCTCCCTCCCCCCCCCCCCACCCGTTTCCCTTTAACCTTTGCATTCATGTATTTCACATTATTAACAAGGAGTTCAAACTGCGCACACACAAATTTCGTTCCATACCTTGTATGGAAAGTATTCATAGATTTCTATGTTCAATGAATTATGTGTCCAAAGGGTGGTATATTTTTTGAAAGAATTTTTTTTAAGCATTTATATCATACCAAAAACAAATATTTTAACCAAAAAAATTTCTTGAACAATTTTTAAAATTAATAAATTTGTAATTAAAAAATTGAAATTTTAAAATGTTTGTTGTTAAGGACGACCAAAGAGACATTCTAGTGAATCTAGAGTACTATTTTTTAAACCTTTGTCATACAGAACACTAAAATCATGCATTTTTTTCCCATTTGCCATCAATTTAGCGATGACGTCACAGTTTGGCCTTTTTTGGCCTTATTTTGACAGCAGTTTGGCCTTATTTTACTTTTTTCATCTGGCAACCCTGACTGCAACTGCAATTATAGCACAAAAGTTAGGAATGAGAATGGAGAATCAAGCGTGCTGTTGTAAACTAAAATATGTTTTTTCTAAATTAAGTTTTATTCTACATTTGCAAATCCCGCTCTGCTTGGAGAAAAGTGAAGTTTGGTAAACTTACCTATCCTTGTTTCAAGGGTAAATAATTTCTTATTATGACATTTTCTTTCTTATTAAACGAGTAATACTATGACATATTAATCCTTCAATTTCCTTCCAACGAATTTGTTATTTAGCTTCTACAGTAAACAATACTATTTGAGATATGTATTTTTGAGTTATATGTGTTTGTTGGAATGTTTTTTTTTATGTTTGTCATTTCAATATAAAGTATAACAGTGTTAAAACTGCAACAATACAATACTAAATAAATACTTCAGATGCATCGTTCTCGGAGTTTATTAAAAAATAATCGATAATTGGCACTATAAAAATCATCATGAACTTGAAATAAAACGCTGTTTTAACCAAATAATAATCGATGACTAGTATTTTATGGGTAAACTAATTGCCAAAAGTCAAAACACATTAACTAAAGTAATGTTAAGGTTTTCTGTAAGGTGTTGGATGAATTATCTGTTAAAATTTGACGATTTAGTGCTGTGTGTGGCAATCTGTTGACTAGGTTTTATGGCAATCTGTTAAATTGGTTTTATGCCAACCCTTGCATTCGTTTGGATTTGGCGACACTTTATTTTGACATCATTTTCAGTTTTGCCATTGTTTCAAAAGTCGCCATCTGATACCTTCAGTAAACCTGAGCCAAATCATTAACTAACATTAAGATTAAAAAAAAAAACTTATTTTCAAATTCTGTAGGTAAGTATTTTAGCAAAAAAGCTATAAATCATACTTAATTTTTAGCATTAAAAAAACATGTGTTTTTTTTATAGGCTGCTTAGAAAAAGAAACAATAACTGAACTCGCATTTTGCAAAAAGTGGTTTTAAATTTAAAAAAATAATAAGATTTCAGTTAACATATGTGATGGGCTTGAAAGAATACTGTGCTACTGCTATGTATTTATGAATAAATAACTCTGAAATAAAGAATTATTACACTATGCCAAAACAGATAATTTTTTCATGGATAAAAATATGTATTTGTCCTCTTTTGCACAGTTCATTTTGGAATTGTCTATGCATTGTGCTGACTCTAACCTTCTTCTAATGGTTCAGAGTCAGAATATATATCTAGCATGGGGACCAAAATAATAAATTTTTCTTCCTGTAATATGGACAAACATATCAGGGTAAGTAGGCATGTAAACAGCTTTTTTTTTTGCTAAATATTTTTAGCATGTACGCAAAATGAATATTATCGGAGTGTAAATGTGCAAGATTTAAAATTGATCACTGATGTAAAATACTTGGGTATATTTTTGTAGGGCCATATCCTGGGTATATACCCAGGTATTTACTGAAATAGGATCTATTAGTGTGTATTTATAATTTTTCTTCAGGATGAACTGCTCATTATGCAATAATTAATTAAATGCTTTCACAAACATTGTCTTCTATAATTAAATTTCCAGGTCAAAGAAAAATATTAGGGTAAAAAACAGATATTTCAAAAATCAGCTGATTGAAATTGGTAGCTTCCCCAAATCAAAGCGATTCAATTATTCGTTTTGCAGAAGAGTTGCAGGGATATAGAATTTTTGATATGAAGGTATTAATAAGTTTCTTCTGTTTTACTGTGTTCACAATACAGCACGGGGTAAATTTCTATTTGATGTGTCAGGGTTGCCACGATTTTGAAAAATTGGCGATAAGGCCAGAATGAGGTGGTTTTCTGTTGTCTAATACAAAAATGCGGTTGTAAAAACTGCATTTGTCAAAGGCTTCTGTACAAGCAACTTTGTGTTTGGCCTACGACTGATTGGTTGAGGATTATTGTCGGGAAAGAAACCATGTTCAATTTTAAAAGAATAAGAACACTAAAAGTTAAATAACAGTTTGCGATATTTTTGTCGATGATATCAGGTAGCGACTCGGATATTCATCTTTGAATGGTTCCTCAGGCGAATGTGGATGGCATGTGGGAATGGAGAGTGTTTAAGAGTGTCGTTAGTTTCTTCTTCATAATCAATCGATCTTATTTAAATGTATATTAATAAATTTGTGTATTTCTATTGTTTCTTGACATAAGCAGAATGATAGTGACTTTACAAGTATTGTTGCTCATCATAAATAATCTTTTTTCAGTTTCATGAAACAATATAACTTTTCAATGATTTTCTTGATTATGCTACTGAAATAGCTTTAGCTAAGGCATATTTTAAATGCCTTTACTTTGAAGTGAGCCTGGTTCTCTGCATAGCAATCCACAGAGTTGGCAAGCAAAGGACAGAGCCCTCTGGTCTATTTCAATATGGGTTCTTACAGTTACTAGTGCGGAATTCACTTATCTTAGTGACGTGGAAATCCTTACAGAGAATGTTCATGACAAGAAATTTCATGCTCTGGGTTTAACTCCAGATAAGCAGTAATAGAGTGATGAACCTTTGAGATCACCAAAGCTTCTAATTTTATTTTAATAAAACCATGGTTCTTGGAAAAATTTATGTGTCTTTATGTTGCCTTTTACACAAAAGCAACATAACAGAAACATTCATCCCTATTCTTTTCATATCGGATTTCAAAGGTTGGCCTTTTTGGTGCTTTGTAAATACATAGCTTGTATTTGAATTTATTATTGAATGTGAAAAATACAGATTTATGAACAATTTCTAAATATGTTAATGATGAATCTCTAATAAACTTGCAGCCTCTGTGCTTAAAGCAGCGTCGTTCAAGTAAACATTGGCGAAGTGTATATTCACACGTCAAAGAGCTCGGCCTAAGCATACGATTCGCTAATACTCTTAAAATATTCTTTTTCAGGAAAGTAAAATATGAATAAGATTGAAACTCAAAAGCATTTATTTTCAACACATTTTGTAAGTTTAATACAAAACCATTTGATCAGGTTATTATTATTATTATTAGAAAACGTACGAGTTTCCCGGAACTATATTCTTTCAGCGGAAGGATCCATCCAACAATGTTATCAGTGTAGTCTAGTTAAGTTGAAGTTTAGTATAGCTATGTTGTAAATTTATTTGAATAAAAGTAATGTTATTAAATTACTATATATAATCCCAGTAAATGCATAGGAAAATAATTTATAAGGAAATTTTAAAATTTGAGGGGTGCCGAGACTTTAAGACATCATCATCCCCATCCTTTGAGAAAGGTTAGTCCTCAGAGGCAGTTGGACATATTTCCATGTCCTTCTGCTCTTCGGAACACGCCTCCTTTATGGGTGTTTCTGGCTCTTCTAGCATCCTCTGAGTCAGTTGTCTCTGGAATTTCTTGTCCTTCTACTGAGTGTGGATCCTTGCTGGTCTTTTTGACCATAAACAACGTAATCCTGGCACTACCTGTTTGGTAGAAGGGCTGAAAGTTATACGCCTGCATTAATAGTAAGGACACAGGGTTCCCACGGTCATTGAAAGTCATTAAAAGTGCTTAATATTTTGTAACTTGTTTTCAAGGCCTTGAAAGTGCTTGAAAATGCTTAGAGGTGCTTAAAAGTCCTTGAAAATGATTAGAGGTCTTTAAAAGTCCTTAATTTTTACAGATGTTGTCCAACTACAAAATTAATAAAAATACAACTCTGATTTGCTATCCCCGCCTGACCGCCACTTATCTGCACTGTATCAGAATTTTCCAACACATTTGTATTACGCATCTACCAACTTGTAACTGTTTTGGTAGAATATACTTCACTAAAAATGTAAATGTAGACATGATGTCTGAAAACGAATTTTCATAGGTCCTTAAAAACATTAATTAGGTCCTTAAAAGTCATTGATTTTCATTCAGTGATTTGAGTGGGAACCCTGGGACAGCTCCTCCATACCTATAATCATGCGCAGGCCGATCTTCTCCTGCTTTAAATTCAGGATCTTCCACATTATGACTTCGAGACCCTTGTTTTGCCTCTGAAAGAGTTTCGGATCTGTGTTCCTTTCCTGGAAGCCAAACAATTACCTTAAATGGATAGGCATCTCGCTAGCCAAAAAAGACCGTAATTTGGTGTCCCACAGCTTGAGTTTGAATACTAGAGCCAGAGTTTATCCTAGAAATGAAAAGTAGCAGGATGCTCTTTTCCGAAAAAGGGCAACTCCTTTTTCTGAGGGCAGGCACTTTTATGGCAAATTGCAAAATTTGTATTTGGTTTTCTGCCATTATTTCTTTGTTTCACTTTTCTTGTACGATAAAGTTTTAAATTATAATTTTTTTTTTAAACAAATTAATAATGGTTTTTAAAAAAAAAGCTGTGAATCAAAAACTTATTCGGAAACTCAAATAATGGTATAAAAATACTTATAAAACACTACACAGAGTCCTATTTCTGCTGGAATGAAAAAATTATTTAAAAAAAATATATATCTGGGCAATTCCGTGGTAACGGACTAACAGTCTGACATCACTTTAACACAAATACAAATCCACTCAAGCAATATTTTTTATTTTGACAGTGAAAATGGCCCTTCCACAATATTTAACGGATGTATGATTCATATTCTGGGAACCAGAATTTGTTGCTATTTAATTAGAGTGCACAATTTGGTTATAAAGTCAAGGTAATGGACTAACTAAAAAAAAACATAGTTTTTCAGTCCATTAAAAAAAAAAATTAAAATTCTGTGAATTATATAATGTAAATTAAATAAATGGTACCTAGAATGAAAGAGTAGATTTCAGGCAATAAATTTACTTAATTTGTTTATTATTTCCTTGTTAAAAATAAGAATGGGGTTAAAACTTCTGTGGTAATGGACTAACAAAATCCTAGTAATTAACTAACAAATATATCCACAATCAATTAAATCTAATAACCAAGTTATGCATTTAAATACTTATGAAAAGTAAACTAAACAAAAGATAATAACCAATATATGCAGTTGCAAATTTTAAAATTTTGATTCAATGTTTTGAAAATCATGTGGCCTTTTAATGCTTGGGAAGATATTGAGAGGGAAGCCAAGTACTTTCAGTACTAAGGCTTCAATCTCCTGACTTCCTAAAAACATGGACTAGATGCTTAATTTTGGTAGAAGTATCCTTTGATTGAATTTTTTTTTTAAGTTGGTGCAGTTGAGTGGTGCGGCTGGATGATAAAGGTTTAAGCTTATTTAAACTGATTTTTAAATGGCTTAGTTTAATGGATGTTTGAGAATTTGGCTTTATTAAGGCTGACGTTAAGGGCTCGGCCTATTAAACCAGTGATTATTCTTTCTAATGTGCAGCATACCACTTCTCCGGGATAAGATTCATCCTATGACATATCGCTTTATTTGTTGTTGTACAATATCAACTTCCATTTTCTTTGACATATGGACAACTTTACCTAAAGTGATCAGACATAATGCACTCTGTGTGTTACTGGAATTAGTGGCACATCATACCAGATCTCATCCAATTCCTTAATGCATTCTTTGTAACAAAAAATGACATTAGTTTTTGTATTTTTGGCAGTTCTGCTGATGTAATAAATTTTGACACTGCAGATCCGTGAGTGCTGCCTTGTCCTCATACTCCGCTGCGACTTGGAGACAAATGTCAGTGACCACAGCTTGTTTATAACTGTGAACCACTGTTTCAACCTCCCAGTCCTTCTTTTTGGAGGGGGCTGTCTCAGGAGTTACACTCGCAGCTAGCTGCTTGCTTCTCCTGGATGTGCTTGTCCTAGCCTGCTCTTGGGTCTGGGTGTTATGGTTTTTTAAGGCGGTTGCTTGGGCATTCCTTAACTTCTTTCTCTACCCTGCAGAAAATTGCTTAACATGGATGTTAGCGAGATCAACCTCTAACTTGTCTATTACTGGACTACATAGAGGTTTAAACTCTTTTAGAGTACATACAGAATCCAGTGATTTGTAATCAGAAACTGAGCAAATGGTTAAGGATTCCAGATCAATTGGTTTTCGGCCAGCCAGTGCTTCCGAAGAAGACACTGAATTAAATTAATAAATTTAATCTGCTTGGCGAGATTTGCAGCATTCTTAACATTTTTTATGCTTATACTGTGTGTTGTTGCCAACAGGTTTGCTTGGCGAGATTTGCACCGGCGAAATGGAAAAGTACAAAAATTTGCTTTCTTACCTAAGCATCGAGTTAATGGTAGTTTAAAAATGATAGATTTTAAAAAGCATTTTCTTCCATTATAGTTAACTAAAAAAAATAACTTAGTATAATTGTAAAACTATTGACAATTTAAAATAAATGAAGTGCTTCATATTAATTTAGTTATTTTTCAACTATTTAGATGGTTTTATGTTATGAAATGCATTAATGTTTAATTGTGTTTTTTTTTTAAGAATTGTATTTAAAGTGTAAACTGTAAAACGGAAACATGATATCTCAAAATATTATTCAAGGACGTAAGATTAGTTGTGCCTAAAATGTTGTAGCTTTTTCAAGTCGATGGGGATCGAT
Source organism: Linyphia triangularis (assembly GCA_963978545.1). Taxonomy (NCBI): domain Eukaryota; kingdom Metazoa; phylum Arthropoda; class Arachnida; order Araneae; family Linyphiidae; genus Linyphia; species Linyphia triangularis. The sequence continues at coordinate 10,711,191 of OZ021725.1, read as the reverse complement.
CGTGCGACCTTTGCTTTCTCTGCCAGATACTCTACCTCTAGACAAAAGAGATCTCTGGTCTCTAGAAGTTGTATCTGTTATTTGAGATCACTACATGCTTGTATGTTACACCCATACATATGTTTTGAAAAGAAAACAAAGCTGTAGGTCTATATTTAGATTTGTTTTATGGGCTTTTTAAATTAAATTTTCAGAAGAAAAAGAAAATTAGAAAAATTCACCATTGTTATGTTAAAAATGCTTTAAATCCGAAGAAAATGAATATTTTGCTTTGTTCTCATTTCAAAACACAACTTATAGAATTTAGTGAATTATGAAGCTCAAGAAAATTAAGTGATAATTTTTTTACTTATATATAGTGTTTTACGAAGCATTAAAAATTCTTGTTTTTTTTTTAATTAAACACTAATATTTGAAAAAAAAATTATGATACATTTTATATCTCTCTATACATAAGGCAAAACACTCACTCATCACTAATTTTTCCACATGGTCACATCTCTGAAAATTGGTACACATATCAACAAGGGTGTTCCAGCCTGCTGAACATGTTTATAAAGAATAATGCAAAACCAACGCCCTCTGTGGGTGACTTGTAAAACATTTGTAAAAACTAAAGGAAGGATGTTAGCCATAATAGAAACAAGATGTTCCGAGTACAATAAACCTGAACCAAAAGACAATTAGTCTTGCATTCTTCCAACTCACACAAAACTTAGTCCACTCAAAAAGAATAAACAGAGTAAACATAGAAAAGGTAAGCTTTTTCGATCTCCATTAACTCACTTTATGGGTTCTGTCTATTTTGGATGAATGAAAAAAACACTATTTTTATTAATTTTTTTTTAAAGAATACTGTTATGTTTATTGATATAAAACTTGCTAGGCTTAACAAAAACATTCGTAAATTACAAGAAAAAAAATTATTGATTTTAAACACTTTTTTTAGTGTGAAAATGCCTAAACGGTAAACAAGGAGAAATGGTAAACAGGTGTCCTCAAAAGGTTTTGCACTGTTGAAAAAATCTCAGAAACTACTGAACTGATCCTTATGAAATTTTAACCATATATTCTATACACTTATCGCTATATCCTGTAACAGAATTATGGCAAAATTTAAATCTTTACTATTTTTTTTTTTGGCAAAACACATGCAAAAAAACCCCACGATTTAAATTTTTTGTCAGCCATTTTGTTATTTTTGCATATAAGTTAATATTAGAGGTACGAAATATAGCCTCTGTCACGCTGAACCTAAAACCATTCAATTTTTTTTGTTTCAGATGGGCCGTTGTTCAGAATTTTTGAAGAGCACACGCCTACCTACTTTTTGAGGACTCCTGTTTACCTGGCGTTTTCACACTTAAGAAGGACGACCAAACGGTATAGTGATTAGCTAAGCTAGCTTCTAGACTGCGAGGTTGCGAATTCGAGTCCCGTGTTAGGCATGGGTGTTTGTAAATGTATGTTGGCTTATCTAATGAATCGAATGTTTCGGCGCATTATAGCCCTCGTGTTGCTGACGGCGCCAGATAATCTGAAAACAATCGACCAACCACACTTAAGAAGTGGTTAAAATCAATAATTTTTTTTCTTTTGTAATTTATGAATGATTTTGTTTGTTTCATACATTCAAAGTAGACAGAGCCCTTAAGGGGTTAAATGTTCCAAACTAGGAATAGTTTGAATATTCCACTTCACTTATGGTCACAACTCTGAAAATTATCAACTAAGACCAACACAGAAAAATTCCGATCGCGATTAACCCACTTTAAAGGACGGAAAAGGGATTAAACATTCCAGAAATGGGATATCCGAATGCCCCACTTCCAATGTTGACACAATTCTGATATTTGGTGCAAATGTTAAGAAGGGCAAATATAGAAAAAATAAGTTATTTCAATATCGATTCATGAATTTTTAAGTGATGAAAAGTCGGCATAACATTGAAACTCCTCAAGGAATATCTTAATGTCTCGCTTCCAATACAGTTACAATTTTGAAATTTAGAAATAAGAGCAAACATAAACACAAACTATTGCAACCTCGATTAACTAATTAATAAAATAACCCATAAAAATACAATTTTTTTAAAAAATCCTTTACATGCATTGTTAAGTTTGATATTCATTAGCACAACGCCGATATCAAAAATATTTATCGGCAAAATGTGCAGCAAACTATGTTTCAAAATTTATTTATTAAAAATGAACGTGAAGGTCATCTAAATATCATCTATTTATTCTGATTGAAGTAATTTTTTTATTTACTATTAATTAAAAAAAAAATTAGCAAAAGGAAAGAGTTTCAACAATGGTTAGTTCAATGCTTTTTTAATGTGATTGAAAGATGGCAAGTTGGTTTATTAGTATTCAGTAAAAGCGAACTTTAAGTAACAGCCCCAAAATTTGATAGAATGCGTTGTCATCGACATCGAACCTATCTGCCAAGTTTCAGCCTGGTTGGATGACGACAAAGGGGTTAATTAGGCCTCCGCAGATTCCCCTCCCATAGACCAACAAACATTCAAATATTCGAAAACAAAGTTAATATGAAGGATTTAAATAAGTCCAAAAGGGGTTAAACATTCTAATCAAGGGATATTCAGATGTCTCATTTCCAATACATTCACAACTATAAATGTTGGAACAAATGTCAACAAGGTCAAACATAGATGAAGTAATTTATTCCTATTTTGATAAATCAATTTGTCGGGGTCGAAACAGGATCAAACGTCTGCAGTGTGGACGTCGTATAATTGCTAAAATGCACATAGTAAAATTCTGTAGCGAAACACAAATATTCAGCTAGTATATATAAATACACATGTTATATAAATACACTTGTAGCAGTGATTTTATGATCTCAATTAACTTCTTACTAGACCAAGTATATTGAATGCATTTCATAAATTTGATTATATATTGAAATAATGCATTCATTATTATATATTTTTTTTTAATTGCAGGAAAAGAGAAATACAAATCATGGAAGTTGTGTTCCTTCATAATTATTATGTACCTACTAAAAATTAGCAATGTTTAATTGGTTGTTGGCAAAATAAACAAATAAACTTACCTGCAAATATATAATTCTGTGATCATTTAATCAAGAATGTGGAAACAAATTCACTGGAATGTAAGAGTATGTTCTTCTAAAGCAAGGCTTATTTTTAAAATATACACATAGGAAGAAGCCCTAATATTTGTGACAAAGTATAATCAGGCAAGATAAGTCTCAGAATGCACGACCACCATGACACTGGAGAAAAGTCACATTCTTGTGAGGTGTGGGCCAAATCATTTTCGCAAAAGGGTGTACTCAAACAACACCTCCACACGCACACTGGAGAAAAGGCATATTCTTGTGAGGTGTGTGCCAAATCATTTTCACGAAAGGGTGTACTCAAACTACACCTCCACACGCACACTGGAGAAAAGTCATATTCTTGTGAGGTGTGTGCCAAATCATTTTCACGAAAGGGTGGACTCAAACAACACCTCCACACGCACACTGGAGAAAAGGCATATTCTTGTGAAATGTGTGCCAAATCATTTGCAGAAAAGGGAAACCTCAAAAGTCACCTCCTCACTCACACTGGAGAAAAGCAACATTCTTGTGAGGTGTGTGCCAAATCATTTTTGCGAAAGGGTGTACTCAAACTACACCTGCTTACTCACACTGGAGAAAAACCACATTCTTGTGAGATGTGCACTAAATCATTTGCACATAAACACCAACTCGGGACCCACCTCCTCACTCACACAGGAGAAAAGCCACATTCTTGTGAGATGTGCACCAAATCATTTGCACATAAACAAAACCTCAAGACCCACCTCCTCACTCACACAGGAGAAAAGCCACATTCTTGTGAGATGTGCACCAAATCATTTGCACATAAACAAAACCTCAAGACCCACCTCCTCACTCACACAGGAGAAAAGCCACATTCTTGTGAGATGTGCACCAAATCATTTGCACATAAACAACACTTCAAAACCCACCTCCTCACTCACACTGGAGAAAAGCCACATTCTTGCAAGATGTGTGGGAAGTCATTTTCACAAAAGGATTGTTTTAGAAGGCACCTCCTCACTCACACTGGAGAAAAGCCACATTCTTGCAAGATGTGTGGGAAGTCCTTTTCGCAAAAGGATAGTCTCAGGACCCACCTCCTCATTCACACTGGAGAGAAGGCACATTCTTGTGAGATGTGTGCCAAATCATTTTTGCGAAAGGGTGACCTCAGAAAACACCTCCTCACACACACTGGAGAGAAAGCTCTTTCTTGTGAGATGTGTGCCAAATCATTTTTGCTAAAGGGTGAGCTCAGGACCCACCTCCTCACTCACACAGGAGAAAAGCCACATTCTTGTGAGATGTGTGCCAAATCATTTTCAACAAAAGGTAGCTTCAGATTGCACCTCCTCACTCACACTGGAGAAAAGCCACATTCTTGCGAGATGTGTGCCAAATCATTTTCGCGAAAGAATTGTCTCAGTACCCACCTCCTCACTCACACTGGAGAGAAGGCACATTCTTGTGAGATGTGTGCCAAATCATTTGCACATAAACAAAACCTCAAAACCCACCTCCTCACTCACACTGGAGAAAAGCCACATTCTTGTGAGATGTGTGGGAAGTCATTTTCGCGAAAGGATCGTCTCAGGACCCACCTCATCATTCACACTGGAGAGTAGGCATATTTTTGTTAGATGTGTGTCAAATCATTTTCGCAAAAAGCTGACCTCGGAAAACACTTCCTCAGTCACAGAGGAAAAAAACTACATTCTTGTGAGATGTGTGGCAAATCGTTTTTGTAAAAGTGTCACCTCAGAAGTCGTCTCATCACTTACATTGGAGAAAAGCCACATTCTTGGGGCATGTTCTCCAAATCATTTTCACAAAAGAGAGGACTCGTGACACACCTCCTCACTCACACTGAAGAAATGCCACATTCCTGTGACAAGCACTAAGTTATTTTCACAAAATTGTTTCATCAGAAAACACCTCCTCACTCACAGGTGAAAAGATACATTCTTGTAAGATGTGTATCAAATCATTTTCGCTAAAGGGTGACCTAAGAAGGCACATCTTCACTCGCACTGGAGAATACCCTCATTTCACAAAAGAGTTCACTCAAAAAACACTTCCTCTCTCATTGTTGAAAAGCCACATTCTTTGGAGATATATGCCTGATCATTTTCATAAAAAAGTGAGACCTCGGAAGGTACCTCTTTACTCACACCTGAGAAAAGTCGTTGTTTTCGTGTATTTTACGAAATTTTTTAATTTATATAAATTAATTATAAAAATTAGGAATTGGTAAATTCTCATAGTGGTCATTCCAAGTCAAATCAACACACCTATTTTACCTCACCATCTCAGATTTTGATAAAATTTGGCGTAGAGGTTACATACATATAGACTAAGAAAAATGCAATTTTTTTTTTAAATATATCGACTCGTTTTGAAAATACGGCTATTTAAAAATTTTAAATTTAGGCAAAAATTACAATTGACATATTTTCAAATTGTCATAACTGGTTTTCTATTTAAGCTAGAGAGGTGGTTCAGGTGCCAATATTTAGCAATTTGTATGGCCTTTAATATGATATGCAACACAGTTGTGATTAAACATCTTTTTAAAAAAAAAAATTTAATTTAAAGAAAAGTGCGTCTTCAAAAAATTCTAAAATTTAGTTTATATTAATGTTTAATGATCAACTAAGTTTCAGAGTGGGATGTTCATGGGTTCATAGATAAAAAAAATTAATGGGCACTTCGTAAAAATTTAGTTTAACAAATAGGAAGGACACATTGTCGTAACTGGTTTTCTTACAAAGCTATAGAGATGGTTCAGGTGTCAATTTGTAAAAAAATTTATGGCCTTTAAAATGATGTGTAGCACAATTGTGATTTATTTATTTTCAAAAAATTAATTCCAAATTTAAATTAAAAAAGTGCTTTTTTTTTTTAAACATTCTAATAATTAGTTTATACTAATATTTAATGATTAACAAAGTTTCAGAGTGAAATGGTTTTGTAGGTATTAACATTAATATGGTAATAAAAATACAATAGCTTTTACATACTTGATATATTGTTCAATAATTAATGAAAGCCTCATTAATTTTTGAAGTGTCACTTTCAGATAAAATATATAGTCTTCCAGTTGGTGTCACTGGATATATTTTACACAATACTTGTGTGAGAGGCAGCCATAACACATCTATCTCCTTTGGATAAAAAAATGAATTGGATAGTCCTGCTGGATGAAGGAAAGTTAGTTTCACTTCATCAAGTTCTTCGTTTTTTTTTTTCAAGCACATATACTATCCACCATTTTACGTCATACACTGCAGTGACATAACCATTCAAGTCTTCTAATTTTAATGATCTGCTAATCGTGAAACAGTTACTTCTGATGACTTTATAGCATCAGAAAATGTTTTGACAGTAATTTTGCATGTGCTGCCATCAATAGGTATAAAAGCATGTAATTGTTGAGTCCCTTGGATGATAATTGCCTGAGCAAAACGATTGCTTAAGAATAATTTTGACTTAACATAATCTTCTTGTGATGAAAAAGTGAAGTGAATGGCAGAAATATTTTCTTCAGCCCATTCATAAAGTTAGCGAGGGGTCAATATTTGCTTTTCATAGGGACGTTGTAAACCAGCTCTTACTGCCAATCTCTTTATAGATCCGCCAACTCCATCACATGGCCCTTTTTCATGTGGTGTTGCCGAAAAATGCCATTCTGCATCAATGCCAAAGTCTTGCTTGTGACAGCACAAGTTAGTGAATTTTTTTTTGTTTTTATACTGGACAGCACACCCATCAGAGAAGTATATCTTTCCAGGAATTTTTCAAAAAATTTCCGTCAGCAGGGGTCGCAGACGTCCTATATGTCCTATAAATCCTATATATTTTTTTTTAAACCGGCAAAAACGTCCTATATTGTCCTATATTTCTATATTGATTCGATCTATATTTTCTTCGAATTCGTAATAACGGCGCCGATCGTTGCCATTTTTTATATTTCGGATTCTTTGGCGCTATAGTAGGTGAAAAAAACCTGACAAAAGCGATGTTTGTAACGGCCACGTTTTATCTCTTGTGACGTCATGTGCTACATAACCTACAACTCAACTCTACTGGACCGGCGGGAGTTGTAAACATGTGAACTTTTCCATAGCACGTGGTCTTAAATTTCTGATTTGTTTTCTCCTCCAAAGTAGTAAATTAATTGGTCATAATACATAGAGAGATGCAGCAACAAAACTCTGCCTCGAGAAAAACGGATGAAAACAACTTGTGATTAACTTACAGGACTAGGACTACTATAGAACATTTTGAGTGCTCAGTCGATAATTGATGAAGGAAACAAAAGGGTTAAGATTTACTGTATGATGTCGGATGGAGATTTTTTTATTCCAAATCCGATACGGATTCTGCGCCACGAATTGTTTACATCAAACCGCGCCTAATTATGACAACCATAGGCAGTTCTCTTGCTCTTCAAAAAATGGCAGGGCTGCCATTTTTTGTCAATCACCGTGGCGCAGAATCAATACCGGATTCGGAATATTAGCCACGATTTTTTCATAAAAGTCGTCAAAAAGTTCAGTAGCAACTGTGCAGTTATTTGATGTTTTAAATTGTCCTATATATATATATTTTTTAAATCCTATATATTCTTATTTTGTCATTTTGACACCCTGCGTCAGGAAAGAAATATTTTTTTTTTTTTAAATGTGTAAACAGCAACAGTGTTGTGTTGAAGGCAATCGGAAATCACAACGTAGCTTAAGTGCTGCACATTTTTTCCTTCTTTATAATAAATTACAAAGGGATGTATTGTGGCTTGTCCACTAGCCCAGTGATAACTTTGAGCCTCATCTTGCACAACCATAGTAAAATTTTCTGAGAAGTCAAGAGTCACTGCAAATTTAAATTTTCTTTAACATGATTCATGTAAGATGCCTGTTGTTTTGCAATAAAGTCATGTCTAATTAGGTGTGTTAATTTGTTACAAAATAAATCAATAAAATCAGTTGATGATTTTTGCAAAGTCTCTAAATTACATCTATCTACAGAAATCCATTCCCTAAATGTAATTTTTTCTATCAGATTTTCTTCAAAAGATGTTTCAAGAATTCTTCGTATTTCACCAGGACAAGATATGCAATTAACCACATTGCACTCAATTGATGACAGATTACACATCAATTTGGATATGCAATCCTTGTAGGTTTTTAGTTCATTTGTTAGAAACCCTAATCTGGCATTTTCAATCATCAGTTTAACATTTTGATGTGTTGTGCAAACATATACTGTGTGTGTTCCACTTGAACCTGCTAAAATACAGTACTTTGGTCAAAGCTCAGCAAATTTTGAAAATCCTATTTTCATATTTGGAAATTTTTCCTTGAATCCCCTCACTCACTGATTCACTCACTCACTCACTGACTCACTCATCACTAATTCTCCCACTTCCCACATAGTCACAACTCTGAAAATCGGCACAAATATTAACAATGGTAAAAATAGAAAAAGTAAACTATTCCGATCTCGATTAACACACTTTAAGGGGTCGAAAAGGGGTTAAACGTTCCAAACGGGGGACATTCGAAAATCCTACTTCCCACATAGTCACAACTCTGAAAATCGGCACAAATATCAACAATGGTAAAAATAGAAAAAGTAAACTATTCCGATCTCGATTAACACACTTTAAGGGGTCGAAAAGGGGTTAAACGTTCCAAACGGGGGACATTCGAATATCCCACTTCCCACATAGTCACAACTCTGAAAATCGGCACAAATATCAACAATGGTAAAAATAGAAAAAGTAAACTATTCCGATCTCGATTAACCCACTTTAAGGGGTCGAAAAGGGGTTAAACGTTCCAAACGGGGGACATTCGAATATCCCACTTCCCACATAGTCACAACTCTGAAAATCGGCACAAATATCAACAATGGTAAAAATAGAAAAAGTAAACTATTCCGATCTCGATTAACCCACTTTAAGGGGTCGAAAAGGGGTTAAACGTTCCAAACGGGGGACATTCGAAAATCCTACTTCCCACATAGTCACAACTCTGAAAATCGGCACAAATATCAACAATGGTAAAAATAGAAAAAGTAAACTATTCCGATCTCGATTAACCCACTTTAAGGGGTCGAAAAGGGGTTAAACGTTCCAAACGGGGGACATTCGAATATCCCACTTCCCACATAGTCACAACTCTGAAAATCGGCACAAATATCAACAATGGTAAAAATAGAAAAAGTAAACTATTCCGATCTCGATTAACCCACTTTAAGGGGTCGAAAAGGGGTTAAACGTTCCAAACGGGGGACATTCGAATATCCCACTTCCCACATAGTCACAACTCTGAAAATCGGCACAAATATCAACAATGGTAAAAATAGAAAAAGTAAACTATTCCGATCTCGATTAACACACTTTAAGGGGTCGAAAAGGGGTTAAACGTTCCAAACGGGGGACATTCGAAAATCCTACTTCCCACATAGTCACAACTCTGAATATCGGCACAAATATCAACAATGGTAAAAATAGAAAAAGTAAACTATTCCGATCTCGATTAACCCACTTTAAGGGGTCGAAAAGGGGTTAAACGTTCCAAACGGGGGACATTCGAAAATCCTACTTCCCACATAGTCACAACTCTGAATATCGGCACAAATATCAACAATGGTAAAAATAGAAAAAGTAAACTATTCCGATCTCGATTAACCCACTTTAAGGGGTCGAAAAGGGGTTAAACGTTCCAAACGGGGGACATTCGAAAATCCTACTTCCCACATAGTCACAACTCTGAAAATCGGCACAAATATCAACAATGGTAAACATAGAAAAAGTAAGCTATTCCGATCTCGATTAACCCACTTTAAGAGGTCAAAAAGGGGTTAAACGTTCCAAACGAGCGATATATTCGAATGTCCTACTTCTCATATTTTCACAATTCTGAAAACTGGTGTAAATATCAATAAAGACAAACGCAGAAAAAGTAAACTATTCCGATCTCCGGTGGAAAAGGGGTTAAACGTTCCAAACGAGGAATATTCGAATGTACCACTTCCCATATGGTCACAACTCGGAAATTTGGTACAAATGTCAAAAAAGGTTAAACATAGAAAAAGTAAGCTATTCTGTTCTCGATTAACCAACTTTAAGTGGTCGAAAAGGGGTTAAATGTTCCAAACGAGGGATATCCGAATGTTCCTCTTCCAATGTAGTCATTTTTCTGATATTTTTTTGCAAATGTTAAAAAAATAAATCATTCCAATAACGATTAACGAATTTTTAAGGGATGAAAAGACGACGCAACATTGAAACTATACGAGGATTAACTTAATGTCTAATTAACTTAATTCCAATACAGCTACTACTTTGAAATTTAGAACCAAGAGCAAACATAAACACAATAAACTATTCCAGTTTACAATTCACAATTATAAATTTCGTTTAGAATGTCAACAAAGGAAAGTTCCTATTTTGATAAATCAATTTGTCGGGATCGAAAAGGGAGCAAACGTCTGAAGTGTAGAATACATGAATGTCTTTTGATCGCTAAAATGCTAATGGTAAAATTTCGTAGCGCAACCCGGGTATTTAGCTAGTAATAAATATGCCTCTTAAAAGTTGCATAAGATTAGTCTTTTAGAAATTTTTAATTTGTTTCCATTTGGTTCAATAACTGTTATACAGTCTTTAACACCTGTCATAGCTCTACTGACTTTATCACTTTTGTAAAACTTGTGAATATTTTCAACCATTTCTTTAGAAAGGCTTTTACCTGGTTGAGGGTTAGGACTTCCCAAAATTCCTTTTTCTTTAAGTAGTTTTTTTTTATTGTCGTACCATGTAGTTTGGAGCTTTAAACTCTCGCATTATTTTTCTTATTCTGCAGTTTTCAGGTAGGCAAGATAAAATCATTATCTTGTAGCTGATATTCTATTGCTGATATTTTCGTTAGTGTGATGGTTATTTTCGAAGAGTGCTGCGCTTTTGTTAACATCCGATATTACCGAATCTTGCACAAACATTACCGAGAAAATGTCAATATTACCGACATTTGTGCCGATATGTACGTTTTTGCAGTGGTCATTTCTGCTGAGTCTTCAACTTACGTAATATCCTCTGTCTAGATTTTCGACGGTATTGTAAGCCCTATCGCTAATATTTACGCAAGTTGTGGTAGTCATTTTCGATGAAGTTTACATTGATGTAATAGCAGCTACTGCTGAGATTTGCTACGCTGTTTGATGACTTAAAAAAATTCGATATTACTGGAATTTTGCGCCGATATTATCGAGATGGCGATGGTATGGTGGGCGCTATCCCGATATTTACGTTGGTGTTATATTCGTTTTCGCCAAGGTCTATGGTAATGTAATAGTAGATATTGCCGAGATTTGCGACTCTCTTTGGTGACTTAAAAAAAAAAAGGACATTACTGGGATTTTGATCCGAGATTGCGATGGTATGGTAGGTGCTATCATTTACGTTGGTGTTATATTCGTTTTCGCCAAGATCGGTAATGTAATAGCAGCTATTGCCGAGATTTGCGACGCCGATTTGGTGACATTCGTCTCGAGTATTTCTGCTTCATAAAAAAAAAAATTCCCCACCTACTGCAAAATTTATTTTTCTGCTACAATTTTTTTTCCCCCTGCAAAAGTTGCTTTTACGTGCTACACTGGGTATTTTTAGTGCTACTAGCCTTGTTTTTACCTGCTACGAAAGTCATTTTACCTGCTCCAAAACTTGATTTTACCTGCTCCAAATCTTTCTGAGTGAGTGGGAGCTCTGCATTCGTCATTAGACAAGCCAACATACATTTACAAAAACCCATGCCTAACACGTGACTCGAACCCGCAATCTCGCGGTCTAGAAGCTAGCACGCTAACCACTATACCGTTTGGTCGGCATATTCAAAATTGAAATTTTAAAATTAAATTATTTTTTTTTAAATATTTAATTTACACCTATGTTACATATTATATTAAATTTCATACAAAATGCTAAACATTGACACCTAAACCACCTCTCTATCTTAAATAGAAAACCAGCTATGTCAATTTGTGATTTTTGATTAAATTTTCAATTTGTAAATAGCAGTATTTTCAAAAACGAGTCGATATATTTCAATAAAATTTGGCATTTTTCTAAGTCTACATATATGTAACCTTTCTGCCAAATTTCATCAAAATCTGAGATGGCGAGGTAAAATTTTTGCAAAAAGTTTGATTGACACGGAATGACCCATAGATAAAGACACAAGCCAGTCTGTCTCACCCTGATCAAACTAGACACAATGACCATTTTCCTCAAGTCTTTAGAACCTTTTTTTAAACTTAAATACAATATCATATTACACTGATATGTAGATAAACATGTTATACGTCAACGGATATCTCTGGTTAAATATTATCCTTTGAAATTTTTATTTACAATATGTAATTAGTTGAAAATTTACAATAACTAATTATACATAAAATAAGCAATAACGATGTTTGCAGCCCAGTAGCAGAAACTTTTCTGCCAGTCTGCGACACTAATTTGGATATTAGAAAATAATCTACAGTGAAATTATTATTATTTTTAAGTTTGCATTAAATACATAAGCACCTTATTTGTCAATTTTACCGAAAATTCCTGTTTTACATAACCATAGAAATTTAGCAAAATAAATTAAATAATAAAACGGAAATATTTAGAATTATTGTATCTTAAATTAAAATTCTAATCATTCTGTATAAATTCAAACAAATGGCGAAAGCGATCTTCACATTAATCAAGGACATAACGGCCGTCACATCAGATCAAGCCTACGCGAATGACAACAAAACGGCATTGCAATTTTCGCCGATAGCTGCTACTAAAACGGCTTAAACTTACGTGAAAATTACCACTACTCCAACGCAAATATCGGCAATTACATCAAAGTTACAATCGGCAAAAACTACCATTATACCAACGTAAGTATCGGCGTTAGCGCCTAATATATGGGTAAGAATCTGAAATTTTATGCAATAGAGACGATTATACTATTGACATAACACTCAACAAAATTGACTATCTTAACCACTTAAATCTCAGAGATGGTGACAATTATTGAGGCGCAAACCTTCGAAATAGTGGTTATTATATCGGCGTAACTCTCCCCGAAAAGAAACATCGTAACGGCGTAAATATCAGCGATATCTCCCGCCTTAGCAGCTTGATTCTCGGCAACAGCGGTCCTTACTTCAGCGTAACTTTTAGCGAAGCTAACTACTACACACCAATTTGTAAAAGCACATAGAACTCATTACGTTTCTATACAATCTCCTTAAAGTCAAGCATGGAGAGCATCACAATTCCGATTCCTTTGTCATGAAGTGAAGTATCGCCCATGTGCGTTGACTCAAATCACCCAACTTAGAAATCGGACTAAAAAAAAAATTATTATTATTTTTTTTTTTAAAGTCAGATTTACAAAATAATCTGCAGGCTGCTGGAAAATCTGCGACGTCCGTCTCCCGTCTCGCATTTTCTACTACCGGGGTTTGCAGGATATAATTCTGATTATCTCCTGTTCCTGAAACACATTAGAAAGTGGGGTTAAATGTGGCAGAATAATTAAACAACTAGAATTCCCCCCCCCCCCCTTTGGAAGATATAAATATACGTATTACTTTTTGGTCATTAGAGCAGAAATTCTGAGCTCTTTTCTTCAGCAAATGATACATCCTCTATAATTTATATATATATAATATATATATGTGGGTTGGAGATCCCTCCAATAGATGGCATTCCCTTCAACGGATATCGCCCCTGGCGGAGAAGTAGTGAAGTAGGAGTACGTGATGACGGAAGGAGAGGGAGGGAGAAGACATTCTTCTGGAGAGAGAAAACGAGAGCGGAAGGCGCTGTGGGGTTTTGTCCCCCTGACGATGTATAATAACCTTAAAATATGTTAATTAAAGTTCAATGAACAACTAATGCCTAATTATTCAGCCCCACTAGCCTTCCCACATGGGGGCTCGGCCTAAGGAAAAAATGGAAAGATCTTCGGCCTACAAAAGCCAACGGTAAACCTGCCGCGTGAAAAAATTGTTAGATACGGTCGCCTAGCTGCGGAGTATCAAAAAAAGTAAAACTGGACACTTGCGAGTCGTCTCACCTGCACAGCAGCCCATAGAAAAGATTTCCCTATTACAATCCGGCAGAAGCGAAACTACGGAGAGCCAAAGCAGAACTGATACCTCGAACTATGCCAGCACTGGAGCATTGGGGATGAAATGATGAAAACCTACCTGAATACTACAGACGGACTGTAAAATCAACTAAAAGAAATTGAAAAGTGCACAGGGTGCATGAAAACCGAAACGACGAGTGGAAGCAACGAGTGGCTATATCTACGGGGTTTCTATAGTGTCTGCACGGGTGTCTACACTGGATCCTGTGAGTAGAAATTTTTGATTTTTGAAACTAACCATGCCGCTAAATACAGCTGCAACTTCAAATAAACCAGTTATGACCTTTTTGGCGAAGGCACGAAAATGTGATTTAATAGTCCTTGTTAGAGAACTTAACTTAACTGTTCCTGAACATGCGACAATTGCACAGATGAATAAATTAATTACTGAGTCTAGTGATTATTCTGCGGAAATCACTAAAGATATGTTAGCTACTATAGTTAGCGAACGTGAGGAGGAAGAACGACAAGCCCAACTCGATATTGAAAGGGAAGAAAGACAAGCCCAACGCGATTTAGAACTAAAAAAATTAGAAGCCGAAACTGCAAACCGACAAAATCAGCCGATAGAAAATTCCGGAACAAAATATGATGTTTTAAAAATTATGAAACCTTTTGATATGAAAAGCGACGTAGCTATATTCTTAACATTATTCGAAAGACAAATTTCTAGAGCAGAAATAACAAAAGAGAACTGGGTTACCCATTTGTTAACACTACTTCCTTTAGAGATCGTTAATTTAATCGCACGGGAACCAGAAATCAAGGCTAACGATTACGATCATATAAAAAAAGTACTTCTAAAACGCTTTTATTTATCACCAGAACAGTTTCGTCAAAATTTTGCTAGTCATAAAAAAGACATTCAAGCTTCATGGAGAGATTTCGCTTTTGAGCTGACAAGCTTTTTGGAAGGATGGCTACAGGGATTAAAAGTAGAAACTTTTCAAGATTTAAAAGAACTAATGATCGTAGATCAACTGAAACGAAAAATGCCAAAAGAAACTCGCGAACATTTTCTAGATGACCTGCCTAAAATATCTCGAGTAGAAGAGTTGATAGAAAAACTCGACGATTTCGATTCGGTTAGAAGAAATATTTCAAACATAAATTTACGAGGAAATAGGGGGTACGAAACAAAGCATAATGATAGCGAACATGTAACAGGTCATTATAATAAACGTGCCCAAACCTGGTCAAAAAAGCAGCTTACTAACCCATGTGTATATAATAAAAATAATAGTGCATCTTGTGGCTATGACAAATATAATAGTGCATATGGTGGTTATAGTAAAAATAATGATTCTTCTTATGTAAATAATGGTAGAAGTAATACTGTAAATAATGATAAATATAATACTGTAAATGATTATGATACTACCAATAGAAATAAAAGTAGTTTAGTTGATAAGAATAACAGTATAGTCTGCTGGCACTGTAACAAGTTTGGTCATAAAAGTTTTGTGTGCCCAGACAAAAGGGTAGTTAACAGTGTAAATAAAGCTTTACCAGTATGTAATAAAACTTGGAAAAAGTTAATTATTAGAGGTAATGAAGTTCTATCTTTGGTGGATACAGGGAGTGATTTATGTCTATGTAATCTAGAATTTTATTCAAGTATTAGTAATCCGGAATTATTACATGAAAGTATTATTATTAATGGGGTTAACACACAAGGTATTATACCAAAGGGATATTTTTACTGTGATATTGAAATTGATAATTTTACCATATCAAATAAAGTGTATGTGATGGATAACCTGAGTACCACATTCATTCTGGGAATGGATTTGCTTTCCAAAGTAAATTATGTTTTAAGCGATCAAGAACTCGTAATTCGTAGTATTAAAGATCATAAAACAATCTCTTTAGCTCAAATGAAACAGATCAAAATGCCCAAAGAACAGGAAATAAAAAGATACTTTATTTCCAGCGTTTTTATAAAAGAGGCAATTCCGTCTTACGATAAATTCAAGGTCAAAAGGTATCACTCTTCAGAAATCAATGAGCTGCATGATTCGCAAATATATTTCGGAGGTAAACAGGGCCACGTGCTTGTGGAACAACATGGCGGTGTGCTCACATCACAACAAAACCACGTGCGTTTGTTGACAAACAGAAAAAGCTGCGGATTCCTAACAGTTCATAGATTAGATTCAGATAATGAAAAGGCTTCTATTCCGGAAAGAAACATTTCAACGAATAATGATTTTAAGGAAAATGATATTTTTAAAACTGTTGGAATTTTAAATGATAACTTTTTGGATTTAGTGCACATTAGTGATTTGAGCATTAGAAAGGAGGTTTCGGACTTAATAAAAAATTACGTTCCGAATAAAACGAAGAGTACTAATTTAAATATGAAAATAATTTTGAAAGACGATATTCCTATTCGTCAACGTCCTAGAAGATTAGCTTTGCCCGAGAAACTGGAGGTTGATAAAATCGTTGCCGAATGGCTTGAAAAAGGGATTATACGAAACAGCTGTTCAGATTACTGTTCTCCAGTGGTCTTAGTGAAAAAGAAATCTGGAGAATCACGTTTAGCAATCGACTATAGGTTGATTAACCGTCGTTTAATTAAAGATAGTTTTCCCCTACCCATTATCGAAGAAGTTTTAGATCAATTAGGGAATAATAAGGTGTTCTCAAAAATTGATTTGAAGAGCGGGTTTATGCACGTCGACGTTGAGGAAGACAGCATAAAATATACTTCTTTCGTGACTCATTCTTCTCAGTTTGAATTCTGTAAAATGCCCTTCGGGATGTCAACAAGTCCGGCAATATTTCAAAGATACATTAACTATGTTTTCAGAGATCTTCTTAAAGATGGAACTGTGCTTATTTATCTTGATGATATAATTCTGCCATCGCTTAATGAACGTGAGAATGTCAACAGTTTGAAGAGAGTGTTAGAAACAGCATCCCAATACGGTCTTGAATTAAATTTAAAGAAGTGCCAATTTTTAAAAAAGAAGATAGAATTTTTAGGACATGTCATTGAGAATGGTACAATCAAACCTTCGTTTGACAAAGTTAAAGCGGTCCAGAACTTTCCCACACCTAAAAATGTAAAAGGCGTTCAAAGTTTTTTGGGATTGACGGGATATTTTCGTAAATACATCAAATCATATTCCCTCATAGCGAAACCATTGAGTGATTTACTTAGAAACAACACTACATTTTATTTTGGGAATGAGCAGCAAAATGCCTTTAAAGCACTGAAAGACATCCTTTCAAAGAGTCCTGTGCTTCACATTTATCAACCGGGTGCAAGATTAGAGTTACACACAGACGCAAGTTCTTATGGGTATGGTGCAATTCTTTTCCAGGAAGCGGAAGATAAGAAGTTGTATCCCATATACTACATGAGTAAAAAAACATCGACACACGAAGAAAAATATTCAAGCTATGAATTAGAAGTTTTAGCAGTAATTGAAGCTTTGAAGAAATTTAGAAACTATTTATTAGGCACTAAGTTTAAAATAGTTACTGACTGCTCCGCATTTAAAATGACCATGAGCAAGCGTGATTTAACACCAAAAATAGCCCGTTATGCACTTATACTTGAAGAGTATGACTACGAAATTGTACACAGACCTGGTACTCGTATGAAACATGTTGATTCTTTAAATCGACATCCTGTTTTGATAGCTACGTGTGAAGACATAACACGAAATATCGCCGCTGCACAAGCAACTGATGAGTACATCCAAACAATCAAAGAGGCCTTAGAAGAAGGAAGAGTAAACAACTTCGTCGAGAAGAATAACATTTTGTATAAGGTTGTCAATCATAGAGAGCTACTGGTAGTACCACAAGAAATGCAAGCAGAAATTGCGAGGAAGATTCATAGTAATGGACATTTCGCTGCACAAAAAACAGAAGAAATTTTGAAGCAAGAATATTTTATACCAAAGGCACGTAACATCATTGAAACAGTCATAGCAAACTGCGTTGAATGCATACTTTGCAATGCGAAGAAAGGAAAAGCAGAAGGATTTTTAAATCCCATTTCGAAAGACAGCATTCCTCTACATACTTACCATGTTGATTTCGTTGGACCCCTACCTTCTACAAACAAGCAGTACAAGCATATATTTTCTGTCATCGATTCTTTTACGAAGTTTGTATGGTTTTACCCAGTGAAATCTACATCTGCCAACGACGCCATACAGAAATTAAAACAACAGCAAGTCATTTTTGGAAATCCGTCACGAATAATAGCGGATAAAGGTTCAGCTTTCACGTCGAAGCAGTTCGAAGAGTATTGTCAAGAGGAGAACATAGAACTTATTACCATAACAACTGGAATTCCGAGAGGTAACGGACAGATCGAAAGAATTCATGGAACTTTGGCACCAATCCTTGCTAAGCTGTCGATTGAGGAGCCTGAAAAGTGGTTCAAGCACGTCAATAAAGTCCAGCGAACGATGAATTCAACAACAAGTCGAAGTACCAAGAGAACTCCTTTCGAATTACTAACTGGAGTCAAGATGCGAAATAAAGAAGATTTGAAGATTTTGGAAATGCTGGAAGAGGAGAGAATTACAGAGATGATGAACACTCGTGAAATAGAACGCGAAGAAGCGAAGAAGAATATTCTTAAACTACAGGAAGAAAATCGGAGAAACTTCAACAAGAAGAGAAAGGTCGCCCACAACTACAAGATCGGAGACCTAGTAGCAATACAAAGAACACAGATGGGGCCAGGAATGAAACTGCGTCCTAAGTTTCATGGACCTTATGAAGTCATCAAGATCAGACCGAAAGACCGATACGATGTGAAAAAAGTTGGTCATCATGAGGGACCTAATCAGACGTCGACTGCGGCCGATCTCATGAAAAAATGGGGACAATAGAAAGTCATAAACTAAAAAACTTTTTAGTTGTGAACTTTTCCTAAGTGTTTTTGAACTCTTTCAAGAGAACTTTAATTTCGAATTTTGAAACTTTTTCAGTGTTTTTTAACTTTTCGAGTGAACTTTGAATATTTGAACATTTTCTAGTGATTTTTTTTAAACTACAAACTTTTTAGGGAGAATCCTGCAAGTTTAGAACCTTTCATCACATCCTACACCAAATTTTAAAAATTTTAGAACATTTTTCTCTCCGTTTTCTTTTGATTCTTTTCAGAATTTGATATCAGGCGAGGACGCCTGCATTGTCAGGACGGCCGTGTGGGTTGGAGATCCCTCCAATAGATGGCATTCCCTTCAACGGATATCGCCCCTGGCGGAGAAGTAGTGAAGTAGGAGTACGTGATGACGGAAGGAGAGGGAGGGAGAAGACATTCTTCTGGAGAGAGAGAACGAGAGCGGAAGGCGCTGTGGGGTTTTGTCCCCCTGACGATGTATAATAACCTTAAAATATGTTAATTAAAGTTCAATGAACAACTAATGCCTAATTATTCAGCCCCACTAGCCTTCCCACATATATATATATATATATGCATATCCCTTAGCATTGTTCACAAATATATGAGCCTTGAAGTCCTACTCTCCTACAATCACACCTGTTACTCGAGTTGCTGTTATTCATACAGTTGCAAGATATAATGTATTGTAAGTTGAGGAACCGATTTGCCGTGAAACACGTGGTGAATGCTGACGTGCGGCAGCTAACGATGGAGGGAGAGTTTCCAATATAGATGTGGGGATTATTTCAGTTTTGACTATTCCTCTGCTGTTCATGTATGTCTGTAACTCATCTAGTGTACTCAATTTCAGCCTTTGTAAAGTGTTATCCTGAACTTTTCTCCTGCTTCTGCTATTTTATCACAATCTGCTTCAACCAAATTAAAAAAGACCACTGTTTTCTTTATTTGAGGATTTTCAGATAGAATACCTCAAGCCTTTTTCTTTTCTTTCCTTTAGTTTACACTGCAGATGTTGAATGTCATCCAGTCATAGCATTGGCAAGAAGTATATAGTTCTTCATACCGCCAGTCTTTCTATACCTACAATATCACAGAATTTTGCAATTTTTTTCTGACTCTCGGTACAAGAAGCATGTTTGCTTCATTTGGAGTTCTAGCGACTAGCATTGTCTAAATATCTCTATCTATAGCAACAACTGTCACCTTTTGTTTACATTTAGATTTTTCCATTGCAGTGGCAACAAATTAAGCATCACCTACAGCTTCTTTCACGTCCACTCCTTCCTTTTCAAGACGAATTTTTAGTTATTGTATGAGCATGGTTTAATTGTCACTATTTGACAGAAAATCTTCTTGTTTGTATGTAACCATTTTTGTGTCTTCAACTATTACGTTCGCACATCTCCGTTTTCGTGCTCTTCGAATTTGTTCTTGTTCTTAAGTTGTAGGACCACTGCAGTGGCGGCTCGTGAGCAGTGAAAGTGAGGGGGCCCGATACCAAAAATTATATATATCTATATATATATATATGCTTGCTTACAACAACAAATAAGGTTTTAAAATAATTGAAATAAAAAAATTAAGTCGTGAGTAATGCTACTAATATTTCAGTCAATGATATTTTAATTATTAATTCATGCAAAATAATTTTGATTTTTGTATAATAGAGTTAATAAAATATTACAAAACCTTTGAAAGTGCAATATTTACAAAATTGAAGGCATTGTTACATTGACCAGTTCAATAGTTTTAAATTGAACTACTTGATATTCTTTGAATAGCAATATATGTCGTATATTTTTTTGGCACAAGAGCTAAGGGAGAGTTATACTTCAACGGAATATCCTTCAATCAAAATTTGAACTCTAATATATTAGTTCTTCTATCGAGGAAAGAACGTTTTTAAAGAAATCTTTTAAGAGAAAATGCACAGAATATGTATTTTAAATTTGAAGAAATCCTGAAAATCTGCAGAGGAACTCAACAATCGAAACCAAGATATCAGTCACAATTATTGATGTGTCTACTCACTTTGAAAACAGATTACAGAGAAAACGGCGTGACTCGATTGTATTGCTTCGGGTGTCAATGAGTTCGGATATAGCAGTCGTTAAAAATACAAGATTTTGACCATGATTGAAAAGAAGTTAAAAAGTATAGGACTAACTTTAAACTTTTAATTTCGAATATCCTGTATGATATTTTTTTCAATGCTGTACACCTACTTATTTATTACAGAATTTTTTCTAAAATTAGATCCTCTTCTCTTTTATTTGTAATACCCTGTAAAAGGATAAATGTAGTAATTCTAGCCAAACCACTTATTTTGATTTGATAAGGAAATATTTTGCTGTCGTTATAGAAATTCATCTATTGATTGTACCGGAAAGTTACGTTAATAATTGTATACTATATTGTTATGAATTTTTCCTCTGAGGCAATGATGGCACATTTTTTAAGATAAAAACTACTATTTATTCACTTCAGAAAACTCACAGAATTTATTCAAAGGCAACAGTGTTATCACTCGTAAGCTTCAACACAAGCTTCAACAAAAAACAACTTCGAATACAGCGATTATACAAGCTCACTCCAATAAGTAAACAAAGTGAACAGCTTTCATCGAACTCCGAAGTCAATCTGAAAACTTTCCCGATCTCCAGTCTTATTTATACTTGTCGCGAGAGCACATTCCTGAAATTTCCAGCCAATTCGTCGGAAAAGAAACATCGCGAAATTTCTCAATTGCTTTAGGTGTTGCCACCTTTTTCTAATCTATATAATCGCTGTTAATAAATTAAATAAGATACAATAAATTACAATAGAATTTTAAAATAATACGTCACTATTTACACTATATACAGACAATTTGTGCAACAATATCAAATATCATTGGAAGAGGTAAGGCAAATCAACACTTCTGATCATTTGAACGAAATTTAAATACTCAGTTATTTTTCAAAACAAAAAGTAAATATCTGAACAAAAAGCAATTGTTGACTATTACATTTTACTAAATAAAGAGTAAAATTTAAAATAAAAAAAATAAAAACTTACCGTGGTTATTTATTGGTGTAAATTCTTTCGCAGTCGTACAAGTTGAAGACACTAAAGATAAACGCCTGATCCCTGACTTTAAAGTAAGAATTGACCATTTCCTTGCAGATCCCCCATGACCAGGAGGAGTATTAGTAATATGATACTCATACCCATGGTATGACGAAAAAACTAAGGAAAAAACAGGATGTCACGTGAAAGGGAAGGAATGGCCCTCGCCACATTATAGAATTTTCTGTCGTATCTCTTTGCTCTTTAAGATGCAAATTCAAGGTCGATTTTTGGTCATTTTGTTCCCCCAAGCACAGTCTGGGTAAACTAACATCTTTTGAAGAGGGCAAGAAGATTATCCTCATATAGTCATTCTAATAGCGTTAGGCTGTTAGAGTTTTAATAGGAATTATGGGTTCTTACAATATTCTGTAGAATTGCAATCGTACTATAGTACGATTATTTAAAGTTTCCCCCCCCCCTTTTTTTTGTTATGGTTTAGGCTTTTATTTTTGTAATTTATTTACGTACGTGATTTTTTTATAGCAAATAAAATTTAAGGGGTATCCGCACACTAATACTGTATAACAAATTGACTTCTAATTAAGAGGAAGATTGAACAATAATATCTGATGCAAAAATTTGGCTCACTCTTTCGTCATACATCCGACCAGGATTGTAGAAAAATGTGCCTAGTCAGTTAGAGCTACATTGGAAATTACTTTCAAAGGAACACTTTCAGTTTTTAGAAACAACAAGGATTCTTCTTTTGAGTGAGATCTTATCTCTTTCCACAAGACAGACCGACAATCAATGAGAGACATCCTAGTTTTTGTGCGAAATAAGTTAGTTACTTTCATTCAACTTATTTTTTCAAACGGTCACAGATGAGCATAAAAAAATCTTAGTTGGGCATTTCAAATTCATTCCTTCAGCAACGAATTATAGTATGACTTACATCATTAAACTTTATGAGCCTAGTTATAAAATAAAAAATATCGATGTGTAACATTCATATTGGGTCTCTGATCTAATGAGATTAACTTTTATTTCGGCCGGGGATCTCCTTATCCTATAGATCAGAAGACAGTGCCAAAACACGAAACTCAGGAATTTTGTAATTTAAGAACCACACAAGGGGTATAGACTTGCAGGATATTGCAGGTGGCGAAACTCAGTCTCTCACCCCCGCCCCTTCGTCTTTTTTCCAGCCCGTTTCTTCTACGGGCAAAGGAAAAGAAGCGCAATCAGGCGACTTAAATATTCATCCATAAGGAAATTTATTAGTTGAGTGAAAATGGTCAGTTTCAAGATTAAAACATCAGATAAATCAGTATATTAACTAGTAATTAATAAAAAATTTAAAAAAAAAAAATCATTTGTAAAAAAAAATTAATTGTGGGGGGAACCGACTAAAAAAGTGAGGGGGCCCGGGCCCCCCCTGGCCCCCTGCACCAGCCGCCACTGGACCACTGTAATCATCGAAAACTACAGTAGACGAATTGGAGTAGTGAGTGGACACATTCTTCACATAAGATTGAAAAACTTGTTCGTATGTAGTTACAGTCGATCTTCCGGGTATATCAACAAAACTAAATCTGTTGTCAAAATGTGTTTCAAGATTTTTTCGTATCCAGGGTATGGAAAATTTTCCTTCTCCCGCGTGATTCCAGGGCCTGATTTAGAAATTTTTTTTACTGTAGGCCCAACATTCAGAGAGGGGCCCCAATAGCAAATATTCATTTCCTTACGTCACAATATTACCAGATCAAGCTACATTCATTAAGACTAACTTTTTACAATTAAAACTCATAGTTTACTTTTGCACGATTTTTTTGATTTGCTTAAAACTTTTGAATTAATCAAGACCCCCCCCCCCCCCATGAACAATGATTGTAAAGCACACTTTCCTGTATTTTAACTTTACATTTTACCACAGGGTCCACAAATTATATAATAATAAAAATTACTTAATTTTATAACAATAATTGTAAATAATATAAAGTAACCTTTCCACTGTTTCCACGATCTCACCAAAAAGGAGGGCCAAAAAGTCCACGGAAGAGGCTGCAAACTAACCAATCACAAAGAATCTTTCATTTCATAATATAAGAAGTTGTATATGGTTGGTTGGTTGGTGAACATCTCTTTACAAGAGGCGAGAGAAGGAGAACAGCGGCGTAAAACCCTTGTCTCCGTGTACATATGAAGAAGTTGTATATGATTGGCTGAACCGGAAAGATTTGCTTAATTAGGTTTATCTCTCTGACTTAACTCTCTGTGACTATAAAAAATATGGAATTTGCGGATGTGTAACTAAAAATTTTTTATTATTTTTGTTCAGTACTACCCATAAAAAGACCATTATATTTAAAATTTTCAGAAAACTTTCAAAATTTAGGGGCCCCTAGGCCCGGGCCTAATGGTAAATCAGGCCCTGGTTGATTCTGTTTTAAAGATCAGAGCCTGAACTGACACTCATCACTGTCTTCAAGAAATTGACTTGAGCATTTGAATGCACCACACTGCAAAAAAAATCCCGTCAAATTTACGGTTTTAAACTGGCAGCTGGGTCGCCAGTTTAAAACCGTAAAAAATACGGAAACATTCCGTATTAAGTACGGTTTTTGACTGATTGCAACAGTATTTCCCCGTAAAATGAACGGAAACTTTCAGTAATAATTACGGTCATTCCGTACAAAATACAGTATTTCCCCGTAAAATGAACGGAAACTTTCAGTAATAATTACGGTCATTCCGTACAAAATACAGTTTTCTCCCGTAAAATAAACGGAAGCTTTTCGTATTAAAAACGGTTATTGACTGGTTGCTAACATTGAGCCCCGTAAAATAAACGTAAACTTTCCGTATTAAATACGGTAATTTCATGCAAAATAATTTACTCCCGTAAAATAAATTAAAATTTCCCGTATTAAGTACGGTGATTCCATACAAAATGCAATTTCCACCTGTAAAATAAACAGAATTTCTGTGTTGAATAAGGTCAATTCCATATAAAATACAATTTCTCCCGTAAAGTACACGGAAACTTTCTGTAATAAATTTCATATAAAATACACAGAAATTTTTCTGTATAAGAAACAGTTTACCCCTATAAGCGAAGTTTTTCTTATACAAAAACTTCCAGTGACAAAAAAGGTTTACAAATGTAAGTGAACGGTTTGCTTTTGCAAAATATTAAGAAACTTTACATATTAAAAGTAGTTTACAATTGTAGATGGAAAAGCTTCTGCCACAAAATATATGATTAATTTTAGTATTAAACAGTTTACAATATCAAGGAGGCATTTGTGTTCTGCTAAAGGTTTTGTTAGTAATAATGACCATATTCAATGGATGAAAATCATAAAAATTAAAGTACGATTCTGTATCACAGCAAAATATTCTATGTCCCATTATAAATTAAAGCGAAAAAAATTTCCGAAGCAATAAGGTAATCCTTCAACATAAATAGAAAGGTAAAAAATATATCACAAAATGAGCATGTCACACAAAATAATTTATTAATAGCTATCAGTCTTTTCTTATATCAAACTATAATAATAAATTTATTTGGTTATCTATACTATGATTACCTAGACTTTCAATTTGATTAAAACATTAAAAAAATGCAATAATTTACTAACTTTCAAAATATTTTTTAACGCGACAGGATTTAAATGTATTTTATGACACTGTGTATTAAGTATTAAGTAAAAAAAATTAAATTTGATAAAAATATAATTTTATTTCAATACACATAATATAAGTATACATAATTATAAAATTTCAATACACACGAATGAAAAGTGGTTCAGATTACTTTATTTAATAAACAAAATATTAAAAATTTTCTAGGAAGTATCTAGGAATAATTAATCATATCATTCAATACAAGCTGCGGCAACTTTTAAGGCCATATGAAAGTCATTATTAATTTTTCAATTTAGAAAAATATGCAAAATATACGAAAAGGAAAAATTTAGATTGCGGAATGTACAAATTATTGAACACATCTAATAAATAATAATTTTAAAATTTCAATACACACGAATGAAAAATGTACAAATTATTAAACACATCTAATAAATATAAATTATAAAATTTCAATACACCCGAATGTAAAGTGGTTCAGATTACTTTATTTAATAAACAAAATATTATTGAAGCATATCTAATAATTATTGAACACATCTAATAAATTTTCAAAGTTGACAGTATAAAAGTATACATAATT
Organism: Linyphia triangularis; assembly: GCA_963978545.1. Taxonomy (NCBI): domain Eukaryota; kingdom Metazoa; phylum Arthropoda; class Arachnida; order Araneae; family Linyphiidae; genus Linyphia; species Linyphia triangularis. The sequence goes on along the minus strand of OZ021725.1, from coordinate 10,684,748 downwards.
ATAAAATTTCAATACACACGAATGAAAAGTGGTTCAGATTACTTTATTTAACAAACAAAATATAAAAAATTTCTAGGAAGTATCTAGGAATAATTAATCATATCCTTCAATACAAGCTGCGGCAACTTTTAAGGCCATATAAAAGTCATTATTATTTTTTCAGTTAAGAAAAATATGCAAAATATACGAAAAGGAAAAATTTAGATTGCGGAATGTACAAATTATTGAACACATCTAATAAATTTTCAAAATTGACCAATGCAAGTTATATCTGAATAATTATGACTCTACAAAATAACCATCTTATAAAATGTCCAATTTACCACAGTAAACATACTTAAGGTATTTAACTGCTGCTGGAGAGTCTGAAGAATCATTCTTTCACTTACTTCTGTGTGTGGGAGCGAGTTGCCTGTTGTTGTTGTTGCTAATCCTCACTGTCTGACGGAGTGAGACAAGATCCACGAGTTCGTTGACTAAAAGGTAGTCGAAGACTAGGAGAGGATTGCTAAAGAGACCCTCCTTAGAGAGTCCCATGTAATCCAAGAGGTGCTCAGGAGAGGCCTGATGATTTTGGCACTTGGTGCAGGTGGCGAAAGTTTTCCTGCCCTCGTTGAAAGTGAAGCACTTGATGTGACCGCTAGCAAGCCTTGATAGAACAGTTCGGGTATGTCTGTCACACGGGAGGTCAAGGGACAAACCTGGTTTTGAGCCCTTGTACCAATTATGGGTTGGGGGTGTTTTCCACTCCTCCGAGATCTTTGATTTTTCCAGAGAGTACAATTCCAAAAAAATAAGTGTGGAAGAGGGAGATGTTGAAATCCTGCAACCCTCCTTAGCAAGGATATCGGCCTGATCGAGTTGCCTGGTCTGATTAATAGTCATTCATCACTGCGATGGCTGTGTCAGGATACGCTGTCTTTCAGGCGAACAGTTGCTCCCTCAATGTACAGTAGGTCATACAGACGGTGGTGGCGGTATTATGCTTTGGGGGACGTTCTCTTGGGCGTCTCTGGGACCCGTGGTTGTGGTAGAGCAGACCATGAATGCTACAGGGTATCGGAACATCATTGCGGTGACTGAGCCTTTGTCTGGATTCATACCCAGAAGCACCTGTGATACAGATCAAAATAAAGTTTTTAATATAAATCCTTTATATGCATTGGCAACTTTTATGTGCAATTACAACCAGTGTTTAAGCTTTTTAAATGCCACTAGCATAGCTCTGTTACAATACTAATGTCATAATTAGCATTCACAAAAGCAAAACTATTTTTAAAACAAACCTCAAATAGTAAATGAAATAAACACTTATATGTAAATGATAGCAGATTATCAAAACTACTATTAACGGGTGGCCACAAAATTTACGAAAATAAATTCCCTGATTTTACTGCAAACTTTTTATCCAATTTCCACAGCTTATTCAGAAGTGTAGACATCCTGATCAAATAGAACATGTATGCTAAAGAGATAACGTACCAATTTTTTAAAAATAGTTTTGGCGGTAATGAAAAGTTCAAATTATTCAGAAACATTAAAATTTCAACGATTACTGCCACAATTCTCTGGGTAAATGGTGCCAAAATGTGGATGAACAGGGAAACGTGCCTTCAGAACAAAGAAAATTTCCCTGATTTTTGTGAAATTTAAAAAAATTTCCTGATTTTTTCCAGAATGAGAAAGTTTCCTGACATTTCCATTTTTCGAGGTTTTCTGGCCACTCTGTATTAGTGTCATTTAAGTATAGCACTTCTAACAAAGGTGAAACAAGCAAGTTCTTGTAAAACTTATCTTCCCACGGAACGTTGCAAGAAATAAAAATGTTTAATTCTAATTATAATACACGAAGTAAATTTATTCTAAAAGCACTACAATTTATTCCAACAGTATTCTCACTTCAAATAAATAGTGTTGTATTTGTCCCTAAATCCTATGTATAAAGCAGTGTTGAAGCTGCTGTACAAAATTTTTTCAGCAAAAAAGCTCAAGTCACAATTTTCATTTCAGCAAAATGCTAAAATGGTTACGAGCTACATCCCTCCAGATGTTTAATTTAACTCAATGAAAACACTTTCATTGAGTTAACACACAGCATTTTGTTAAAACAGCACCCACAGCTTAATCCCAGCAACAAAATAAAATAATCTCTATAGTTTACCTGAAAAGTGCAGAGAGCTTTCGAAGTCTTCAAGGCATTCAGCACAACTGGTAGTTTCTTTTGGAAAAATTCCAATAAACTGTACAAAATATGAAAAATATTGTAAAATTTATCATCCTTATGTACATATATTTACACTCGTGAAAAGAGTCAAATGAACTAGCTAGCATGAAATCGTCTTTTAAAAACCTTATTTTAAAATATGGATCTGCACATCAGGTGGGTAGTCTAGGGATGGGATAAATCACCTTCAAAAATAAAATTTAAGTTTATCTCCTTAAAATAAAGACTCAATATTTCACACAACAATATTTCTCATTATATCATTAGGTCCATGGCGTTTAATGTTATAAGTGATAAAACGATAATTTGCAGAAGGAATGGATTAGAAATTCTCAATTACTACTATCCGTTAACGCTAAAAAAAGAAATTTATCGAAAGAAAATCTTTTTTCTTTGCTCACAAACGTAGGCTCATTTTTCAGCTACGTTTTTAAAGAATTTTACATTAATTCAAGTAACACATTTCATAAAATGAAGAGGTCTTTTAAACCCTGCATTGAAAGGCTATATCACCACACCAATGCTATAGTACTTGAAAACAGCAACATTTTAAGTATCTGTTTTGCAATTAATTCAATCCCAAAGATCACCAGCCCTTCCCTTACTTTTGCCAGTGACCAAGTACGATAACATTTATGACAGATGATCTTGTCTTGACAAGCAAGCTATATAATCTTGAGGAAGTCAAAGTCCTCAGTCAAAGGCGGTGGGTGCCATGTAAGAGACTGAATATGTTCCCAAGTGATTTCTAATGCAATCCCAACAGACTGATTTGAAACAATCGCAATGAAACTGATGTGTCTTTTGACTGAGACTTCACACAATGGAACAGATGTTAGTAGGACATTTGGCGATAAAAAAAATCAAAACAAGATCAAAAACATGGTAACTGAATAAGTTAAAACATAAACAATAATAAAATCAAATTAAAATATAAGTAATAAAACCGTTATTACATAACTAAAGAGCACATTTCTAAATGATAGCCAATGCAGTTACTTAAACTTCATTTAGTTTTACAACTCTTACAAACTCGTGAAATATTACGTACAATATTCTATATCACACGCATATGTTTCAGAAATGCAATAAAACAACAATTGCTGTGTGTTTTCCCATTAAATAAAAGAATAACATTTTCTGATTCTGATGTAATTTTATGTACATACATTAATTTAGAATTGAATAGTAATGAACAAATTAATTGTATAATGAAAAGAAACTTACGAAGGAAGCCACTTTCTTTCAAAACAAAAATGCCATCCTCGCCGTTCGGCGTCTATTTTGAAGATGGTGTAATGCGCATGCGCAGAGAGCGATTTTTGGTGAATGACGGTTATTAACCGTAGTCTTGCCTGTGAAAACTGCTTTAAACCGTAAATTCAGGTTTACGGATTTAAATCGTTACAATTACTGGGAATTTCCGTATAAGTGACGGGTTTTTTTTACAGTGCATTTTTATCAGCAGTACATCCACGTTTCATGGTTTCAGTATTACATTATTCCGTAGTTCTGAAAGGCATTTAGCATGATACTTTGCTTCGGTAGCTACAAATCATGTACTACGTTCAATCTAGTAACAACTTTATTTCCCCAAGCACCTCCTCTGAATTGTGCTTGTTTTAACACATTTTGATGAAATTCAATTGTTGATACCTCACGGAAGATATTTCTGTGTTTCATATCCTTTTTTTGTCGGACAATGGACTTTTACATTAAAATATTTACGTGGTGAAGGCAAGGTAGGAGTAGCACAATAATGCTCATCATTATCGGATATTGAGGCTTCAAGCTTTTTGAATACTAGTGGAGCGAATATAACATTTCCTACCAGCTACATAAACAATGAGACCATTCTTTAAAATGTCCTTCAAACCATCACTTTGTTTTGCTCTTGTAATCTTAAGCATTGCTGCAGCTTTTTCTCGATATTCACAAGTACTAGTATCTTTCAACAATAATCCACAGATCAGCAATTTTCATAGTCAATTATTGGCTTTGTGCACTTATCTTTTAGCAGAGTATAATCTTAAGTTCTATTCTATTTGGCCGTAGAAAAACCCAAGGAATATAATAAGAGCGATGCTTTTCAGTAAACAATCAATAAATAGTCACAACGACCAGCGTTTAAAAAAAATCGAACAATTTCAAAACTTTCTAAATCAATCCTGTTTCCCTCATTTCCGGTCAAAGGTACCCCGTGTTCTTTCAGGAATTACTTAGGAGATGTCATTTGTGTTTTAGAGGGAAGCTAACTTTAATGGCTTAATTAATTGATGTAGTAACCCTTCAATTCTGAATGGGAATAGTCTCATTAAGTTTCAGAAACTTGATGGTCAAACCAAATGGGGGGAAACTTGCATTGCATCACTTAAATGTTCGCATATCTTCAACGATTTACTACACAAACAATATATATATCTATAGAAAGCTAAAAGAGGGTTGAAAAGTTTTACATCAATCGTGCAAATAATTTATTTAAAATCGAAAAAGTAGATGAAAATGTATTATTTTTTGCAGGCATTTATCAATTTGTAAATCACTGGATAATATTCGATTTAAATTAAAGCCCATTTATTTATCTTTCTTTTGAGCTCAATGCGACTAGCCTTTCGTGCGTAAGAGCTGTTTCAGCATTTCTCCAGCACCTAAAACACCAGGAAGCGAAGGGGGAGAGTAGGGGACTTTTTGCGGGTTGTTCCGGACATCAAATGGAACCACAATGCAAAATTTCAGCTCAGCGGGAATTTGTGCAAGGTTTGATCTAATTTTTGCCTACAATGACTGGAATATTAACAAACATTGCTTAAAAAATAACTACCTTCAGTTTTCATAAAAAGTCGAATACCCTATTGAAAACTTGCAACTTAACATTCAACATTATCCAATAGTGAAGTCACACAGTCAGAGGGGTTTTTGATCAGCGTTTTAGGGGTGGGGCTTCTGCTTGCATATTAAAATGCAATTTTTGGAGCTTTGCGGCATTATTTTGGAAAAAGAAAAAATACGTGTCTTTTATTTTAGGCATAAGCTTTATTTAAAACATAGTTTGAAAATTTGTCAAATACCCTATTCAATATTTTTGATAGAATGATTAAATCTATTCGTAATTACAAGAAGGACTCTAAGTCACCGAAATCTTATCTTCAGATACGCCTGAAACTACTATCTGATTTATGGGATACATTTAATTCTAATCATGAAAAGCTTTTGTCGGAAGATATACCGGAAGACGAGCGCTACGTTAAAAATTATCTTCCTTCGGAAGTAGAAGAGCTTTACGTCAAAATATGGCAGAAATCCAAGAATACTTAAATACTAATTTTCCCGAAAACCCGATAGAACAATTCGTAATTCATCAGCAACCTGACAAATAACCAGAGGAAAAATTACCTATAATCAAACTCCCAATTTTTACTGGTAAATATGGAGATTGGGGATCGTACGTGATCTTTTTTCATGTGTAATCGGTGAAAACGGCTAAATAACTTACAAAAGTTATACTATCTTAAAACGCAACTTTGTGGAGAAGCAGAACAGTTAATAAAGCACTTTCAAGTCGCCGAAGCTAGTTATGGAACTGCTTGGAAAGATTTGAAGTACCGTTTCGAAAACAAACGAGGGCAGGTAAACTTAGAATTCTCTTATCTCAACCTAAGATAACATCCGATACCGCGCGAGGAATTAAAAGTTTGACCGACTCTTCCGAACGTTGTATAGCCGACCAAACGGTATAGTGGTTAGCGTGCTGGCTTCTAGACCGCGAGGTTGCGGGTTCGAGTCCCGTGTTAGGCATGGGTGTTTGTAAATGTATGTTGGTTTGTTAAATGACGAAATGTTTCGGCGTATTATAGCCCTCGTGTTGCTGACGGCGCCAGATAATCTGATTACAACCAACCAACCGAACGTTGTATACAACCTCTAGCTAACCTAGAAATTCCGGTTGAGCAATTGGATGCTATTTTAATAATTTATAATTTTAGATATTAAAACATAAACACTTATTGGAAAGTGAAAATTTCCTCTCAACTCAACAAAACAACAGTCACTCTTTTTTTGTGTTGTGTTTAATCATTTGTTCATTTCATTCGACTACTGATGTCACTAAAACAAAAGCGAAGAGTTACTACCCACTTTCCCGCATTTAAAAATTGACCCCCTAACTTGAGAAGGGTGTCCGATCCCAGTGCAGAATCTCCGAGTTTCGACGATCGTTAATCAGGTGGTTGGGAGGAGTTTCGACACGCCTTATTAAACCTCATTAAGGGTCATGGTCATTGGTATACGTTCCCTGTTTCTCATATTGTAAACCACATTCCACAACTACTGTGCTTTTTCGAAAGATGGGTTCCTTATTCTTGAGAAAAAAGGCCTTGATAATATGAGCGTTTCTCTGGCTGATAGACGGGGCATTTTGAGCTCTTTTTCCTATTCTTAAACAAATTAAATTTACAAAGTAATAATGAATTTTTTAGTTTTGTTTTCTGTAACTTCAGTTGGAGGCAGTGGCGGCTGGTGCAGGGGGCCAGGGGGGGCCCGGGCCCCCTCACTTTTTTGAACCTAGGTCCCACTTATATATTTTGTTTGGCTGTGGAATTAAAAAAAAAAAAAAAAAAAAAAAAATGAAGAAATTATTATTGAGAAGCAGTCATCGGCTTCACCACATTAACGATTGTGGATAGAGCAACATTTCTCTTGTCACAAATTCGTAAAAATGTCAATCAATCACTATCCTTTCTTAACTGATAACAACAACTTAACTGATTGCAAATTTGTTAATATAGCACATTCAAAGCTTTTAAAAAATTTCATTAGATCCTTTAAGTTATGTCTTAAAAATAATTTACTTCATTTTTTTTTTTTTTAAATCAAATAAAATTCTTTATTTAAATATTTACACCAAAGTTACGAGGGGGGAAATAGCTGTTGTGAGCTTTTTTTTTTTTTTTAAATACATAATTCATGTAATATTTAATAGAATTTTTTTCACTGGGTTTTCTACTGAGTTTTTAATTGTGTTATTAAATTAATTTTTTTCAGTCCTAATATTTACTTCTAAATTTTGGCTTTCTTTTTTTATATATGCAGAATCGTTTTTATACTTTCACTTATTTTATGTATTTCGTTTAACTTCGGAAGTTATCAAGGACCTTATGAATAAGGAGCTTTATGTTCCTACAGTATTGGCTGAAGTTGTAAAAATCTAAATCTGCCACCTTTATTGTGCATAAAATGATGTTATAATGTTAAAAATATTGGTATCTTGCATTAAAAAAGTTTAATCTTCAGGGTTATTGAACTTTTAAACTTCTCCCCATCAACATGAGCTCATTTTAATTTGTTCTTAAGTATTCTTAATCTAATAAAAATATAAAATATTTATAGCATGTTTTTCAATCCATTTTTAGAGGTGATTAGTTATAAAGGGGAGGGAGCAAAAAGATGTGTCCCAACTCTCTCTCTCTCTCTTTTTCAATCTTAGAATAAGACCCAGTAGTATTCGAGCAATTCTAAAAGTAATAACACTGTCCACGGTCGTCGTAATCACTGACTACTGGTAATCATTTGAGGAAGCCAAGTCTCACATTTAAATCCTCAACGCATGGACTGTGGAATGTTTTATGTATAAGGGGATGTATATTGCATACAAAAGGATAAAGGCGTCTAATGCTTCAAACACCGTGAATTTTCAACCGTGAATGAGTATTTCTTACTGAAATATTAATAAATAGATATGCATTAATTTTAAGTTCGAATGAATAATTTGAAACCCAAACTTTATATTTTTTTTCCTATTAATTCACCACTACATTTTTTAATTTTCAAAAGTCCTGAAGGTGTAAAGGCATTCTTTATAACTCAAAGTGTCGTCCCCCATGCTCGAACGAAACGCCATCTTTGCTACAATCATTCCTTTTATTGAAATATTTATTTTATTAAGATTTATTTAGATAATTTAATTATGTTATTAATCTTGTAGTTTTGTTTGTATATGTGTATTTGAGTAACATTTAAAAAATTACATGAAATTCATGTGTTTTGATATTTACAAGGTTTTTTTTTCTTCAATTAATTTCATTCGGGCCCCCTCACTTTTACTACCCACGAGCCGCCACTGGTTGGAGGTCAAATTATATGGTAAAATAATTTTTTTAACTAGGTTAAATATGAAGGATAACTGAGTATTGTGTCTCTTAATTGACTAATTATAACTATATATTAGGATGGTCAATGTAAGGGATCAAAAATGAAATTTCATCTGATTTTAACTCTCACCCCCTCATTCCTTTCGTTTTGGTCTCTCTTGACAGTGTGCCAGATTTCATTTCAATAATATAATATTAACCCGTGTCGCAACTAGCCTGAAGTTGTTAAAAAGATTATTAAAATTGAAATTGTTTGAAAAAAAAAATTAAATTTCTTCGGGTTTAATTTCTTACCCCCGAATATTTTTTTCTTTTGACTTATTTTTTTAGAAAACCAAGTTTTATTATGATAAATTAGTATTAACCCTGCAAAATTGATATTGAAGGTTGTAAAAATAAACACAGAATTGACAAAAATGAACAAAAATTTTCTAAAAGTTTATTTCCTAAATTTAAAAAAGTTGCAAAATATTGATGCAATTTAATAAACAAAAATCCAACGTTTAAACAACAAAAAATGTCAGTTTTTTAGAGGTATTTTTTTTTTTAGTAATGTCTCATATTTTTCAATATGTGTACTTGCAGTGATCGTCCACACGTTGATAGTTGCTGCACGCGTTAATCACTTTTAAATTAAAAAAATGACCACAATAACATTTTTTATAGTCAAAGGTAAAAAATGGGGGTAAGAATATTTAATTTGTAAGTTGGAAAATAAGGAACATCCTGAGCTATACCAGTAAAATGCTGCTATGTGATGCGAACTTCCAAGTTCTTTACGGCACAGCTTAATCTCTTTTAATTTTCAAAAAATTGCTCACAATAAAAATTTTATTGTCAAAGGGAAAAGAATTGGATTATGAGGAAAAAAGAAATCTGAAAGTTAAAAAATAAGGACCACACTACTATATATGCCGTAGTAACAGAATATAGTGTAAATATTACTTGACAAGGACGCCTTCTACGAGTTATCTCGTCCCTTCATTACTTGCCATATTTGTACAGCTAAGAGGAAACTCGTAGCATAATATTATGATACAAGTTTCCTTGTAGCTGTACAAGTATGGTAAACCAATTTCAAGGACGAGATAACACCTATAAGGCGTCCTGGGTAAGTAAACAACGTATGAGATATCTCATAATTGGCAGTCAACGTGATTATTTAATTTTTATTAAGAAATCACTGTGCTAGTGGCGCCACCTGACGATAGTTCCAGAACTATATGATAGACTAGAACTAATGATAGATTTTAAATTGAAAATAATATCTAAATACCTTTCTAAAAATGAATAGATTTAAAGAAATAATTCATATCTATCGCAAAAAAAAAAAAATTCGATAAGATCCGCGCAATAGCAAATTCAGTGGCGTGATTTTCAAAAGTCTCCAAATGTTAGAGATGTTCAATTCAGTTATAATAATTGAACGAAAAGGTTTATATCGTATACGAGTCAATTGGGTGAAGGATTTTAAAAGAAAAAAGTCCAATGTATGTAATTATCAATTGTCAGTATGTGCATAAAATATTAAATGAAGGATAAAATCCAAAGCAAGAAAAAGTATTTTAGGAACGAATCAAAATTTATATAACATTACAAATGGAACCCTATTAAATCTTAAAAATTGGGGGGAAATGAATCTTCATGTAGTCCATTTTATGTACAAAATAACGGCAACAATTTGGTGCCTAGAGTGCAGTCATAGAACCTTTACATTAAAATACATATTCTCAAATTTTATTTAAAAAAAAGGGCCATAGAAAACAACTTTATATTGTACATCTTCACACTGATTTACTTTAAAAACAAAGTACTTACTTTCAATGGATTTTCTTATTATAGTTCATTATCATCATCATTTCATATCATGCCATGGGCAGCATAAGACCCTCAGTCTAGCTCTCCATCCTCTCTTGTCTGATGTAGCGACCCCTGCCTCTCTCAATCTCACCCATCATACCCTACATCTCTCGCTCTCCATCATCCTTCTTCATATTATACCCTTCATATTGTACCTTCATATCTTCCCTCTGATGCCTAAGTAAAGGCAACGTTTGAAATTTCATGACCTCTCATTTTTAAGATATAGCCGGTTAGGCGCCATCTTCTAATTTTAATTTTCACATCTAATCTGTTGGTTTTCATTTTGTTTTTGGAAGAGTATTTTATTTGTAGTTGTGTTTAACCAGAAGATTTTTGCCATTTAAAAAGTGCTTTTAAAAGTGCCATATATTTCTCATAATTTTGAGCATCTAGAAGAATGCTAGATCGAAATCTTCTAGAGTAAGATCCTCTCTGTGACCTCACCACATTAATAAGAGGATATTAAGGGCACGTCAGATTTGCACCGACCTTTGGCAGTAGTCGAGGTCCGAACCCATAATCCGCCGATCACGAGAGCTATTTTTGTACAATTCCTTGATAATTTTTAAATATTTTTGCTAAGTGTCATATATCTCTAAAATTTGCCTTAATCTAAGCAGTATTATTGATACAAAGCTTTACTGAAGTGAATACAGTTCAAGCAGAGAGTATCATTACAATATAGGCATTATTCAATTATGTTTTTTAGGGGAATGTACGCTGGATTGTATATTTCTTATCAGTTGGCATGCTCCAAATAATTTTCTATCTTTGTTTAACATGCCCAAAACATTGTGAGCAAAATACACCTAGTGCCTAAAGTTCAGCTGTAGCATCAGTGTGGTGTTCTCGTTTACAAATAACAGTACAACACCTAGACAGGAACGATCTCTTTTGCATAGTGTTTAGTGCGCCTGTCTTCCGATGTACGAGTCCCCGGTTTGATTCTCCGTTGGCCCACATCGCTAAATTGTGAACCGGAAGTTGCTTGCGTGTATGTTGCTATGAGTCGCCAGAGGTTGCTTGCTATATGGCGGTTGGTCGTCAAAGATGCCAAGATGGTAGTGTGGAAGTCGTGCAGTATTTTCAGAAGGTGCCGATAGATGGCAGCATGATTCAGTTTTCCAGTAGTCACCAATGTAGCGATAGGAGCTAACGGGGAGTCGAACCGGGGACTCCTAGATCTGAAGACAGGCTCTCTAACCATCTCTGGTGTCTAGAGGTTGTATCTGATACTTGAACACGATACCACCACTATAAGTTAAAAAAAAAAAAATAATCTCGATGAATTTTGATATCAAATTCTAAAATTTAGTTTTAAAGTAAAATACAATCCAAATTAAGCTAAAAACAAGCAAAAATTGTAAATTTAACAGTAACACTATTTAACGGGAACAACAAAATGTACACAAAGCAAATGATTAATTTAAAATACATAAAATGAAATATAACATTTAAAATGTAACCACGGTTAAGTAAGAGTTATAATTTATATGCCTACAAGGTTTTATTTGGTAAAATATTTCAAGATTAATCTAATTTAAGATTGTAATGTCACTCAAAGAAAATTAGTTTAAATTATAAAGAGGCTAGTATAGCCACAGGATGCTTAACCAGCTGACTATGACGTCATACTTGCAGCGTCAAAATATTAAAAAACAGCCAAACTGACTCTTAAGATTTTTACACAAATATTATATTTTTATATATACAATTTTCAGTTATGAGACATAACTTTAGAACTTCATAACTTTTTTTTGTTATTCAACACCAGTAAGTTTTTATGGAAATTATTCCATCCTCTCCCTGTTCACTGCAACTGCAATTATAGCACAAAAGTTAGGAATGAGAATGGAGAATCAAGCGTGCTGTTGTAAACTAAAATATGTTTTTTCTAAATTAAATTTTATGCTGCATTTGCAAATCCCGCTCTGCTTGGAGAAAAGTGAAGTTTGGTAAACTTACCTATCCTTGTTTCAAGGGTAAATAATTTCTTATTGTGACATTTTCTTTCTTATTAAACGAGTATAATACTATGACATATTAACCCTTCAATTTCCTTCCAACGAATTTGTTATTTAGCATCTACAGTAAACAATTCTATTTGAGATATGTATTTTTGAGTTATATGTGTTTGTTGGAATGTTTTTTTTTATGTTTGTCATTTCAATATAAAGTATAACAGTGTTAAAACTGCAACAATACAATGCTAAAATACTTCAGATGCATCGTTCTCGGAGTTTATTAAAAAATAATCGATTATTGGCACTATAAAAATCATCATGAACTTGAAATAAACCGTTGTTTTAACCAAATATTAATAGATGAGTAGTATTTTATGGGTAAACTAATTGCAATAAGTCAAAACACAGTAACTAAAGTAAAAGGTTTTCTGTAAGGTGTCGGATGAATTATCTGTTAAAATTTGACGATTTAGGTTTTATGGCAATCTGTTGAATTGGTTTTACGCCAACCGGTTGATTTGGTTTTATGCCAACCTTTGCATTCGTTTGGATTTGGTGACACATCATTTTCAGTTTTGCCATTGTTTCAAAAGTCGCCATCTGACACCTTCAGTAAACCTGAGCCAAATCATTAACTAACATTAAGATTAAAAAAAAAAAACTTATTTTCAAATTCTGTAGGTAAGTATTTTAGCAAAAAAAGCTATAAATCATACTTAATTTTTGGCATTCAAAAAACATGTTTTTTTTTTATAGGATGCTTAAAAAAAGAAACAATAACTGAACTCGCATTTTGCAAAAAGTGGTTTTAAATTTAAAAAAAAACAACAACAAAAAAGATTTCGGTTAACATATGGGATGGGCTTGAAAGAATACTGTGCTACTGCTATGTATTTATGAATAAATAACTCTGAAATAAAGAATTATTAAATATGCCAAAACAGATAATTTTTTCATGGATAGAAATATGTATTTGTCCTCTTTTGCACAGTTCATTTTCGAATTGTCTATGCATTGTGTTGACTCTAACCTACTTCTAATGGTTCAGAGTCAGAATATATATCTAGCATGGGGACCTAAATAATAAGGTTTTCTTCCTGTAATATGGACAAAAATATCAGGGTAAGTAGGCATGTAAACAGCTTTTTTTTAAAAAATATTTTTAGCATGTATGCAAAATGAATATTATCGGAGTGTAAATGTGCAAGATTTAAAATTGATCACTGATGTAAAATACTTGGGTATATTTTTGTGGGTCCATATCCTGGATATATACCCAGGTATTTACTAAAATTGGATCTATTAGTGTGTACTTTAGTTTTTCTTCAGGATGAACGGCTCATTATGCAATAATTAATTAAATGCTTTCACACACATTGTCTTTTATAATTAAATTTCCAGGTCAAAGAAAAATATTAGGGTAAAAAACAGATATTTCAAAAACCAGCTGATTGAAATTGGTAGCTTCTACAAATCAAAGCGATTCAGTTAATCGTTTTGCAGAAGAGTTGCAGGGATATAGAATTTTTGATATGAAGGTATTAATAAGTTTCTTCTGTTTTGCTGTATTCACAATACAGCATGGGGTAAATTTCTATTTAATGTGTCAGGTTGCCACGATTTTGAAAAGTTGGCGATAAAGCCAGAATGAGGTGGTTTTCTGTTGTCTAATACAAAAATGCCGTTATAAAAACTGCATTTGTCAAAGGCTTCTGTACAAGCAACTTTGTGTTTGGCCTATGACTGATTGGTTGAGGATTATTGTCGGGAAAGAAACCATGTTCAATTTTAAAAGAATAAGAACACTAAAAGTTAAATAACAGTTTGCGATATTTTTGTCGATGATACCAGGTAGTGACTCGGATATTCATCTCTGAATGGTTCCTCGGGCGAATGTGGATGGCATGTGGGAATGGAGCGTGTTTAAGAGTGTCGTTAGTTTCTTCTTCATAATCAATCGCTCTTTATCGATCTTATTTAAATGTATATTAATGAATTTGTGTATTTCTATTGTTTCTTGACATAAGCAGAATGATAGTGACTTTACAAGTATTGTTGCTCATCATAAATAATCTTTTTTCAGTTTCCATAAACGATATCACTTTTCAATGATTTTCTTGATTATGCTACTGAAATAGCTTTAGCTAGGGCATATTTTAAATGCCTTTACTTTGAAGTGAGCCTGGTTCTCTGCATAGCAATCCACAGAGTTGGCAATGCAAAGGACAGAGCCCTCTGGTCTATTTCAATATGGGTTCTTACAGTTACTAGTGCGGAATTCACTGATCTTGGTGACGTGGAAATCCTTACAGAGAATACATGCTCTGGGCTTAACTCCAGATAAGCAGTAATAGAGTGATGAACTTTTGAGATCACCAAAGCCTCTAATTTTATTTTAATAAAACCATGGTTCTTGGAAAAATTTATGTGTCTTTATGTTGCCTTTTACACAAAAGCAACATAACAGAAACATTCATCCCTATTCTTTTCATATCGGATTTCAAAGGTTGGCCTTTTTGGTGCTTTGTAAATACATAGCTTGTATTTGAATTTATTATTGAATGTGAAAAATACAGATTTATGAACACTTTCTAAATATTGTTACGAATTTTTGTATATTTGTAAATATTTCGGAGTGTTAATTTTGTAAATAGATAAATTTCTGTACATATCGCATAAGTCAGTGCAACAGTTGTTTTAGTTTGGTTTCCCAGCAATGAACCTATCAATGCTTGATAACGGGTTTTACAGAGGTAACTCTGGGAAGCGAGTTTCAAGGGGCAGGGCATTTAGCATTATGGAAATGGGAATTTTGCCAATTTGCCGAGATAGGGCCAAGTTGGCGACGGTTTTGGCGACTAATTTTTGTCGCCAAATTTGGCGAGAAATCGCCAAATGTAGCCATACTTGGCGACATTTTCGGTACATGTATAGGTACATGTACATGGATAGGACTTTTCTAATACCATCTGGAAAGTTCTCCAAATGTCTATCTCTGGAATATTCATGAAAGTTCCCCTCCCCTATATAAGACCGGCCAAGTGAGCGGGGGGTGGTTGTTGACTGATTTTGAGTCACGGAGCTAGTTGTTAGCTGAGTCTGATAGTTGACTGAAGTTAGTTGTCTCTCAACGTTCATTGCGAGAGCTGTATTCCTGTCTTTTGCGGCGATTTAGCAGTTGTTGTCAAGTTTTTAACTGCTGTTTTGTGCTCTAATGAGGTGAAAAGAGCTGTATTGTGTCTACTAGAACGAGAAGTTCTGGAGCTGTAAGAGAACTGTGGTTATTTTGGAATAAATTTCTGCAAGTTTTGTTCTGCTTTGGCGTCAAATCTTTCGAACCCGTCCAACGCAACAATATGTTAATGATGAATCCCTAATAAACTTGCAGCCTCTGTGCTTAAAGCAGCGTCGTTCAAGTAAACATTGGCGAAGTGAATATTCACACGTCAAAGAGCTTGGCCTAAGCATATGATTCGCTAATACTCTTAAAATATTCTTTTTCAGGAAAGTAAAATATGAATAAGATTGAAATTCAAAAGCATTTATTTTCAACACATTTTGTAAGTTTAATACAAAACCATTTGATCAGGTTATTATTATTATTAGAAAACGTACGAGTTTCCCGGAACTATATTCTTTCAACGTAAGGATCCATACGATCCATCCTACAGCATTATCAGTGTAGTCTAGTTAAGTTGAAGTTTGTTTAGTATAGCTATGTTGTAAATTTATTTGAATAAAAGTAATGTTGTTCATGTTATTAAATTAATATATATAATCCCAGTAAATGCATAGGAAAATAATTTATAAGGACATTTTAAAATTTGAGGAGGACACTTGAGGGGTGCCGAGATTTTAAGACATCATCTTCCCACCCTTTGAGAAAGGTTAGTCCTCGGAGGCAGTTGGACATGTTTCCATGTCCTCCTGCTCTTCGGAACACGCCTCCTTTATGGGTGTTTCTGGCTCTTCTAGCATCCTTTGAGTCAGTTGTCTTTGGAATTTCTTGTCTTGTGTCTTGTGTTTCTACTGAGTGTGGATCCTTGCTGGTCTTTTGACCCGAAACAACGTAATCCTGGCACTACCTGTTTGGTAGAAGGGCTGAAAGTTGTACGCCTGCTTTAATAGTAAGGACAGCTCCTCCATACCCATAATCATGTGCAGGACGATCTTCTCCTGCTTTGAGTTTAAGGTCTTCCACATTATGACTTCGAGACCCTTGTTTTACCTCTGAAAGAGTTTCGGATCTGCGTTCCTGGCCTGGAAGCCAAACAATTACCTTAAATGGATAGGCATCTCACTAGCCAAAAGAGCCCGTAATTTGGTGTCCCACAGCTTGAGTTTGGATACTAGAGCCAGAGTTTATCTTAGAAATGAAAAGTGGCAGGATGCTCTTTTCCGAAATAGGGCAACTCCTTTTTCTGAGGGCACTTTTATCAGAATTCATCCTATTCAGGGGCATAGGGCAGGGTGCTATTTTCCAAAAAAAGGGCACTTCCCGTTTACGAGGGCACTTTTATGGCGAATTGCAGAAATACGCGTTTTCTGCTACAATTTCAATATTGTTATATTTTTCTACCACGATAAATAATTTTCAATATTCTGAAAGAAAAAAATTATAATGCAAAAATCTGTGAATCAAAAACTCGCTCAGAAACTTAAAAGATATCAAAACACTGATAAAATGCTTCAGTCCTAATTCTGCTGGAATGAGACTGAGAAAATTATTAAAACTAAAGTGCAATATACACAGTAAAATTGTCATCAAATAGTAATTTTTATAAAATTATCAATTTATAATAAAGTAAAATTAAGATAACAATGTTTTAGTATAATGAAAATGTGTTAAGATAAGAACTTTTCACTCTTTCAAAATTTTCTAAAGTTTGAATGAATCAACCTTAAACTTCATCTCTTAGTTTTGCTATTGTCAGATAGACAATAGAGTTTCTCTAAATTTAACATTATTCATTGTGGGATATCACAAGGAGTATTCCGACTAAAGAACTATGTCCTGAAATTTTTGCATTTTTTTATATTCAAAATCGGATCAAATTTAGCGTCAAAACGGCGATTTTTTTGCCGTGCATGCCGCTATTATTTAAGCTATAATAGAAGTTTTATTTTTTTAAAAATCGGAAATAATCTGGTATTTTGGTTGCATTCTTGTTATGTTTAATTTTAAATATGAAACGGATGTTTAGAAATTAATTGGTAACAGGCAAATTACCGAAAACACCCCCTAAATTTAACAGGAGGACATCGCGGAAATATTCTTTTTAAATTCTTAGTGTAAATATTTGATAGTTATAAACCTTTAACTAAGTTATTCAAGTCTTTCAAATTCCTTTCTTCATTATTTTGAAGGAGGCATGGTAAAAATCCAGCGAAATACACTTAATCAAAACACGTACGAAATGGCCATCGGAGTTTACTAATGTGCACTTGGGAAATTGTAAGACGGTGCCCTACAATCCACCTACTAATGAAGCACGTTATATAGACATCTACTCAATGGTTTCAGTCCCCGATATATACGTTGCGCGTTTGAACATGAATGCGCATGAGCGACAAACGATTTCAGTAGGGGTGATCCACATATTGCATACTGTTGGAAGGGGGGGAAAAAACGAAAGTTTTTCGAATTCCTTCAGGATGAAAGTTTTTCTGAAAAAGGGCAGGAAGGGCGCTATTTTTATAGAAAAAATGCAGGCAGGGCGCGCCGCCCCTCGAAAAATGCCTAGGATGAACTCTGGTTTCCAGATCTATGAATAATGTGCAATCAAATTCCTTTTCTGGTCTAATTTCAGAGCGGAAAAATTTAAATCATTCGACGAAATGTTGCAGAAAAACGTTTCCAGAGATGTTGCAGAAAAACGTTTAAATCAATTGTGGATAAGACTAATCGAAAATCCAGACATGGCATCTCAGTACAAGAACTTTATTAATGAATATCTTTCTCTTAGCCATATGGAGAAAGTTATAGACAGTCGGCACGAATCGGACACTTAACTATATTCCACACCACCCTGTGTTACGTCCAGACAGTTTATCAACGCCTATTTGTGTTGTATTTGAAGCATCATCAAAGACCAACCAGGGGATCTCGCTGAACTCCATATTACTCAATGGTAGTACTGTTCAACAAGACTTGTTTTCCATTGCAACAAGATTTAGAAAAGATCAGTTTGCCATCAGTGCCGATGTAAAAAAAATGTATCGTCAGATCTTAGTAGCACCAGAAGATAGAAGTTTACGACGAATCCTGTGGAAATCGAGTCCATTTGCACCCATTGAAATATTCCAGTTGAAAACAGTAACCTACGGGACATCGTGTGCACCCTTTCTTGAAAGAATAATGCAAAAACAACGCCCTCTGTGGGTGACTTGTAAAACATTTGTAAAAACTGAGAGAAGGTTAGCCATGATAGGAACAAGACGTTCCGAGTACAATAAACCTGAACCAAACGACAATTAGTCTTGCATTCTTCCAACACACACAAAATAACCACAAAACTTAGTCCACTCAAGAAGAATAAACATAGAAAAGGTAACCTTTTCCAATCTCGATTAACCCACTTCATGGGTTCTGTCTATTTTGGATGAATGAAAAAAACACTATTTTTATTATTATTTTTTTAAGAATACTGTTATGTTTATTGATATAAAACTTGCTAGGCTTAACAAAAACATTCGTAAATTACGAGAAGAAAAATTACTGATTTTAAAAACTATTTTTAGTGTGAAAATGTCTAAACGGTAAACAGGTGTCCTCAAAAGGTTTTGCGCTGTTGAAAAAATCTCAGAAACTACTGAACTGATCCTTATGAAATTTTAACCATATATTCCATACACTTATCGTTATATCTCGTAACAGAATTATTGCAAAATTTAAACTTTTACTATTTTTTTTTTGGCAAAACACATGCAAAAAAAAATACGATTTAAAAAAAAAATTGTCAGCCATTTTGTTATTTTTGCATATAAGTTAATATTAGAGGTACGGGGTATAACCTCTGTCACACTGAACCTAAAACCATTAATTTTTTTTTGTTTCAGATGGGCCGTTGTTCAGAATTTTTCAACAGCGCACGCCTACCTACTTTTTGAGGACTCCTGTTTACCTGGCATTTTCACACTTAAGAAGTGGTTAAAATCAATATTTTTTTTTGTTTGTAATTTACGAATGTTTTTGTTAAGCCTAATAAGTTTTATAACAATAAACATAACCAGTATTCTTAAAAAAAAAATTAATAGAAATAATATTTTTTTCATGCATCCAAAGTAGACCGAGCCCTTAAGGCGTTAAATATTCCAAACGAGGAATAATTCGAATATTCCACTTCCCTTATGGTCACAACTTTGAAAATATTTACAAATATCAACAATGGGAAAAATAGAAAAAGTAAGCTAAAGATCTTGATTAACCCACTTTAACCTGTTCAGGACCGTGATCGTGTATATGTGATCAGACGATTCTTCCCTCACGGCCCGCGATATCGTATTTGTGATCAGTGTTTCCGTGCCAGCCGGCCCATCGTCACACAGACGTGATTTCAGATTGGAACGTTTTATTTGAATTTAACGGGGAAAAATGCCCGGTCCCGTGCGTGCGTAGTCTCTTTGAGCGCGCGGGCCTGGGGAAGCGCTTCTTTCTCCTTTCGCCGGTCCTGAACAGGTTAAGGGGTGGAAAAGGGGTTAAACTTTCCATACGAGGGACATTTTAATATCTCACTTCCCATAATTGTTACAAATCTGAAAATTATCAACTAAGACCAACACAGAAAAATTTCGATATTCCGATCACAATTAACCCACTTTAAAGGACGGAAAAGGGATTAAACATTCCAAAAAAGAAATGACCCACTTCCAATGTTGACACAATTCTGATATTTGGTGCAAATGTTAAGAAAGGCAAATATAGAAAAAATAAGTTATTCTAATATCGATTAATGAATTTTTAAGGGATGAAAAGTCAGCATAACATTAAAACTATTCAAGGAATATCTTAATGTCTCACTTCCAATACAGTTACAATTATGAAATTTAGAACTAAGAGCAAACATAAACACAAGCTATTGCAACCTCGGTTAAGGAATTAAGGAAATATCCCATAAAAATACAGTTTTTAAAAAATCCTTTACATGCATTGTCAAGTTTGATATTCATTAGCACAATGCCGATATCAAAAACATTTCTATCAGCAAAATGTGCAGCAAACTATGTTTCAAAATTTATTTATTAAAAATGAACGTGAAGGTCATCTGAATATCATCTATTTATTCTGATTGAGGTAATTTTTTTTATTTACTATTAATTAAAAAAAAATTGGCAACAGGAAAGAGTTTCAACAATGGTTGGTTCAATGCTTTTTTAATGGGATTGAATGACGGCAAGTTGGTTTATTAGTATTCAGTAAAAGCGAACTTTTAGTAACAGCCCTAAAATTTGATAGAATGCCTTGTCATCGACATCGAACCTATCTGCCAAGTTTGACCCTGGTTGGATGACGACAAAGGGGTTAATTAGGCCTCCACAGATTCCCCTCCCATAGACAAACAAACATTCAAATATACGAAAGCATAGTTAATATAAAGGATTTAAATGGGTCCAAAAGGGGTTAAACATTCTAATTAAGGGATATTCAGATGTCTCATTTCCAATACATTCACAACTATAAATGTTGGAACAAATGTCAACAAGGTCAAACATAGATGAAGTAATTTATTCCTATTTTGATAAATCAATTTGTTGGGATCGAAACAGGATGAAACGTCTGGAGTGTGGAATACATGAATGTCTTATGATTGCTAAAATGCACATGGTAAAATTCTGTAGCGAAGCACAAATATTCAGCTAGTATATATAAATACACGTTTTTTTGTTACGTTTGAAAATTTTAAATCGCTTTTTCCCAGTGTCCCTTTATTTTGCATTTCCCTATATGCTTTATATAGTTTTTAAGAAGAAAAATCCATGTTTATCTAATCTTGGTACCATCTAATATTCCACGCTCAGTATTGTTTAATATTTAGTGAGATTTTAAAAATAAGATTTAGTGATAAAAACTGATACTATAATTGGAAATTTAAAAAAAAAAAAACCTTAAATTATTTTAAAAAAATTATATGCATAGTGCGTGTTTCGTAAGAGAGTGGTAAGATTGTTTTTTTCCAACAATTTTGTCATTAATTGTGTATACTATTATTGTATCGTGCATTTAAAAATTGAGCGTAAAACAAAAAAATTGCAAAGGGATATTTTACCTTCTTGTGTTTAATGGTTTTAGAAGTAGGGAGGCGTTTGTGTATTTTTCTTGAAAAGCGGGGTGCGCGTTACCCCGCATCTACCCACACTTATAGCACTGATTGTATGATCTCAACTAACTTCTTACTAGACCAAGTATATTGTATGTTTTTCATAAATTTAATTATGTATTGAAATAATGCACGTATTATTATATATATTTTTTTAATTGCAGGAAAAGACAAATGCAAATCATGGAAGTTCTGTTCCTTCATAATTATTATGTACCTACTAAAAATTAGCAATGTTTAATTGGTTGTTGGCAAAAGAAACAAATAAACGTACCTACAAATATATAATTCTGAGATTGTTTAATCAAGAATGTGGAAACAAATTCACTGAAATGTAAGAGTATGTTCTTCTAAAGCAAGGCTTATTTTTTAAATATACATATGGGAAAAAGCCCTAATATTTGTGACAAAGTATAATCAGGCAATATAAGTCTCAGAATGCACGACCACCCTGACACTGGAGAAAAGCCACATTCTTACGAGATGTGTGCCAAATCATTTTCGCAAAAGAGTAACCTCAGAAGTCACCTTCTCACTCACACAGGAGAAAAGCCACATTCTTGCGAGATGTGTGCCAAATCATTTTCACAAAAGGGTGTTCTCAAACGACACCTCCTCACTCACACTGGAGAAAAGGCATATTCTTGTGACATGTGTTCCAAATCATTTTCACGAAAGGGTGTACTCAAACAACACCTCCTCACTCACACAGGAGAAAAGGCATATTCTTGTGAGATGTGCCCCAAATCATTTGCACATAAATACCAACTCAGGACACACTTCCTCACTCACACAGGAGAAAAGCCACATTCTTGCGAGATGTGTGCCAAATCATTTTCGCGAAAGGGGGACCTCAGAAGTCACCTCCTCACTCACTCAGGAGAAAAGGCATATTCTTGTTACATGTGTGCCAAATCATTTTCACGAAAGGGTGTACTCAAACAACACCTCCTCACTCACACTGGAGAAAAGGCATATTCTTGTGAGGTGTGTGCCAAATCATTTTCACGAAAAGGTGTACTCAAACTACACCTCCTCACTCACACTGGAGAAAAGCCACATTCTTGTGAGATGTGCCCCAAATCATTTGCACATAAACAATACCTCACGATCCACCTCCTCACTCACACAGGAGAAAAGCCACATTCTTGCGAGATGTGTGCCAAATCATTTTCGCGAAAGGGGGACCTCAGAAGTCACCTCCTCACTCACTCAGGAGAAAAGGCATATTCTTGTTACATGTGTGCCAAATCATTTTCACGAAAGGGTGTACTCAAACAACACCTCCTCACTCACACTGGAGAAAAGGCATATTCTTGTGAGGTGTGTGCCAAATCATTTTCACGAAAAGGTGTACTCAAATTACACCTCCTCACTCACACTGGAGAAAAGCCACATTCTTGTGAGATGTGCCCCAAATCATTTGCACATAAACAATACCTCACGATCCACCTCCTCACTCACACAGGAGAAAAGCCACATTCTTGCGAGATGTGTGCCAAATCATTTTTGCGAAAGAGTGACCTCAGAAGTCACCTCCTCACTCACTCAGGAGAAAAGGCATATTCTTGTTACATTTGTGCCAAATCACTTTCACGAAAGGGTGTACTCGAACAACACCTCCTCACTCACACTGGAGAAAAGCCACATTCTTGTGAGATGTGCCCCAAATCATTTGCACATAAACAATACCTCACGATCCACCTCCTCACTCACACAGGAGAAAAGCCACATTCTTGCGAGATGTGTGCCAAATCATTTTTGCGAAAGGGTGACCTCAGAAGTCACCTCCTCACTCACACTGGAGAAAAGCCACATTCTTGTGACATGTGCACTAAATCATTTTCATTGAAGGGTAACCTAAGAATTCACCTCCTCACTCACACTGGAGAAAAGCCACATTCTTGCGAGATGTGTGCCAAATCATTTTCGCGAAAGAGTGTCCTCAGAAGGCACCTCCTCACTCACACTGGAGAAAAGCCACATTCTTGCGAGATGTGTGCCAAATCATTTTCGCGAAAGAGTGTCCTCAGAATTCACCTCCTCACTCACACTGGAGGAAAACCACATTCTTGTGAGATGTGTGGGAAATCATTTTCGCAAAAAAGTCACCTTAGACAACACCTCCTCTCTCATATTAGAGAGTAGGCATATTTTTGTGAGATGTGTGCCAAATCATTCGCACATAAACAACACCTCACGATCCACCTCCTCACTCACACAAGAGAAAAGCCACATTCTTGCGAGATGTGTGCCAAATCATTTTCGCGAAAGGGTGTCCTCAGAAGGCACCTCCTCACTCACACTGGAGAAAAGCCACATTCTTGTGAGATGTGTGGGAAATCATTTTCGCAAAAGAGTCACCTTAGACAACACCTCCTCTCTCATATTAGAGTGTTGGCATATTTTTGTGAGATGTGTGCCAAATCATTTGCACATAAACAACACCTCACGATCCACCTCCTCACTCACACAGGAGAAAAGCCACATTCTTGCGAGATGTGTGCCAAATCATTTTCGCGAAAGGGTGACCTCAGAAGGCACCTCCTCACTCACACTGAAGAAAAAGCACTTTCTTGTGAGATGTGTGCAAAGTCATTTTCACAAAAAGGTAACCTGAGAAGGCACCTCCTCACTCACACTGGAGAAAAGCCACATTCTTGTGAGATGTGTGGGAAATCATTTTTGCAGAAGAGTCACCCTAGACAACACCTCCTCTCTCATATTGCAGAGTAGGCATATTTTTGTGAGAAGTGTGCCAAATCATTTTGGCGAAAAGCTGACCTTGACCTTGGAAAACACGTTCTCAGTCACAGTAAAGAAAAACTACATTCTTGTGAGATGTGTGCCAAATCTTTTTCATTGAAGTCAAACCTCAAATGCCACCTCCTCACTCACATTGGAGAAAAGCCACATTCTTGTGGCATGTTCTCCAAATCATTTTCACAAAAGAGAGGTCTCGTGGCACACCTCCTCACTCACACTGAAGAAATGCCACATTCCTGTAACAAGCACTAAGTTATTTTCACAAAATAGTTCCCTCAGAAAACACCTCACTGGAGAAAAGCTGCATTCTTGTAAGATGTGTATCAAATCATTTTCACTAAAGGGTGACCTAAGAAGGCACATCTTCACTAACACTGGAGGATAGCCTCATTCTTGTTACTTGTGCACCAAATCATTTTGACTGAAGAGTTCATTCAAAGCATATCCTCACTCACACTGGAAAAATGACACATTCCTGTGGCCTGCACCAAATCATTTTCACAAAAGAGTTCACTCAGAAAACACTTCCTCTCTCACTGTTGAAAAGCCACATTCTTTGGAAACATGTGCCTGATCATTTTTAATAAAAGTTAGACCTTGGAAGTCACCTCTTTACTCACACCTGAGAAAAGTCGTTTTCGTGTATTTTATGAAATTTTTTAATTTATATTAATTATAAAAATTAGGAATTAGTAAATTCTCAGATAGATGGAGACACAAGCCAGTCTGTCTCACCCTGATCGAACTAGACACAATGGCCATTTTCCTCAAGTCTTTAAAACCTTTTTTTAAACTTAAATACAATATCGTATTACATAGATGTAGATAAACATGTTATACTTCAACGGATATCTCTGATTAAATATTATCCTTTGAAATTTTAATTTTCAACTAATTACATATTGTAAATATACAACAACTAATTATACATAAAAGAAGCAATAACAATGTTTGCCGGATATAATTCTGATTATCCCCAGTCCTTGAAACACAATAGAAAGTAGAGTTAAATGTGGCTGAAAAATTTAAAAAAAAAAAAATCCCCCTTTTGAAAGATATAAGTAGACGTTTTACTTTTTGGTCATTAGAACAGAAATTCTGAGCACTTTTCTTCAGCAAATGATACATCCTCTAAAAAATTTTTTTTTCGCATATCCCTTAGCATTGTCAAAAAATATATAAGTCTTGAAGTCCTACTCTCCTACAATCACACCTGTTACTCGAGTTGCTGTTATTCATACAGTTGCAAGATATAATGTATAAAAGTTCATCTGGAGCGGGAGGTAACATTGTAAGTTGAGGAACTGATTTGCCGTGAAACACGTAGTGAATGCTGACGTGCTGCAGCTAACAATGGTGGGAGAGTTTCCAATATAGATGTGGGGACTATTTCAATTTTGACTATTCCTCTGCTGTTCATGTATGTCTGTAACCCATCTAGTGTACTCAATTTCGGCCTTTGTAAAGTGTTATCGTGAAATTTTCTCTTGCTTCTGCTATTTTATCACAATCTGCTTCAACCAAATTAAAAAAGACTACTCTTTTCTTTATGTGTGGATTTTCAGATAGAATACCTCAAGTCTTTTTCTTTCCTTTAGTTTACAGTGCAGATGTTGTATGGCATCCAGTCATAGCATTGGCAAGAAGTATATAGTTCTTCATACCGCCAGTCTTTCTTTGTATACCTACAATATCACAGAATTTTGCAATTTTTGATCTGACGCTCAGTACAAGAAGCATAATGTTTGCTTCATTTGGAGTTCTAGCGACTAGCATTGTCTAAATATCTATCTATAGCAACAACCGTCACATTTCGTTTACATTTAGATTTTTCCATTGCAGTGGCAACAATTAAAGCATCAGCTTCACCTACAGCTTCTTTCACGTCCACTCCTTCCTTTTCAAGACGAATTTTTAGTTATTGTATGAGCGTGGTTTAATTGTCACTATTTGACAGAAAATCTTCTTATTTGTATGCAACCATTTTTGTGTCTTCAACTATTACGTTCGCACATCTCCTTTTTCGTGCTCTTCGAATTTGTTCTTTAGTTGTAGGACCACTGTAATCATCGAAAACTACAGTTGGACTACATTGGAGTAGTGAGTGGAGATATTCTTCACATAAGATTGAAACACTTGTTCGTATGTAGTTACATTCGATCTTCCTGGTATATCAACAAAACTAAATCTGTTGCCGAAATGTGTTTCAAGATTTTGTCGTACCCAGCGTATGGAAAATTTTCCTTCTCCCGCTTTGATTCTGTTTAAAAGATCAGAGACTGAACTGATACTCATCACTGTTTTCAAGAAATTGACTTAAGCATTTGAATGCACCATTTTTATCAGCAGTACGTCGACGTCCACGTTTCATGCTTTCAGTTGTACATTTATCCTTAGTTCTGATAGGCATTTAGCATGATACTTTG
This sequence comes from Linyphia triangularis, assembly GCA_963978545.1. Lineage (NCBI taxonomy): Eukaryota > Metazoa > Arthropoda > Arachnida > Araneae > Linyphiidae > Linyphia > Linyphia triangularis. The sequence goes on along the minus strand of OZ021725.1, from coordinate 10,658,042 downwards.
CTTCGGCAGCTACATATCATGTATTACGTTCAATCTGGTAACAACTTTATTTCCTCAAGCACCTCCTCTGAATTGTGCTTGTTTTAACACATTTTGATGAAATTCAATTGTTGATATCTTTTACATTAAAATATTTACGTGATGAAGGCAAGATAGGAGTAGCACAATAATGCTCATCATTATCAGATATTGAGGCTTCAAGCTTTTTGAATACTAGTGGAGCGAATATAACATTTCCTACAAGCTACATAAACAATGAGACCATTCTTTAAAATGTCCTTCAAACCATCACTTTGTTTTGCTCTTGTAATCTTAAGCGTTGCTGCGGCTTTTTCTCAATAATCACAAGTACTAGTATCTTTCAACGATAATCCACAGATAGGCAATTTTCACAGTCAATTATTGGCTTTGTGCACTTATCTTTTAGCAGAGTATAATCTTAAGTTCTATTCTAATTGGCCGTAGAAAAACCCAAGGAAAATAATAAGAGCGATGCTTTTCAGTAAGCAATCAATAAATAGTCACAACGACCAGCGTTTGAAAAAATTCGAACAATTTCAAAACTTTCTAAATCCATCCTGTTTCCCTCATTTCCAGTCAAAGGTACCCCCGTGTTCTTCCAGGAATTACTTTGGAGGTGCCACTTGTTTCTTAGAGGGGAGCTAACTTTAGTGGCTTAATTGGTGTAGTAACCCTTCAATTCCAAATGGGAATAGTCTCATTGAGATTCAGAAACTTTATGGTCAAATCAAAGGGGAGAAAACTTGCATTGCGTCACTTAAACGTTCGCATATCTGCAACGATTTACAACACAAGCAATATATATCTATCTATAGAAAGCTAAAAGAGGGTTGAATAGTTTTACATCAATTGTGTAAATAATTTATTTAAAATGAAAGCGTTAAAATCCAAAAAGTAGATGAAAATGTGTTATTTTTTGCAGGCATTTATCAATTTGTATGTCACTGGATAATATTCGATTTAAATTAAAGCCCATTTATCTTTCTTTTGAGCTCAATTCGACTAGCCTTTCGTGCGTAAGAGCTGTTTCAGCATTTCTCCAGCACCTAAAACATCAGGAAGCCAAAGGGGGAGAGTAGGGGGCTTTTTGCTGGTTGCTCAGGGCATCAAATGGAACCACAATGCAAAATTTCAGCTCAATGAGAATTTGTGCAAGGTTTGACCTAATTTTTGCCTACAATGACTAGAATATTAACAAACATTGTTTAAAAAATAGCTACCTTCATTTTTCATAAAAAGTCGAAAACCCTATTGAAAACTTGCAACTTAGCATTCGACGTGTTGTTCATCTGTTCCCCTCCCTTTCCTCTGATTGACTGGAAATTTGACCAGTGGCGAACACTTATTCATTCCCTCACCCGAATTCAAGTACAGTATGCTTAGATGTTACCGGGACGCATATTAGCAACCTTTACATGCATTCGGACTAGGGGAAATAATGCTGCATGCTGATTGGTTGCCATTTTTTTGGAGAATTTGATGTTTTTGGAAGAAAATTTTACCATAATAATCCAAAAAATAGTGTTCAATAGAACTTATTTCAGCAACTGAATGTTTTTATTAAAATACATGAGCCCTTTTTAAAAGAAAAATTTATGTTTCAAGAACATTTATATAAACATGGAACACTTTCTATTTTTTTAAAGAATAAATTTTTATTTTACAAATAAAATTCCATGGAAATTAAGATGTAATAGATTCCTATGAAATAATGTGTTGTATACATATTTAAATAAATAAATCATTGCTACTTGTATTATTGGCTACATTAATAACTCATAACGTTACTGAATTATTCATTAAGGCATGATATATGTAGTATAAATTATAGTATTTTATACATTAATAGTTTTCAATTAATTTTAAACTTTTATATATGCTGAAAAATTTAATTTCCCATTTATTACGAAGATGTTATTTTAATCTTACTTTTAGTATTGGATTTTGACACAAGACAGATGGAAGTTTCAAAATACATTAAAAGAAGATAAGTGGTTTGTGATGCCAATGACTGATTAATTTGCTTTAAAATTTATGATGAGTAATTTTGGGCCCATCTCTTCACAATTTTAATTCACTCATGGGTGAAGTGAAAAAATTGGAATAAATGTTAAAAAAAATAATTATTTTATTCATCACCAAATCTTGCGTACTGGAGAATAGATACTTACTGTCGTTTCTGCATTTTTAAGGTTGGCGGCGAAACGACCGTTTCGTCTGATAATGCAAGCATTTTGTACTCGAAATAATTGCTTAAATTTTTATAGATCGAATTTTAAAAAATGGTTTTCTGAGCACATCGTCATGTGATCAGAAACGATCGCTTAAGCTCCTCCCAGAGTGTGACGTCACTACTGCCGAGTGGAAGTTGGTGAACAAACAACTTCATACGTTTATTTTTAAGCTTGGTTCATCTTTCTTCCTACTTTCTTTAAATTTACACAAAATAGACGCATTGATGTTGAGATTCTTCTTCAAATCAAACCCAGAGTGTTTTTTTTTTTTTTTTTTTTTGCAGTGTTTACAAACGTTAAAACATCTGTGTATATAAAAAAATCTGACAGTTATTATAATTTGTAAAACAAGACTACACACTTTCACAGTTATAATAATTATAAAAACATAAGCAAAATTATTAGCGATTAAAAGACTTGTTCGATTACTTTAAAACGAGGTAAATCGGAAACCTTTTCAACTTTGAAAGTAAAAATTCGGTGTAATAATATCGTTAACGAACTAATTTTTGTCTTTGAAACTTGCGTCATACCTTCTTCTATGATGATCAAACCCAAAAATGTTGGAAAAAACATTACTTGCATTTATTTTGATTTTATTCATGGTGTTCCGATTCACCCCGCAGTAAAGGATGAATAGAAACACTCATTATAACTTATGTCTGATCTTATTTAAATATTTACAGGGTCAAAAAAAAAAAAAAATACTAATATATTGAAGTGAATAGAAACACAAAAGATTATTATAAAAAAATACTATAATAAAAATCCGCCATAACTTAGAGCGGTTTTATGCAAACAATTCTTAGCGCAGAATCCGTTCCGTACTTGGACATTTTACCTAAATTAAGTGTTCAGCTGTTAATTGAAGTACTGGTACAGTGGGGTACAGCACAATACTGGTAATAAATTTCCTCAACAAAATCAAAAGGAACACATTACGGTTACACAAACTCACTTAAAACTCATTCTCGATGCTATTTATCCAATAGTGACGTCACACTGTCAGATGGGTTTTTGAGCAGCGTTTTAGAGGTGGGGCTTCTGCTTGCATATTAAAATGCGATTTTTGGAGCTTTAGGGCATTATTTTGGAAAAAGAAAAAATACGTGTCTTTTATTGTAGGCATAAGCTTTATTTAAAACATATTTAAAAATTTGTCAAATACCCTATTCAATATTTTTGATAGAATGACTAAATCTATTCGTAATTATAAGAAGGACTCTAAGTCACGGAAATCTTATCTTCAGATACGCCTGAAACTACTATCTGATTTATGGGATACATTTAATTCTAATCATGAAAAGCTTTTGTCGGAAGATATACCGGAAGACGAGCGCTACGTTAAAAATTATCTTCCTTCGGAAGCAGAAGAGCTTTACGTCAAAATATGGCAGAAATCCAAGAATACTTAAACACTAATTTTCCCGAAAACCCGATAGAACAATTCGAAACTCATCAGCAACCTGACAAATAACCAGAGAAAATATTACCTATAATCAAACTCCCAATTTTTACTGGTAAATTTGGGGATCGGTACGTGATCTTTTTTCATGTGTAATCGGTGAAAACGGCTAAATAACTTTCAAAAGTTATACTATCTTAAAACGCATCTTTGTGGAGAAGCTGAACAGTTAATGAAACACTTTCAAGTCGCCGAAGCTAGTTATGGAACTGCTTGGAAAGATTTGAAGGACCGTTTCGAAAACAAACGAGGGCAGGTAAACTTAGAATTCTCTTATCTCAACCTAAGATAACATCCGATAACTTCCGAGAATTAAAAGTTTGACTGACTCTTCCGAACGTTGTATACAACCTCTATACTAAACTCCAACTTAAGTTGACATCACTAGACGATAGATCTTCACCGTGTTCATAGACATTTAATCCATTTTGGCGGCGTGAAAGCATAATGCTCGCCAAACCACAACCCTTTAGAGAACAAAAGGCTCTAAGGTTTGGCGAGCATTATGTCTTCACTCTGCTAAAATGGATTAAATGCCTATGAGCATGGTGAAGATCTATCGCCTAGTGATGTCAAGTTATGTTGGAGTTTAGTATAGCTAACCTAGAAATACCGGTTGAGCAATGGGATGCTATTTTAATAATTTATAATTTTAGATATTAAAACATAAACACTTATTGGAAAGCGAAAATTTCCTCTCAACTCAACAAAACAACAGTCACTCTTTTTTTTGTGTTGTGTTTAATCATTTGTTCATTTCATTCGACTACTGATGTCACTAAAACAAAAGTGAAGAGTTACTACTCACTTTCCCGCCTTTAAAAATTGACCCCCTAACTTGAGAAGGGTGTCCGATCCCAGTGCAGAATCTCCGAGTTTCGACGATCGTTAATCAGGTGGCTGGGAGGAGTTTCGACACGCCTTATTAAACCTCATTAAGGGTCATGGTCATTGGTATACGTTCCCTGTTTCTCATATTGTAAACCACATTCCACAACTACTGTGCTTTTTCGAAAGATGGGTTCCTTATTCTTGAGAAAAAAGGCCTTGATAATATGAGCGTTTCTCTGGCTGATACACGGGGCATTTTGAGCTCTTTTTCCTATTCTTAAACAAATTAAATTTACAAAGTAATAATCAATTTTTTAGTTTTGTTTTCTGTAACTTCAGTTGGAGGTCAAATTATATGGTAAAATAATTGTTTTAACTAGGTTAAATATGAAGGATAACTGAGTATTGTGTCTCTTAATTGACTAATTATAACTATATATTAGGATGGTCAATGTAAGGGATCAAAAATGAAATTTCATCTGATTTTAACTCATACCCCCTCATTCCTTTCTTTTTGGTCTCTCTTGACATTGTGCCAGATTTCATTTCAACAATATAATATTAACCCGTGTCGCAACTAGCCTGAAGTTGTTAAAAAGATTACTAAAATTGAAATTGTTTGAGAAAAAAAAATTAAATTTCTTCGGCTTTAATTTCATACCCCCGAATATTTTTTCTTTTGACCTATTTTTTTAGAAAACCAAGTTTTATTATGATAAATTAGTATTAACCCTGCTAAACTGATATTGAAGGTTGTAAAAATAAACACAGAATCGACAAAAATGAACGAAAATATTCTAAAAGTTTTATTTCCTAAATTTAAAAAGGTTGCAAAATATTGATGCAATTTAATAAACAAAAATATAACATTTAAACAACAAAAATGTCAGTTTTTTTAGAGTTATTATTATTTTTTTTTTTTTTTTTTTTTTTTTTTATTTTTTTTTTTTTTAGTAATGTCTCATATTTTACAATATGTGTACTTCTTGCAGTGATCGTCCACACGTTGATAGTTGTTGCACGCGTTAATCACTTTTAAATTAAAAAAATGACCACAATAACATTTTTTATAGTCAAAGGTAAAAAATGGGGGTAAGAATATATAATTTGTAAGTTGGAAAATAAGGAACACCCTGAGCTATACAGTAAAATGTTCCTATGTGATGCGAACTTCCGAGTTCTTTACGGCACAGCTTAATCTCTTTTAATTTTCAAAAAATTGCTCACAATAATATTTTTATTGCCAAAGGGAAAAGAATTGGAGGGTGAGGAAAAAAGAAATCTGAAAGTTAAAAAATAAGGACCACACTACTATATATGCCGTAGTAACAGCATATAGTGTAAATAATACTTGACAAGGATGCCATCTACGAGTTATCTCGTCCCTTCATTACTTGCCATATTTGTACAGCTACGAGGAAACTCGTAGCATAATATTATGATACAAGTTTCCTTGTAGCTATACAAGTATGGTATGCAATGAAGGGACGAGATAACTCCTAAAAGGCTTCCTGGGTAAGTAAACAACGTATGAATATCTCAAAATTGGCAGTCAACGTGATAATTTAATTTTTATTAAGAAATCATTGTGGCTAGTGGGGCCACCTGACGATAGTTCCAGAACTATATGATAGACTGGAACTAATGATAGATTTTAAATTGAAAATAATATTTAAATACCTTTCTAAAAATGAATAGATTTAAAGAAATAATTCATATCTATCGCAAAAAAAATTCGATAAGATCCGCGCAATCGCAAATTCAGTGGCGTGATTTTAAAAAGTCTTCAAATGTTAGAGATGTTCAATTCAGTTATAATAATTGAACGAAAAGATTTATATCGTATACGAGTCAATTGGGTGAAGGATTTTAAAAGAAAAAAGTCCAATGTATGTAATTATCAATTGTCAGTATGTGCATAAAATATTAAATGAAGGATAAAATCCAAAGCAAGAAAAAGTATTTTAGGAATGAATCAAAATTTATATAACATCACAAATGGAACCCTATTAAATCTTAAAAATTGGGGGGAAATGAATCTTCATGTAGTCCATTTTATGTACAAAATAACGGCAACAATTTGGTGCCTAGAGTGCAGTCATAGAACCTTTACATTAAAATACATATTCTCAAATTGTATTTAAAAAAAAGGGCCATAGAAAACAACTTTCAATTGTACATCTTCACACTGATTTACTTTAAAAACAAAATACTTATTTTCAAGTGATTTTCTTATTATAGTTCATTATCATCATCATTTCATATCGTGCCATGGGCAGCATAAGACCCTCAGTCTAGCTCTCCATCCTCTCTTGTCTGATGTAGCGACCCCTGCCTCTCTCCATCTCACCCATCATACTCTACATCTCTCGCTCTCCATCATCCTTCTTCATATTATACCCTTCATATTGTACCTTCATATCTTCCCTCTGATGCCTAAGTAAAGGCAACGTTTGAAATTTCATGAACTCTCATTTTTAAGATATAGCCGGTTAGGCGCCATCTTCTAATTTTAATTTTCACATCTAATCTGTTGGTTTTCATTTTGTTTTTGGAAGAGTATTTTATTTGTAGTTGTGTTTAACCAGAAGATTTTTGCCATTTATTAAGGCCACGTCAGATTTGCACCGACCTTTGGCAGTAGTCGAGGTCCGAACCCATAATCCGCCGATCATGAGAGCTATTTTTGTACAATTCCTTGATAATTTTTAAATATTTTTGCTAAGTGTCATATATCTCTAAAATTTGCCTTAATCTAAGCAGTATTATTGATCCAAAGCTTTACTGAAGTGAATACAGTTTAAGAAGAGAGTATCATTACAATATAGGCATTATTCAATTATGTTTTTTAGGGGAATGTACGCTGGATTGTATATTTCTTATCAGCTGGCATGATCCAAATAATATTCTATCTTTGTTTAACATGCCCAAAACATTGTGAGCAAAATACACCCAGTACCTAAAGTTCAGCTGTAGCATCAGTGTGGTGTTCTCGTTTACAAATAATAGATACAACACCTAGACAGGAACGATCTCTTCTGCATAGTGTTTAGTGCGCCTGTCTTCGGATGTACGAGTCCCCTGTTTGACTCTCCGTTGGCGCACATCGCTAAATTGTGAACCGGACGTTGCTTGCGTGTATGTTGCTATGAGTCTCCAGAGGTTGCTTGCGTGTATGTTGCTATGAGTCTCCAGAGGTTGCTTGCGTGTGTGTTGCTATGAGTCGCCTGAGGTTGCTTGCTATATGCCGGTTGGTCGTTAAAGATGCCAAGATGGTAGTGTGGAAGTCGTGCAATATTTTCAGAAGGTGCCGATAGATGGCAGCATGATTCAGTTTTCCAGTAGTCACCAATGTAGCGATAGGAGCTAACGGGGAGTCGAACCAAGGACTCCTAGATCTGAAGACAGGCTCTCTAACCATCTCTGGTGTCTAGGGGTTGTTTCTGATACTTGTACACGATACCACCACAATCAGTTAAAAAAAAATAATCTTGATGAATTTTGATATCAAATTCTAAAATTTAGTTTTAAAGTAAAATACAATCCAAATTAAGCTAAAAACAAGCAAAAATTGTAAATTTAACAGTAACACTATTTAACGGGAACAACAAATGTACACAAAGCAAATGATGAATTGAAAATACATAAAATGAAATATAACATAAAAAGATAATATTTAAAATGTAACCACGGTTAAGTAAGAGTTATAATTTATATGCTTACAATGTTTTATTTGGTAAAATATTTCAAGATTAATCTAATTTAAGATTGTAATGTCACTCAAAGAAAATTAGTTTAAATTATAAAGAGGCTAGCCTAGTCACAGAATGCCTAACCAGAGGACTATGACGTCATACTTGCAGCGTCAAAATATTAAAAAACAGCCAAACTGATTCTTAAGATTTTTACACAAATATTATCTTTTTATATATATAATTTTCAGTTATGAGACATAACTTTAGAACTTCATAACTTTTTTTGTTATTCAACACCAGAAGTTTTTAAGGAAATTATTCCATCCTCTCCCTGTTCACTGCAACTGCAATTATAGCACAAAAGTTAGGAATGAGAATGGACAAGGAAGTTAGAATAGAGAGGAGTTCCGAGCAAGCTTGGCGCGAAGAAGCAGACTTTGGCAACCCTACTCTCACTTGAACTAAGCCTATACAAACCGACTTTTTAGTACGCTCTTCTACGGGAAAAAACGTGGGTAGGGTTTGAAATTCTGCCAAATTTTTAATATAGTTTCTAAAAAAGCAATTTCTGTGGTTGTGGGCTATAGTTCAAGACCTGAACTATCAAATGGTATGCGTATTACTCTTCACAGCTAATAATTAAGCAATATTCAGAGGTTTTTAAATCCCTCTCACTAACTTCGATTTTGTATGATTAAGTGCAAATCGATGGAGGGCTAATTACACATTTGCCGTCATCCAATCGAGAAAAAACTTATCAGATTGATTCGATGTTGATGACAATGCACTCAGTTAAGTTTTGGGGGCTATTACTATCACTAAAAGACTGCTTTTACACACGCTACTATTGGACTAATTAGCCCACTTGCCATCCACCCATCAAGCTGAAACTTGGCAGATGGATTCGATTTGGATGACAATGCATTCCATCAAATTTTTAGGCGAGTCACTACCACTAAAATGCCACTTTTACGTATGCTTTTTATTGACGCTTTGGTTTACTTATAAACCCTTTTCCTATCATGAGATTAAACATTTAAACTTAGCGGACGCACTCGTTGTCTATGAGAATGCTTTCTATTAAGTTTTGGGACTGTCACACAACGGCAGTTTTTACATGCGTTTCTATTGCCTTACGTTAGAATTATCAGTAGCCTTTACTCACGTACTATTATCCAGATACAAACCTTAATTCAAACATGTTAAATTTTAGCAATATTTAATGACTGAAATCTTCTACTATTAAAGTTACCGAGGAAAAATATTCAAAGGGCTAATTAACCCACTTGCCGTCATCTAATTGAACTGAGACTTGGCAGATGGACTCGTTGTGGATGAAAATTTAAAAAATGGATTCAATATTTTAAAGCCGACCAAACGGTATAGTGGTTAGCGTGCTAGCTTCTAGACCACGAGGTTGCGGGTTCGAGTCCCGTGTTGGCATGGGTGTTTGTAAATGTATGTTGGCTTGTCTAATGACGAATGTTTCGGCGCATTTTATAGCCCTCGTGTTGCTGACGGCGCCAGATAATCTGAATACAACCAACCAACCAATATTTTAAAAAAATGGATACCAATATTTTCTTTACCTTTGCACACTATGTAATGTAATCGTTTCGTAATCTATTGGAAATATTTTACACTAGCTGCATGGTTCCTCGTTGCGGATATCCATCATTGGTGTATAGGTCTCGTCTCAGCTTTTGGGGCTTTACTCGAAAAAAGGTTCATTGCCACGCAAATCCAAGCTCGCTTCGCCTGCTGGAAGTTTAATTGTAACATAAAAGCAGCTCGCTTCACTGGCTAAAAAGTTTATTGACACATAAGCACTGGCTCGCTTCACTCGTTCAAAGGTTAGTTGCTACGCAAACACAACTCTCTTCGCTCGCTGAAAAATTCTTTGCTACGCCCTCACAGGCTTGCTTTGCTCGCTGGAAGGTTAATTTTATTGCGCAAGCATATGTTCACTTCGCTCACTGAAACTCGTACCCTACGCTTATTTGAAGTCACTTTATAAAGAAAAACTTTAAAAAAATTTAAATAAAAAAAATTTAAATGTTAACATTTTGTTTAAGAAAATCAAAATTAGAAGGCAAGATCTACTAATGTCGAAAATTTCAGAGCTCTACGCTTATTTAAAATCACTTTATAAAAAAAGCTTAAAAAATTAATTAAAAAATATTAATTAAAGTTTTTGGTTGTTTACTTCGATTGATTATTTCGTTTTCCGTGCGTCAAATTCCTAATGTCCGCTGAAATCTAAATCGTAGCTTTTACAATGGCTTACTTTTGAAGACTTCTCGGTGCTAATTTGTAAAGGGCAATTGAGGGTCCACTGTGGGTGGGCCTGAAACGAGATGCGAGAGCCGGTCCCCCCCCCCCCCCTGGTGGCGGGTGACAACCGCCCCTCTTTGTTAATTTGTAACGGACGATGGGTATAAGGGTCCGAAAACAAGTCCATTATCACTCCGTGGCCTGAGGGAAGAATAGGAACAGAGAAAAGCCCCCTGCTATTGGGATTTCTAAGCAGAAGTTTTACGACTTGTCGATGAACAAGGCGGCTTCTTTTCTTAGTTCTTAAGGTATTTGGATTTCGAACTTTATGTTTGAAAAGAAAAGGAATAATGGAAAAAACTTGGCTTTCTATTGAAAACTTTGGATGCTCTTTTTCGATTCGAATTTTGTTATAATAGTTTTACAAAACATTATTATTGTAATATCATGGGTCATCAGATATCTACGTTGCTTTGGTTTAATTTATATTATTACTTATGAAGCTCTTATGTGTTTTTGGAATATTTTGCGTGATTGAAATACTTTTGTGAGAATTTTGTTTGAATTCAGTAATTAATTAAGAATAATTTCAATACTGTAATTCGCCAGAAATCAATATTAAAGTCGTATATTGTAAGAAAAAATTGATAAAAGAAGAGTAATGAAAAAAAAAAAATCCTGCCAATTTCTTTACTGCAAGATCTGTCACATTTGTTGCGGCATTGTCGGATGCCACTTTAAACTTTTTCCAATGTTCATGTATCTTTTGTTATAAAATTTCTTCTATTCATAAATTAGACTCATAATAAAATTCTCAGTTCAGTAATGAATAACTTTTTTCATGCATAACACTATCCTTTAAAATATAATGCAATGTACTAAATAATAACTAAAAAATATTATAATTTTTATTTATTTACCAATTAGAAGAGAAAATATTTCAACGCAAATAAAAAAATAAAAAAAGCTTTTAAAAAGCACTGAAACGGTTAACAATAATTATTATCATCAGTTTATATTGACATTATTATATAAACCTACATAATAAAACTCAGAATTAAAAATTAACAGATTTATCTAAACTTTTACAAACTACAGAGAAATTACGGCGCCAGATTAGAGGAACCACCTTGAGTTATTTAATAATGTAAACTTATTAAAGGGTAAATATCTGAAGTACCGAAAGAAAACTGTTCGATGATTTAATTATTTATCTCATTAACATCTTAAATTCAAGAAGTCTTTTTACTATTATAACTCATAAAAACAAAGTTTCTAATATAAATCCTTTATATATATGTTTTATGTGTTAAGTCACTGAACTCAGATCAAGTTTTGATAATGTTTGATCACTAAGGGGAAAAAACAACATCTATTCCGAAATATTTACTAGTTTCAAAACTTGCTTGAATACATTTTCATCCACAGCGAGTCTATCTGGCAAGTTTCAGTCCAATTGGATGAAGTGTGATGTCATCAGAGGGCGACGATAGTAGCTTGTGTAAAAGCATTCTTTTATAATAGTGTCAGTCCCCAAAACTTGATATAATACATTCTTAGTGACAATGAATCTGTCTATCAAATTTCAGTGCGATTGGATGACGGTAAGTGGATTTATTAGCATTCAGAAACGATAATAGAAGCCTGTGTTAAAGCGATCTTTTTGAGTGTCTGTGGCAGCCCCCAAAACTTGATACAATGTATTGGAATCTATATCAAATCAATCTGCAAAGTTTCATTTCGACTGGATGACAGAACGGGTGTTAATAAAAAAATCATTAGAAGTGACAATGTAGTGTCTGCAATAGCGGTCTTTAAGTGACAGCCCCCAAAACTTAATAAAATGCATTGTCATCGATATCGAATCTATGTGACCAATTTCACCCGATTGGTTGGTTGGTTCGCTCAAAGACCTATTTTTATGCACAATAACGGCTAATCAGGCCAGGATTTACAGCTTAACGTGGATTCTGAACCACAACGAACATCCATGGCAAAACCCGGATTCAAACCCGGCCTTTGGCATGCGTGGCCAGAGCGCTAACCACACCGCCATCAGGTTGGTCAGTCTGATTGGATGACGGTAAGAGGGTTAATTAGCCATTCGCAGATTTGTAGGTCACACACACACAAAATCGAAATTTATATAAACAATTTTTTAAAAAAGGTAATAATTTGTAAGTAACTGTCAGAACGAATGAAATACAATCATTTGATATAAGTTGAAACATATTGTGACTTACCATAATTTCCAAATTTGCACCTGCATATTACATCTTATTATTTGTTTTTCAACCTTCTCGTATATTATACTTGTACGGTCAAATCGCTATTCTCAGAAAAAAAAATTTAATGATTTTTAGAAGAATTTTGTTTATCGATACAAAAGTATCATCCTTTATGGTCCCCTGAGCAGACATCACCCCCCTTTCCGCATTGGGGTCAAGTCAATAACGCCACTGCTTATAAAGCAATGTTAAACAGTAAACAAGTCCATTTTATAATTGTTTTAGAATAATAAAAGCTACAAAAATAATACTAACTCAACACAGATTCTCCCCCCAAACAACTTCCCAAACAAATTGGGAGAAGGGAGGGGGGGGGGGGGACAGAAGAAGTTCTCTTTGACAAAGAGAAAAATGATATTGTATAAAACAGCGGTTTCTAACCTTTTTAGTTGTTCGGATCAACTATCTATATTATGAAAAAAATATAATGTACACGAAAAATTAAATTATATTTTTTTATAAAGTGAGGAACTTGATTGCACTTGGCTGTTACAACAATTAGAAAACTAAAAAACAAGTGACCAAAGTTTTAAAAAAAAATCATTGGAATTTTTGACATTGTTTATCCCCGTCAATGAGAGAGTCAATATCTAGATTAAAACTTAGCCATGCTGTTTAATTCACGCATTATTCACTATCGATGTTATTCACTCGTTACAACATCGAAAAATACAATCGAGTGGCTAGATTGTTTCCATCTTAAACCCTGAAGCTCCGATAATATTTATCTCGGCGATTCTCTACTAGAGTCCACGGCCCAGTACCGCGCAACTCGCGGTCCGTGGGGTAGGAACCGCTGGTAGAGAAAATCAACTAAGCTTGGCGCAGTTGGGAGTTTGGCGTCGAAAAGGGCTTAGTTGCTTGGCAAAAACGGCGATAAACCTCCTTCATAGGTACAACCGGTTTCGAATGGATTTCCAGCTTGCTCACACCTCCTTCTCTTCGGACGCGCTACATTCTAGGAAGAAAAGGAGCAACCGGAAGACTACGGAAGTACACGAGAAGTACGTCACAAAAGAGAATAGTACTATCCATAACAGCAAAGCAAAAGAATGCCATTAGTGGAGTTGAGATGTTCCAAAAGACATGAAATATGAAAAAGGGAAAGGTAAAAATAATTAAATTGTCTTATTTGACGTCATATCTTATTGTAAAGCAGATAAATAGGCCACCATAAATTGGCAAAAAGGATAAATCAACAAATTACAAAGTAAACTAGGGGTGTGAAACATCGCACAACTTTCAGTTACACTATAATACTGACGTGAATTTATATTATTTACCGTTTTTATATTTTCAGCATTCATTTAGAAAAAATAGTCAGTTTGGCGATATTTTTTGTAATAATTCTTATCTGCGCCTCTAAAAAGGAAAACTTCCGCCAAAATGTTGATTATGGCTATTTACTTTTCGATAATTCTTAAATTATCCTTTCTTGTAAGTGGAACTGAGGAGAAGAGAAAAAACGGTCGTTTATGAGCTATGCACAAACAAAGAGAACTCTGTGTTAAAAGCATTCGTTTTTCAACTTTTTACGCCATTAAAGTATTTTTACTAGAATTTCAGAGATGGGGATGTTTAGAACCCCATAAGAGGCATTACCACAGCGATTTCGATCAAAATTGTTAGAGCCGATTTTTAGCAATCATTGAAAAACATGTTTCTTTCAATGGCAGCTACCTTATGCGCATGCGCGATTTTGACGAAAACCTTAATGTTAGGTCCCATGGCGGCCACCAATCAGTACACCAAATTTAAACATCGTTGATCAATTTATTCGGGAGTTTTGTTGACCACAGAGACAGACAATATTTCTCGATCACTTTTTTGAAATCAGAAAATTCCAAAACTTGGAAAAAGGCAAAAAAACATTGCAATTTTTTTTTGCCGGATGCTATACTTTCATTACCCCATGTATATTTATGGGTAATTGAAAGAAAAAAAGACTCTTGATAATTTAAATCATAGAAAATCTAAATTTTTTTTAACAAATCTATTGAAAATCTAAAGAACACATCTTTAAATTAAATTGGTGTTGTTCTAAGGCTCGATTTATTTTGTTTTCAAAATTATATTGTGCATATTTTAATCATAAACAAATAGAATGTGATATTTATAACAAGTCTATATTCTCTTAAAATTGCAAAAATACTATTTTATATTCCTATTGACTGCACAAATTGGACTATAAAGAAAAAAACTAAAAAAATGCAGTGAATTATAACAAACGTAAAGTGATATACGCTCACAACACTTAAAGGAACTGTCAAGGAGGTTAATTTAAATTCAAGTAATTGTTAAAATTAAGGTTTGAATAAAAACTAGCAGCCTTGCACATCCTTCAATTGTGATCGGCACCACCTTGGAAATAAGCTTAGAGTCCATGCATAAAACTACTACAATAAGATTTTTTAAAAAAAAAAAAGGATAATAACTAAAATGTTCAAATTATATTTCACAATTTGCTATTTCAATAAAAATTGTAAAAAAATACTTTAAAATGTGATGAATAAAAAAAACAAAAACTCTCCAGCTATCCCTTTTGGAAATATGATGAGCAAATGAAATTTCTTATAAATTGCAATTCCTTAAATTCTCTGACAACAGTTAATTGCAAACAAAGTCAATGGAGGTTTTATCGGATAGAAATTTCGCAATGAAGAGTAAGCGACTGCAGATATCTTAAAAAAAGTTTTCAGTATGTGATGGCTATCCTGCTAGTTTTTACTTTCAATTATCCATATAGTAATGAAAGTATGGCATTAGGTGAAAAAAAATTGATTTTTTTTTTCCCCGCATTTCTCCATGTTTTGGAATATAGATTTCAAAAAAGTGGTCTAGAAAAAAAATGTCTGTTTTTGTGTACATGGTCAGCATAACTCCCGATGTTCAAATTTGGAGTGCAGGTTGGTGGTGGCCATGGGATCTACCATTAAGGTTTTCGTCAAAAATCGTACATGCGCATAAGATTGTAATCATAAAATATCATGTTTTTCCATAATTGCTCAAAAATGGTTTTAACAATTTTGATTAAAATCTTTATGCTAATGCTTGTTAAGGTGTTTTAATCGTCTCTACCTTTGAAATTTCAGTTGAAATGCGATAAAAAGTTAAAAACGAGTGCCTTTAATACAGAGCTCTCTGCTCTTGAGCATCGTCCATCAACGATTGACTTTTTTTCTGTTTCACGCTTAAGGGCAATGTAATGTCTATCGAATAAACATTGCTAACTTCGCCACCATGGCTGATTTTTTTTTGCCCTTGTAAAAATTATTACCAAAAGTATTGGCAAACTGGCCATTTTTATTAAAATGAGTGAAAATATGAAAATGGACACCATAAATTTTATTGCAATGACGAATTTTCTAGTGTAATTGAATGTTGCGAGACGTTCCACACCATAAGTTTTTATGTGTGCTCGTAAAGTGAAAAAGGGATGCTTGATATTTTGACAGACTCAATTTTACATTGTTTCACTTACAACCCAATTGAAAAAAAAATGTAACTCTTATACTTCATAAAAAATTTCAAAAAAAAGGAGGGATGGGGGCATTTTTTGGCGGTGGGGCTCAAACATACATTGTTTTGCCACTGACCAAAGGTACCGAGGTTCACATTATGCATCGTCACAAATGTGCCTTCCTTCTTGAAATTTACAATTATTATTAAAAATTCACAGAATGAAGCCAGTGAGGGAAACATTATCGAGTATTTACTATAAATGCATTTGAACAGGAAATTAATTTCAATAATATATCTAACATTTATACAAAATTAAAAAAAGTAAATTTTAACCACTTAAAATTATATGAACACCAATTATTAAATTTAGAATAGCAGCTTTTCATTTATTTTGGTACAAATAACATAAAAAAAAAACTTTACTGTTGGGAAAGTTTTTAATTCAGTGGGTTTGAGTTTGTATTGCACAAGAGCCAAGCTAATTGTGGCAGTGCTGCACCTACTTTAATTGGGTATTGGTTGGTGGTCTTTTTGAGCGAGATCTACACAGCCTTCTGCTAGTGCGAAATTTACTGGATCAGTGAAAGCTCCACATTTGTTAGCTGAGTATTCTGCAAAATCCATGGGGGTATACATATTTTCAGGTTAAACCAGTGGCAAACAATTCAAACAAATATTTCAAAATATTGTGTTAGCCACTATGTAAAACCACCATATAATCATATTTTTTAATTAATAACATCATATAAATTATGTCCTTATTTAAAAGGTCCCAAATCTAAATTGTGTTTTAAAATGCACATTTTTATTCTTCTGCAAAAAATTCTCCTTTTACAATGATTGACTTTAATGGTAGTTGAATTCTGGGACATTTAATTGGATAAAATTACTTTCTAAGAAAGGATCATAAGTGTAAACAAACAGATTTCTAAAAACCTGGATGTAAACCTTTAATTTATGAAAACTTACTGTAGGCTTTTATACCAGTTTTCTCCAGAAAATTCCTATTAATGTATATTGCAGAATTCTTGTAATTTTTACAAAAGAACAAAGTAACACTGAACAAAGCCAACCTTTTGAAAAATACATATATATAACGAATTTAGAAAAACTGTATTTACTTTAGCTTCCGGTTACATAAAAAAAAAACCTGCCCATTTTTCTCAATAGACATACTACTTCTATGCATTTGTACAAGTTAAAGGAAAGCAGTGAATTAAATTTGCTGTCATTGTAAGAAATAATTTAAATTTTTAAATTATTACAGTTTAAAAATTGAATTACACAATCAATATAATGAATTGCAAGACAAAATTAATGTACTACTTGACAAATTTTTTGAATAATGCACACACCTTATGCTAAAAAAGGCGATACAATCAATTTTGTTCCCACAAAAACAGACATGGTACTGCTGCCCCCCCCCCTCCCCAAAAAAAAACAGAACTTACATAAAAGCAATGAAAATCAGTAAAAAAACTCATTTTTTAAGAAAATACCAGAAGTCAAACAACTTTAAACAATTAAATTATATAGGCAAACAGGTTAATCTAATTAAACCCAATTTTCTTCATACAGTAAAAAAAAAAACTAAAATTTTGATCTAAAGAACTGAAATTAGATTTTCCGCTGAACTGTAGCATATCTGAAAAAATCAAGAATCAAAAATTTAAATTTAGAGTTTTCAGCATAAAAGAAACTGACCTAAAAATCAATCAACGAATACAATTACAGAACTATAATAACTTTTAGTAAAGTCCATTTATTTCAATAAAAAACATGAATAAAATGAATGCTTTATTTACTAACAACACAAAGATTGGTATCATCATAAAATAATTCATTATGAATTAATACAATTAAAAATTTAACAGACATTGTAAATCATTCAAACATGTCAAATAGTATCGTCAGCCACAGCAGTCTATTTGAAGTTCTAGCACAGAATCTGAAAGAAATTATTAAAATCCTCACATTAAGTTACTATAAAACACAGTATACAATACACATGGAATAGCTTTAAAAAAAAAGTCAAAACTTTAAACAATTATACTATGTTGACTATAATTTGATTAAATTTTCCCTTTTTTTTTTTTTTTTAAACTACATTTAATGTAATGAAATTAGTGTTTCCACTGATCTGTATTATGTTTGACAAAAACTGATTAAATGTCATTAACTGCAACTTCAGATTTTTCTATTTAGTTTGGACATACATAAAAAACCTGATTCTAACAGAATGTAACTATCTTTAAAAATGTAAAGTTGTAGTAAAATCCCAAAGTAAGACTAACACTTGGGGTGTGAAGGATATAAATAAAATATATCCCCCCCCCCCCAAAAAAAAAAAAACTATTTTAAATTCTTTTATTAAAAATAAAATACTTTTGTTTACTGAAATTTTTACAATTAGTAGAACATATTAAGAGATTTTAAAGGAAAAAATAATGCGTTTATTTTGCTATTGACAAATAAGAATATATTTCTTTACGTCAAAAATATGGTTTTACTTGTTGGACATTTTATTATAGTTCATTTGAAACGTTTTATGATGATTCTTTAATTTTCAGTAAAGAGGTCAAGTAAAATAATTAGAGTCAAACTAAAACAATACCATAAATAACATAATATAAAAGAGCTGAGAAATCTACGATTTAGGAGAAAAAATATATATATACCTGATCATATGCACTTTTTCTTTACACACTGTTGCACATTGAAAGCTGGAATTGATTTCAAGTTCTGTAAAAATAATTGTTTTTTAGCTAAAGTAAACAGCTTCAATACATTCAATGAGTCAAATGCTTAGCATAAAAATAAGTAAAAAAAATTACATTCCAAAAATATGAATAAAACTATTGCACTAAAATAAGTTCTTAACACACACTTCGAATGCAAAATAAACATATTTTAGTGAAATAATTACACTTCATTTATTATTCTACATGAGTGCTTAGGAAATATAAATCATTGTAACAATACTTTTATAGATATTTTTTTATTAGAATTTAGATGTAATTTTAAAGTTTATTCTTTCATACACATAAATCTTTCAATTTTTGAACCCCTGAAAAATAATTGAATTCGAATAAAATATAACTTTCCAATGTAAAATCTTACACGAATGCAAAATGTACAGAAAATTGGTAACCTGGTTATTTACAATAATTTTGGATTCCATCTACTGGATTACAAGTCACTTTTAGTTGGTGCAGCAAAATCCAAACTTATCAAAAACAATATTTCACAAATTTCTTTCACTTCTAGATGATAAACACATAGCAATATAATGTAAAATTTTAATTTAACATAAATTATTTTACAATAAATTATTTTAACAGGTTAACCCTGTGTTCCAAAGTGCCCTGGATAGGACACATAAATGCAACTGTACTACCCTTGCGCAACACTCTTTCTATATTTTTTTGGAAATTATAATTTTGCAAACATGTAATAGTCAAAGCATTTCATTTAAGCAATTTAATACATTATGTAGGAAGTGGATAGTAATTACTTCTGATCTAGATTGATTTCTATTTGCTTGGGGCCAAGAAAAAACAGGTATTTAGGCTTTGAAGTCTATTGTCATTTAACAATAAAGTTTCAAATGGAATAAATCAGTAAAATATATTCCCTACAGATATACATATGTAGTTACAGAAATATAACCATATATACTTGCAACTTTATTCCTTTAGAATTCTAGCTGTTGAACTTGCAAATTTGTTTAACTTTTTCCTGCGATGTTTGTTTTTAACAGAGTTCAAAAGCGAAATGCTTAAATTGCAATAGCATGCATCGCAACCATAACCTAATGGTTTTGGCAGTTCACTTCAACATATCTAAACATCAACTTTCAATACTAGAGCAGGATTGATTTTCACCTCAGTTGTTCAGTTCACCTCAGTTGTTGTTCGCCATACTTTTGACTCAGTGTTTTTTGCCATTTCGGATTCACTTTTGTTTAAATTTAAGTGAAAAAAAAAATGTACCACTACATAACTTATTTTTATCATTAATACTAAAATCCAATTCAGAAATATTAATTTCTCATGATTTTCCAAAGTTGCCAGCAGTGACTTGTTTTTCCAAATGAACGATTCATTTGTAAAGAGCAATTTTTTGCTGGATAAAAATACAACGCTTTAAGTTAACATTGAATCTGAAATAACTTACAGGATCTTCTGTGTAGAGCACCAGAAATTCTTCTCACTTTAATTGCCAACTAGCTTAAGAAACACAAGCTGCAATAAAATGGAGATAAGGGGGACTGCAATGGTGAACCAAATTTTCTGCAATATAAATACATGCATTGAATATATTATTGTGGTTTTAAATTATGAAATATTTTGCCACTTTGTCAATATAAATTTTTTATTTCACAAACAATTAAATATCAACAAAATCACTTGGTAAACACTAATATTACAGCTCTACCACAATAAAAGGAAATCTATTTTCAATGCTACAATACAATAGGAGCTTTTTGAAAATTGGCATGATTTTGTTTACAAAGTTAATAGTTTAAATTATAAAATATTAGCTTCTTTTTTAAATTAATACAGAAAATTTAATCAAACACTTACTGGGTACTCTTCCGTTAGACGGGTACCAGTTGGTACCAAGTTTAAATGTTTACATGATGCATAAATGTTATAGGGTTGCTATAACAAACAATGAATATATTCATTGTTTGTTATAGCAACTCTATAACTGTTTGTTATAGCAACCCTATAACTGTTTGTTATAGCAACCCTATAACGGTTTGTTATAGGAAATATATAAATGATTCGAAGGTTACAAGTTTGAATGAGATATTGCTGCAATTTGGCGATTTTTATCCAAAAAAACCCGTCTAAAGGAAGCGTACCCACCTACTATTTACATAACTAGACATTTCTTAACAACTTAAACAATAAATTTATTTGCAAATTTTAATTAATCCCAAGCCTTCCATTTAATTAAATAGGTTTAAGCAATCAATTAATGCGTAAATTCTTAGTTTAAGTAGAAGGGTTGGTGCTATTTTGATAAGTTGGTGTCAAGGCTTAAACATGGCCAATTCAATATGGTGCCCAATTCAAAATTTATAACATGGTGGGATATTCAAAAAGGCTGTTCATACAGTCAACTCAATATAAATCGAAGTCTCATAAGTCAAATATTCGTTTATTTCGAAGTTTTCATTCGGTCCCAAGAATATGCCTTGAATATAAAAAAAAACATTCAAGTGAATTCCAATAACTCGAAGAATTTGGCCAGTCTTTTGAACTTCAGGTTATCGCGAGTTGACTGTATTACACAACAACTGAAAACCCACAAGAAATAGGTTTGCTAATAGTACGAAACTCTATCGTCTAGGAACTGGCACCATATTCACTTGACAATATTTCCACATTAAATATGAATAGACCGATTTATGAATGAGCCAGCAACTGTGAAGCTTTAGCATTCTTACCTCATCCAGAAAAAATGTATCCTCTCTAGTTCTATACATGGGCGAGTTGGTAATCATAGAAATCATTGACGCTAATTACATTCCACTGCCTACTCGATTGATTGAAGCTGAAATACAACTGAAAAATATGTATGGTTACTATAAATCTGTGCAGAGAGCGAGATTTATGAATTAGCATTCGAAGATAGCAAACCATGTGGCTACACCTAGAAACTACTGGTTGAAAAAACCTTCATTGACTTTAAGGTAAGAGTAGGGAATAAGTTTAAGGAATGTGTTTTTAAAATGTGGAGAGCAGTAAAATATACACATTGATTATGGGTTGTTTGAAAATGTATGGTAAAATATCAAACTAGTTATTTTTCAATCAATTGTATATACACTCTGAAACTTAAGTATTAAGTTACCTAAAATTCTGTTAGATTACTATTTAAAGTTGTTATAAAACTGTTTAGAGAGTGAGATTAAAGAATTATGATACGAAGAAATTTAAAGTGAATCAGTTCCAATTCAATATAGAAGTTTCAGTTAATGTACAAACTAACAAAATTGACTACGCACTTTAAAAATCAGAACGGGACAGTTTCAATGCATTATAAACAAGATGTAATTGAATATTTCACTCACTTATATATTGTATCCAAATTGTTCTGGATGAGATGGATACGTTTTGTCAAAACAACACAACCGCCGTATACAATTCCCGCCTTTTTCTTAGCTTCTTTGTAGCAGAAACAGATATTGCTCTATGACGTACTTCTCGTGTACTTCCGTAGTCTTCCGGTTGCTCCTTAAACAAAATACTTCCTAGAATCTGTAAATTCCCTTCTCTTCTAACCTTCTTGTATCTCCCTGTTCACTGCAACTGCAATCATAGCACAAAAGTTGTAAGAAAAGCAAGCGTGCTGTTGAAAACTAAAATATGTTTTTTCTAAATTAAATTTTATGCTGCATTTGCAAATCCCGCTCTGCTTGGAGAAAAGTGAAGTTTGGTAAACTTACCTATCCTTGTTTCAAAGGTAAATAATTTCTTATTATGACATTTTCTTTCTTATTAAATGAGTAATACTATGACATATTAACCCTTCAATTTCCTTCCAACGAATTTGTTATTTAACTTCTACAGTAAACAATACTATTTGAGATATGTATTTTTGAGTTATATGTGCTTGTTGGAATGTTTTTTTTTATGTTTGTCATTTCAATATAAAGTATAACAGTGTTAAAACTGCAACAATACTAAATAAATACTTCAGATGCATCGTTCTCGGAGTTTATTAAAAAATAATCGATAATTGGCACTATTAAAATCATCATGAACTTGAAATAAAACGCTGGGTCTATTCCTAGTTGACGTTAAAATATCGCCAAGCCGATTTGGCGCTGTTTTGTAGGCGATACAGTTCTAAATTTGGCAACCCCATTTTTTTTATTGACATGCTTTGGATTCAACCTTTCTATACCACAAATCATGGAGCTGGTTCGTTTCTCAATTTTTCATATTGGAATTCCGAATTGGTGACATTCTGGCTTTGTCTCCAACTTTTCAAAAGTGCGCCAACCCATAAACGTGAACTAGGAATTTACCAAAGGCTGTTTTAACCAAATAATAATCGATGACTAGTATTTTATGGGTAAACTAATTGCCAAAAGTCAAAACACATTAACTAAAGTAAAGTTAAGGTTTTCTGTAAGGTGTCGGATGAATTATCTGTTAAAATTTGATGATTTAGTGCTGTGTGTGGCAATCCATTGACTAGGTTTTATGGCAATCCGTTGACTAGGTTTTATGGCAATCTGTTCAATTGGTTTTATGCCAACCCTTGCATTCGTTTGGATTTGGCGACACATTATTTTGACATTATTTTCAGTTTTGCCATTGTTTCAAAAGTCGCCATCTGACACCTTCAGTAAACCTGAGCCAAATCATTAACTAACATTAAGATTTAAAAAAAAAAAAAACTTATTTGCAAATTCTGTAGGTAAGTATTTTATCAAAAAAGTTATAAATCATACTTAATTTTTAGCATTAAAAAAACATGTGTTTTTTTTATACGCTGCTTAGAAAAAGAAACAATAACTGAACTCGCATTTTGCAAAAAGTGGTTTTAAATTTAAAAAAAAAAAAAAAATAAGATTTCAGTTAACATATGTGATGGGCTTGAAAGAATACTGTGCTACTGCTATGTATTTATGAATAAATAACTCTGAAATAAAGAATTATTACACTATGCCAAAACAGATAATTTTTTCATTTATAGAAATATGTATTTGTCCTCTTTTGCACAGTTCATTTTGGAATTGTCTATGCATTGTGTTGACTCTAACCTTCTTCTAATGGTTCAGAGTCAGAATATATATCTAGCATGGGGACCAAAATAATAAGGTTTTCTTTCTATAATATGGACAAACATATCAGGGTAAGTAGGCATGTAAGCAGCTTTTTTTTTTTGCTAAATATTTTTAGCATGTACGCAAAATGAATATTATCGGAATGTAAATGTGCAAGATTTAAAATTGATCACTGATGTAAAATACTTAGGTATATTTTTGTGGGTCCATATCCTGGGTATATACCTAGGTATTTACTAAAATAGGATCTATTAGTGTGTATAATTTTTCTTCAGGATGAACTGCTCATTATGCAGTAATTAATTAAATGCTTTCACAAACATTGTCTTCTATAATTAAATTTCCTGGTCAAAGAAAAATATTAGGGTAAAAAACAGATATTTCAAAAACCATCTGATTGAAATTGGTAGCTTCCACAAATCAAAGCGATTCAGTTATTCGTTTTGCAGAAGAGTTGCAGGGATATAGAATTTTCGATATGAAGGTATTAGAAGTTTTTTTCTGTTTTGCTGTGTTCACAATGCAGCACGGGGTAAATTTCTATTTAATATGTCAGGGTTGGCACGATTTTGAAAAGTTGGTGATAAGGCCAAAATGAGGTGGTTTTCTGTTGTCTAATAACAAAAATGCCACTGTAAAAACTGCATTTGTCAAAGGCTTCTGTACAAGCAACAAATTAAAGTAACTGAATGAAACAAATTCTCGTTTTGTGTTTGGCCTGCGACTGATTGGCTGTATGCGAACATTGCCGCCTGACTGTTCTTAATAAACAATTTTGTTATTTTTTTTGAATAGGTGAAAGAAAATTTTATCAGCGTTTTAATTGATCAGGAATACACAAACACAGTTAAATTAAATGTATAAATTAAATTCTATTTGGTATCTGCTATCTGCTTTGAAAATTTGGAAGAATTTGTTAAAATAATCTATTTTATTTTCTTTGGTAATAAATGTACCCAACTTTGCGACTGATTGGTTGAGGATTGGAGGTGAGAAAGAAACCATGTTCAATATTAAAAGAATAAGAACACTAAAAGTTAAATAACAGTTTGTGATATTTTTGTCTATGATACCAGGTAGCGACTCGGATATTCATCTCTGAATGGTTCCTCGGGTGAATGTGGATGGCATGTGGGAATGGAGCATGTTTAAGAGTGTCGTTAGTTTTTCTTCATAATCAATCGCTCTTTATCTATCTTATTTAAATGTATATTAATGAATTTCTGTATTTCTATTGTTTTCCAAAAAAGTTCTACTACTTTGCCACACTGACCCTGCTTAACGTTTCTTGACATCAGCAGAATGATAGTGACTTTACCAGTATTGTTGCTCATCATAACTAATCTTTTTTCAGTTTCATGAAACAATATCACTTTTCAATGATTTTCTTGATTATGCTACTGAAATAGCTTTAGCTAGGGCATATTTTAAATGCCTTTACTTTGAAGTGAACCTGGTTCTCTGCATAGCAATCCACAGAATTGGCAAGCAAAGGACAGAGCCCTCTGGTCTATTTCAATATGGGTTCTTACAGTCACTAGTGCGGAATTCACTTATCTTAGTGACGTGGAAATCCTTACAGAGAATACATGCTCTGGGTTTAACTCCAGATGAGCAGTAATAGAGTGATGAACCTTTGAGATCACCAAAGCCTCTAACTTTATTTTAATAAAACCATGGTTCTTGGAATAAAAGTCATTTTGATATCTTTGTTTACATAGTAGACTGGTTGACTTTTATACAAAACTCCATCTTAGAGATCAGTAAGAGGTGTAAACCGGTTTCAGCTGCGGCATAATTTCATTCTTATGTGACGTCTTCAAACTGTAGGGAGGTAGGATGACAGATTTGGCGCAATTATCGCCAAAATTTCTTGCCTTATTAAGTAAACATTAAAAAAAAATAAAACCCTATTTTTGGGTGAGGGAATAGATGCATTTCTCGGCATATTTTTTCTGCATTACGAAAAAGTGCTTGTTGGAAAAGGATACTTTTCTGAAAGAAAATTAATACATGAATTTGGGTATTTTGGGAAGTTTTTTTTTTTTTTTATGGTAACAGGAGTTTATTACTG
This sequence comes from Linyphia triangularis, assembly GCA_963978545.1. NCBI lineage: Eukaryota > Metazoa > Arthropoda > Arachnida > Araneae > Linyphiidae > Linyphia > Linyphia triangularis. The sequence goes on along the minus strand of OZ021725.1, from coordinate 10,631,888 downwards.
TTTCGTAATATTTTAGTTAAAACTTAAAATATTCATTATCTAATACGTTTTGCTGAAATCTTAAGCTGTATTCTATCACTAAATCTGCAAATTCTGCAGTTGAAGTTATAACTAAAATGGTTGTGCATTTTGAGTATTTTACCTGCAAACAGCATTTATCTTAAAAATTGTTTCTACAAATGTGTTGTTTTTTACTCTGAAAAGGAATTTTTTTTACTTAAATATTACAAATTTGTTTTCAAGATTGCCAAGCACAAACGCTGTTAAGTTTCTTAGAGCAAAACTCAATAACCTAAATGAAGAATTCTCGCATTGAAATATTAATTTGCAAAGTTATCAACAGAACTCTAATATAAATTTGGACAATCCATTAAATTTTCCTGGAAACTTTTAATACATAGATTTAGTATCACAAAAACTGTAAATGATGGCTACGCATTGTATTAAAGGCAGCACAAAGACTGGATACTTTAAAAGATTCTTGAAATATTTACATTTGTTGAAAGCTATTATTTTTACGGTATATATTGCCTTTTACACAAAAGTAACATAACAGAAACATTCATCCCTATTCTTTTCGTATTGGATTTCAAAGGTTGGCCTTTTTGGTGCTTTGTAAATACATAGCTTGTATTTGAATTTATTATTGAATGTGAAAAATACAGATTTATGAACAATTTCTAAATATGTTGATGATGAATCCCTAATAAACTTGCAGCCTCTGTGCTTAAAGCAGCGTCGTTCAAGTAAACATTGGCGAAGTGAATATTCACGCGTCAAAGAACTCGGCCTAAGCATACGATTCGCTAATACTCTTAAAATATTCTTTTTCAGGAAAGTAAAATATGAATAAGATTGAAACTCAAAAGCATTTATTTTCAACACATTTTGCAAGTTTAATACAAAACCATTTGATCAGGTTATTATTATTATTAGAAAACTTATGAGTTTTCCGGAACTATATTCTTTCAGCGGAAGGATTCATACAATCCATCCAACAGCGTTATCAGTGTATTCTAGTTAAGTTGAAGTTTAGTATAGCTATGTTGTAAATTTATTTGAACTAAAGTAATGTTGTCCATGTTATTAAATTAATATATATAATCACAGTTAATGCATAGGAAAATAATTTATAAGGAAATTTAAAAATTTGAGGATGACACTTGAGGGGTGCCGAGATTTTAAGACATCATCATCCCCACCCTTTGAGAAAGGTTAGTCCTCGGAGGCAGTTGGACATGTTGACATGTCCTCCTGCTCTTCGGAACGCGCCTCCTTTATGGGTGTTTCTGGCTCTTCTAGCATCCTCTGAGTCAGTTGTCTCTGGAATTTCTTGTCCTTCTACTGAGTGTGGATCCTTGCTGGTCTTTTTGACCCGAAACAACGTAATCCTGGCACTACCTGTTTGGTAGAAAGGCTGAAAGTTGCACGCCTGCATTAATAGTAAGGACAGCTCCTCCATACCTATAATCATGCGCAGGCCGATCTTCTCCTGTTTTGAGTTCAGGATCTTCCACATTATGACTTCGAGACCCTTGTTTTGCCTCTGAAAGAGTCTCGGATCTGTGTTCCTGGCCTGGAAGCCAAACAATTATCTTAAATAGATAGGCATATCGCTAGCCAAAAAAGCCCGTAATTTGGTGTCCCACAGCTTGAGTTTGGATACTAGAGGCAGAGTTTATCCTAGAAATGAAAAGTGGCAGGATGCTCTTTTCTGAAAAAGGGCAACTCCTGTTTCTGAGGGCACTTTTATGGCAAATTGCAAAATTTTTATTTGGTTTTCTGCCATAATTTCTTTGTTGTTTCACTTTTCTTGTACGATAAAGTTTTAAATTATAATTTTTTTTTAAACATTAATAATGGTTTTAAAAAAAAAGTTGTAAATCAAAAACTTATTCAGAAACTCAAATAATGGTATAAAAATACTTATAAAACGCTACACAAGAGTCCTATTTCTGCTGGAATGAGGAAATTATTTTTTAAAAAAATATCTGGGCAATTCCGTGGTAACGGACTAACAGTCTGACAACACAAATACAAATCCACTCAAGCAATATTTTTTAATTTGACAGTGAAAATGGCCCTTGTATCAATATTTAAAGGATGTATGATTCATATTCTGGAAATCAGAATTTGTTGCCATTTAATTAGAGTGCACAATTTGGTTATAAAGTCGAGGTAACGGACTAACTAAAAAAAAACATAGTTTTTCAGTCCATTAAAAAAAAAATTAAAATTCTGTGAATTATATAATGTAAATTAAATTAATGGTACCTAGAATGAAAGAGTAGATTTCAGGCAATAAATTTACTTAATTTGTTTATTATTTCCTTGTTAAAAATAAGAATGGAGTTAAAACTTCTGTGGTAATGGACTAACAAAATCCTAGTAATTAACTAACAAATATATCCACAATCAATTAAATCTAATAACCAAGTTATGCATTTAAATACTTATGAAAAGTAAACTAACCAAAAGATAATAACCAATATATGCAGTTACAAATTTTAAAATTTTGATTCAATGTTTTGAAAATCATGTGGCCCGATAATGCTTGGGAAGATATTGAGAGGGAAGCCGAGTACTTTCAGTACTAAGGCTTCAATCTCCTGACTTCCTAAAAACATGGACTAGATACTTAATTTTGGTAGAAGTATCTTTTGATTGAATTTTTTTTTAAAGTTGGTGCAGTTGAGTGGTGCGGCTAGCTTATTTAAACTGATTTTTAAATGGCTTAGTTTAATGGATGTTTGAGAATTTGGCTTTAATAAGGCTGACGTTAAGGGCTCGGCCTATTAAACCAGTGATTATTCTTTCTGATGTGCAGCATACCACTTCTCCGGGATAATGTTCATTATATGACTTATCGCTTTATTTGTTGTTGTACAATATCAACTTCCATTTTCTTTGACATATGGACAACTTTACCTAAACTGATCAGACATAATGCACTCTGTGTGTTACTGGAATTAGTGGCACATCATACCAGATCTCATCCAATTCCTTAATGCATTTTTCTACCTTTTCTTTGTAACAAAAAATGACATTAGTTTTTGTATTTTTGGCAATTCTGCTGATGTAATAAATTTTGACACTACAGATCCGTGAGTGCTGCCTTGTCCTCATACTTGGCTGCGACTTGGAGATGAATATCAATGGCCGCAGCTTGTTTATAACTGTGAACCACTGTTTCAACCTCCCAGTCCTTCTTTTTGAAGGGGGCTGTCTCGGGAGTTACACTCACAGCTAGCTGCTTGCTTCTCCTGGATGTGCTTGTCATAGCCTGCTCTTGGGTCTGTGTGTTTTTAAGGTGGTTGCTTGGGCATTTCTTAACTTCTTCCTCTATGCTACAAAAAGTCGCTTGACATGGATGTCAGCGAGATCAACCTCTAACTTGTATATTACTGGACTACATAGAGGTTTAAACTCTTTTAGAGTACATACAGAATCCAGTGATTCGTAATCAGAAACTGAGCAAATGGTTTAGGATTCAAGATCAATTGGTTTTCAGCCAGCCAGTGCTTCCGAAGAAGACACTGAATTAAATTAATAAATATAATCTGCTTGGCGAGATTTGCAGCATTCTTAACATTTTTTATGCATATACTGTGTGTTGTCGCCAATAAGTTTGCTTGGCGAGATTTGCACCGGCAAAATGGAAAAGTACAAAAATTTGCTTTCATACCTAAGCATCGAGTTAATGATAGTTTAAAAATAATAGATTTGAAAAAGCATTTTCTTCCATTATAGTTAACTAAAAAAAATAACTTAGTATAATTGTAAAACTATTGACAATTTAAAATAAATGAAGTGCTTCATATTAATTTAGTTACTTTTCAACTATTTAGATGGTTATATGTTATGAAATGCATTAATGTTTAATTGTGTTTTTTGAAGAATTGTATTTAAAGTGTAAACTGTAAAATTGAAACATGAGATCTCAAAATATTATTCAAGGACATAAGATATGTTGTGCCTAAAACGTTGTAGCTTTTTGAAGTCGATGGGGATCGATCGTGCGACCTTTGCTTTCTCTGCCAGATACTCTACCTCTAGACAAAAGAGATCTCTGGTCTCTAGAAGTTGCATCTATTATTTGAGATCACTACATGCCTGTATGTTACACCCATACATATGTTTTGAAAAGAAAACAAAGCTGTAGAACTATATTTAGATTTGTTTTATGGACTTTTTAAATGTAAATTTTCAAAAGAAAAATAAAAATTAGAAAGATTCACTATTGTTATGTTTAAAATGCTTTAAATCCAAAGAAAATGAATATTGTGCTTTGTTCTCATTTCAAAACACAACTTATAGAATTTAGTGAATTATGAAGTTCAAGAGAATTGAGTGATAATTTTTTTACTTATAGTGTTTTATGAAGCATTAAATATTCTTGTATTTTTTTTTAAACACAAATTATTAAAAAAAAAAAAATTATGATGCATTTGATATCTCTCTATACATAAGGCAAAACATTCACTCATCACTAATTTTTCCACATGATCACAACTCTGAAAATTGGTACACGTATCAACAAGGGTGTTCCAACCGGCTGAACATGTTCGTAAAGAATAATGCAAAACCGACGCCCTCTGTGGGCGATTTGTAAAACAGTTGTAAAAACTGAGAGAAGACTGTTAGCCACGATAGGAACAAGACCTTCCGAGTGCAATAAACCTGAACCGAAAGACAATTAGTCTTGCATTCTTCCAACACACACAAAATAACCACAAAACTTAGTCCACTCAAGAAGAATAAACAGAGTAAACATAGAAAAGGTAAGCTTTTCCGATCTCGATTAACCCACTTTATGGGTTCTCTCTATTTTGGATGAATGAAAAAAACACTATTTTTATTAATTTTTTTTTTTTAAGAATACTGTTATGTTTATTGATATAAAACTTGCTAGGCATACCAAAAACATTCGTAAATTACAAGAAAAAAAATTATTGATTTTAAACACTTTTTTTAATGTGAAAATGTCTAAACGGTCCCGTGTTAGGCATGGGTGTTGGTAAATGTATGTTGGCTTGTTTAATGACGAATGTTTCGGCGCATTATAGCCCTCGTGTTGCTGACGGCGCCAGATAATCTGAAAACAACCAACCAACCACACTTAAGAAGTGGTTAAAATCAATATATATATATATTTTGTAATTTATGAATGTTTTTGTTAAGCCTAACAAGTTTTATATCAATAAACATAAAAGTATTCTTAAAAAAAAAAAAAAAAAAAAAAAAAAAAATTTCATGTATCCAAAGTAGACCGAGCCCTAAAGGGGTTAAATGTTCCAAATGAGGAATAATTCGAATATTCTACTTCCCTTATGGTCACAACTCTGAAAATTTTTTCAAATGTCAACAATGGTAAAAATAGAAAAAGTAACCTAAAGATTTCGGTTAACCCACTTTTAAGGGGTGGAAAAGGGGTTAAACTTTCCAAACGAGGGACATTTTAATGTCTCACTTCCCATAATTGTCACAAATCTGAAAATTATCAACCAACACCAACACAGAAAAATTTCGATATTCCGATAACGATTAACCCACTTTAAAGGACGGAAAAGGGATTAAACATTCCAGAAATGGGATATCCGAATGCCCCACTTCCAATGTTGACACAATTCTGATATTTGGTGCAAATGTTACGAAGGGCAAATATAGAAAAAATAAGTTATTCTAATATCGATTAATGAATTTTTAAGGGGTGAAAAGTCGGCATAACAATGAAACTATATAAGGAATATCTTAATGTCTCACTTCCAATACAGTTACAATTATGAAATTTTGAACTAAGAGCAAACACAAACTATTGAAACCTCAATTAAGTAATTAATAAAATAACTCATAAAAATACAATTTTAAAAAAATCCTTTACATGCATTGTCAAGTTTGATATTCATTAGCACAACGCCAATATCAAAAACATTTCTATCAGCAAAATGTGCAGCAAACTACGTTTCAAAATTTATTTATTAAAAATGAACGTGAAGGTCAACTGAATATCATCTATTTATTTTGATTGAAGTAAGTTTTTTTTATTTACTGTTAAAAAAAATTTGGCAGGAGGAAGGAGTTTGAACAATGGTTGGTTCAATGCTTTTTTAATGCGATTGAATGACGGCAAGTTGGTTTATTAGTATTCCGTAAAAACAAAACTTTTAGTAACAGCCCCAAAATTTGATAGAATGCGTTGTCATCGACATCGAACCTATCTGCCAAGTTTCAGCCTGGTTGGATGACGACAAAGGGGATAATTTGGTCTCATTCCCATCCCATAGACAAACAAACATTCAAATATACGAAAGCAAAGTTAATATAAAGGATTTAAATGGTTCCAAAAGGGGTTAAACATTCTAATTAAGGGATATTCAGATGTCTCATTTCCAATACATTCACAACTATAAATGTTGGAACAAATGTCAACTAGGTCAAACATAGATGAAGTAATTTATTCCTATTTTGATAAATCAATTTGTCGGGATCGAAACAGGATCAAACGTCTGGAGTGTGGAATACATGAATGTCGTATGATTGCCAAAATGCACATGGTAAAATTCTGTAGCAAAGCACAAATATTAAGCTAGTATATATAAATACACATGTTTTTTTTTTTTTCCCCCTTTTGAAAATTTTAAATCGCTTTATCCCAGTGTCCCTTTATTTTGCATTTCCCTATATGCTTTATATAGTTTTTAAGAAGAAAAATCCATGATAATCTAATCTTGGTACCATCTAATATTCCACGCTCAGTATTGTTTAATATTTAGTGAGATTTTAAAAATAAGATTTAGTGATAAAAACTGGTACTATAATTGGGAATTTAAAAAAAAAAAAAACTCAAATTATTTAAAAAAAATTATAAGCATAGTGCGTGTTTCGTAAGACAGTGGTAAGATGGTTTCTTTCCAACAATTTTGTCATTGATTGTGTATACTATTGTTGTATCGTGCATTTAAAAATTGATGCAAAGGGATATTATCTCTATATACTCACAATGAACCGAATCCTCTCACACCTGCCCATTTCTTAGTTGGAGATAGACCATCAACATTACCTCCTGTTAGACTGCCTCAACAACTAAGCAGAAACTAAATTGGGAATCGATACAACTATCGTCAAAAACTACTAGTCCAATTTTGGAATAGGTCGGGAAAAGGAATATTTATTCAACTTGAGAAATGCAAACTGTTCTTCCCCTGTGAAGCCCGTCACTAACTTCAAAACAGATGATGTTGTCCTCATTGGTGGTGAGTATTACCCCAGAAACATGTAGAGACTTGGCAGAGTTCAAAGGGTTTTCCCAGGAGGAGATGGAAAGGTCCGATCCTCCCTGGTGAAAACGATATGAAGCGTTAAGCTTTCGCTGCGGGCGACAGGGGGTTTGATCCAAGGACCATGGTGTCTGGAGACTGATACGTTACCTCTGTGCAAAAGAGTACTCCAATGCACAGAAGCATTATCTGATATTTGAGGTCGCCACAGATATCTGGGACGATCAGACGTCCGATCCAGCCTCTATATCCTTTAGAGTTGAATTAAATACTTAAAGCTAATTTTAAAACTTTTTCTTGAATTTTGAAATTAACTATTTGAATTTAGAGACAGTTTATATAGATGGACACTATAATCTTAAGTTACTTTTAGCGCAAATGAGTGAATATTTAGTATTACATTCATATTATGAATTTTATAGATTTCACTTTGAAACTTTGTTTTGATTGAAATTTTAAATGCTTGATTTCATGTGCAACAGTTGTATATTATGAAAGTATTAAGTATCATTAAAATAGTGTGTTTGCATGATATATTTAGTATAAGTTTAGAAATTGTGGTTGTTGGATTAAGAAATAACATACTTGTACTACATTTGATAAATAATTTTGATATCTTATTTTATTCATTTAAAATGTTTTAATACTTATTTGAATTTAGATTATTTAGAAATCTGATGAGTGTAAGAGTAATTGATTCGTTAATGTGTTATTATTTCTGAAATTAAAAGTAAATGTTTTATTATACAACCAATAGTTTGAACAAATTTATTGTTTGAATATTTTACATTTACCAGTATTGAATATGGTTTAGATATTTTAGAAAAGCTATTGTTTTGAATATTGTATAATAAATTAAGGTATGCATTATTTTTTTCTCTCAAATTCCTTAAAGTCGTATTGTTGATGAACTGATTGTTCATCGGTGGGGAATGTGTCATGGATATTAACCAGATGGCCAGACCACTTGAAAAGCGCTTCACTACCTTGCCTTGGTGGAAGAGGGAGAGGGACTCGCCATCAGTTCCTATCAAAGGAAAGACGCAGGCCTTAGCGTTGCGACATTGTATTTAGCCTACTTGCTTGAGAAATGTTTTGGGACAGGCCTAATATTTTGTAGAATTAATGAAGGAATTTAAAATAAGTGTTGTTTGTTATCATAATCAATATCCTTCATAGGGGTGTTGTATTATGATATTAATGGGGAATTTTTTTTTTCTCAACAAGGGAGAATTAAGGCTTTACGTAGCAATTAGATTTTTGTGAGTGAAGCGAGCTTATGCTTACGCAGCTATGAACCTTTCAGCGAGCGAAGCTAGCCTATGCTTGCTTAGCAAGGAACCTTTTAACGAGTTAAGTAAGCCTGTGTTTACATGTCAATGAACTTTTCAGCAAACGAAGCGAGCTCGATTTTGCGTAGCGCTGAACCTCTCTGCGAGCGAAGCGCCAAACACTGGGACCTATACACGAATGACAGATTTCCGCAATGCGTGGCCTCACAGATAGCTAAAATATTGCACATGTTAAAATTTCATAGCGTAGCATGGGTATTCAGCTGTTGTTTAATATTTCCTGAGATTTTAAAAATAAAATTTAGTGATAAAAACTTATACAAAAACTGGAAATTAAAAAAAACAAACAAATTATTTAAAAAAAATTATAAGCATAGTGCGTGTTTTGAAAGACAGTGGTAAGATGGGGTTTTTTTTTCCAACAATTTTGTCATTGATTATGTATACTATTATTGTATTGTGCTATTAAAAATTAAAAGTAAAAAAAAATGCGAAGGGATATTTTCCTTCTTGTGCCAAAAAAGTTAATGTTATTTTTCTTTAGTAGTTTTTAGATGAATTGAATGTTTTTAAAAGTTGGGGGGGGGGGGGATGGATTTCAATGGTTTTAGCAGTGAGGAGACGCATGAGTATTTTCTTGAAAAGCGGGGCATGCGTCACCCCGCATCTATTCACTCTTATAGCACTGATTTTATGATCTCAATTAACTTCTTACTAGACCAAATATATTGTATGTTTTTCATAAACTTGATCATGTAATGAAATATTACACAAATTATTACTGATATTTTTTTTTTTAATTGCAGGAAAAGAGAAATACGAATCGTGTCTTATGAAGTTGTGTTCCTTCATAATTATTATGTACCTACTAAAAATTAGGAATGTTTAATTGATTGTTGGCAAAAGAAACAAATAAACATACCTACAAATATATAATTCTGAGATCATTTAATCATGAATGTAGAAACAAATTCACTGGAATGTAAGAGTATGTTCTAATAAAGCAAGGCTTATTTTTTAAATATACACATGGGAAAAAGCCCTAATATTTGTAACAAAGTATAATCAGGCAAGATAAATCTCAGAATGCACAACTACCCTGACACTGGAGAAAAGCCACATTCTTGTGACATGTGTGCCAAATCATTTTTGCGAATTGGTGACCTCAGAAAGCACCTCCTCATTCACACTGGAGAAAAGCCACATTCTTGTGAGATGTGTGCCAAATCTTTTTCACAAAAGACACACCTCAAAAGTCACCTCCTCACTCACACTGGAGAAAAGGCACATTCTTGTGACATGTGTGGGAAATCATTTTTGCTAAAGGGTGGTCTCAAACGACACCTCCTCACTCACTCTGGAGAAAAGTCATATTCTTGTGAGATTTGTGCCAGATCATTTTCACTAAAAGATGACCTCGGAAAACACCTCCTCACGCACACTGGAGAAAAGCCACATTCTTGTGTCATTTGTGTCAAATCATTTTCACAAAAGAGTATTCTCAAACAACACCTCCTCACTCACACAGGAGAAAAGCCACATTCTTGCGAGATATGTGCCAGATCATTTTCTCAAAAGGTTGTTCTCAGAAAACACCTCCTTACACACACTGGAGAAAAGCCACATTCTTGTGAGATGTGCACCAAATCATTTGCACATAAACATCAACTCATGACCCACCTCCTCAATCACACAAGAGAAAAGCCACATTCTTGTGAGATGTGCACCAAATCATTTGCACATAAACACCACCTCAAGATCCACCTCCTCACTCACACAGGAGAAAAGCCACATTCTTGTGAGATGTGCACCAAATCATTTGCACATACACAGCTCCTCAAGATCCACCTCCTCACGCACACTGGAGAAAAGCCACATTCTTGTGTCATTTGTGTCAAATCATTTTCAAAAAAGAGTATTCTCAAACAACACCTCCTCACTCACACAGGAGAAAAGCCACATTCTTGCGAGATATGTGCCAGATCATTTTCTCAAAAGGTTGTTCTCAGAAAACACCTCCTTACACACACTGGAGAAAAGCCACATTCTTGTGAGATGTGCACCAAATCATTTGCACATAAACACCAACTCATGACCCACCTCCTCACTCACACAAGAGAAAAGCCACATTCTTGTGAGATGTGCAACAAATCATTTGCACATACAAAGCTCCTCAAGATCCACCTCCTCACTCACACAGGAGAAAATTCACATTCTTGTGAGATACGTCCAGATCATTTTTGCTGAAGGAGGACCTCAGGAAACACTTCACAAAACCTCAAGATCCACCTCCTCACTCACACAGGAGAAAATCCAAATTCTTGTGAGGTATGTCCATATCATTTTTGCTGAAGGAGGACCTCAGAAAACACTTCACAAAACCTCAAGATCCACCTCCTCACTCACACAGGAGAAAATCCACATTCTTGTGAGATATGTCCAGATCATTTTTGCTGAAGGAGGACCTCAGAAAACACTTCACAAAACCTCAAGATCCACCTCCTCACTCACACAGGAGAAAATCCACATTCTTGTGAGATATGTCCAGATCATTTTTGCTGAAGGAGGACCTCAGAAAACACTTCACAAAACCTCAAGATCCACCTCACTCACTCACACAGGAGAAAATCCACATTCTTGTGAGATATGTCCAGATCATTTTTGCTGAAGGAGGACCTCAGAAAACACTTCACAAAACCTCAAGATCCACCTCCTCACTCACACAGGAGAAAATCCACATTCTTGTGAGATATGTCCAGATCATTTTTGCTGAAGGAGGACCTCAGAAAACACTTCACAAACACTGGTGGTAAACCACATTCTTGTAACATGTGCGCCAAACATATTTAAAAAAGGGAGGTCTCAGGACCCACCTTTTCACTCATACTGGAGAAAAGACACATTCCTGTGACATGCAATAAATTATTTTCACAAAAGAGTTCACTCAGAAAGCACATGCTCACTCACTTAGGTGAAAAGCCACATTCTTGTGAGGTATGTGCCAAATCATTTAAAAAAAAGGGAGACCTGTAAAAGCATCTCCTTATTCACAGAGGAGAAAGGCAGATTTCGTGTTTTTTTTATGAAATTTTTATAATTTATGATAATTAAAATTTGGGAAATGTTAAATTCTCAAATAGATGGAGACACAAGCCAATTAAAAAAAAAAAAGTTCCATTATTTTTCTTAAAAATTAGTTTTACAAGATATACATATTACAAAACAAGTCAGCCTATCTGATAGCTGTGGGTACTAGCACTCTTTCTTCGCATATCAAAGGTGCCGGGTTCGAATCCTGGGTTAGGCATGGATGCTCGTGGTGTTTCAGAATCCACGTTAAGCTGTAGGTCTCGACCGGATTAGTCATCATTGTATAAAAAATAGTTCATTGAGCATACAAACCAACCACAAAAAGTCGAAATACCCTATTGAAAACTTGCAACTTAACATTCGACAAGTTGTTCATCTGTTCCTCTCCCTTTCTTCTGATTGTCTGTAAATCTGACCACTGGCGAACGCTTATTCATTCCCTCACCCGAATTCAAGTACAGTATGCTTATATGTTACCAGGACGCATATTAGCTACCTTTACATGCATTCGGACAAGGGAAAATAATGCTGCACGCTGATTGGTTACCATTTTTTTCTCTAATGTTGTCTTCTACAAATGGAGAATTGGATGGTTTTGGGAGAAAATTTTACACAAATAATTCTAATAATAGGATACAATAGAACTTATTTCAGCAACTGAATCTTTTCATTGTGATACATGAGCACTTTTAAACCCACTGACGGTCATGCACGTATATATACGTCATTTGATCCCCAGTTTTTCCAGCCTTACACAACATTTTTAAATTTATAAATAAAATTTAAAATAAAATATTTTTATTAGGATGATAGTTTATAATCTATCTAAAACAAAATAATTAAAATATATATATATATTTGAATTAAAAATATAATTTAAAAATTATTGCAGAGAAAGCAACTGTAGAATTTCGCCCATTCCCATGACCGTCAGTGGGTTAAAAGAACATTTTTATTTTAAGAAAATTTATATAAATATGGAACACTTTTTCTACTTTTTTTAAAGAATAAATTTTTGTTTTAGAAATAAAATTTCATGGAAATTAAGATGTAATAGATTCCTATGAAATAATATGATGTATACATATTTAAATAAATAATTGCTACTTGCATTTTTGGCTACACTTCATAATGGTACTGAATTATTCATTAAGGCATGAGATCTAAATTTCAATATTTTATGCTGTATTAGTTTTCAAGTCATTTAAAACTTTTATTTTTACTGCAAAATTTAATTTCCTATTTATTACAAAGATGTTATTTTAATCCTATTTTTAATATCGGATTTTGACACAAGACAGATGAAGTTTCAAACTACATTAAATTAAGACAGGTTGTTTGTAATGTCAATAACTGATTAATTTATCTTATTTTTTATCATTGATAATTTTAGGCAGCTAGACACACTTTTTTCAAAATTTTAATTGATGGGTGAAGGGAAAAAAATGAATGGAATGACAAAATGTTAAAGATAATGGTTGGATTAAAAAAATTTTAAATCTAAATCCTTCCGACTCGAATCACTTTCCAAAACATTTAATAAACTAAAGATCTTGACAGGGGAACACTTATTAAACAGAAGAACAAAGTCTGTTATCATATGACAGAAAATCTTTACCTTTAAAACTTTTTGTTTTGAAACCACCGACTGTCTATTTCTGTCACTTATAAAGTGCGTAACACAGCCAAAGACGTCTTGTAATTTTGAGCACCTAGAAGAATACGAGATCGAAATCTTCTAGTGTAAACCCCTCTCTCCGACCCCACCACACCAACGAGAGGACATTGAGGCCACGACAGATTTAATATGCACCAGCCCCCATTAGGTACACACCGAGATTTGGCGGACCGAGGACAGAACCCCCAACCCTCCGGTTACGAGCTCGATACTCTACCGCCTAGGCTATCGGGCCCTAAAACTTGTTAGAACGACCACTGATCTCTACTACAACTTCTGGATAGCGCATGCTTGCTTACTGATTTGAAGTTGAAGAAGGCTTAATAATCACCATAAAGATATATACTAGCAACTTCCCCCAAAACTACTTGAAAATTGTTTGTAACTATGGGCAACCTATTTCAAAGCATTATGAGGGGAAGTATTCAAATGACATCATCTGCTTTCAGAGCAGAAACCGTTTATAAGCAATGCAGAAGTTGTAGTAGAGATCAGTGAGAACGACCTATTTTTACAAACTGAAAAACTGAATTCTAAACATTAATCTTTAGCTTGTTGCCATACTTGGCGAGTAATTAAAACTTAAACAGAATTAATCGAAATTGTTCACATTAAATAATTCTTTACGAATAGAGTTTATTCATATGACGTCATTGTGTTCGCAACAATAATTATTGTGTTTCCTCATCACCAAATCTTGTGTTCCTTTGCATTAGACTGATTTAATATATAGTTTAGAACAGCTCTGGCAGGGGGAATTAGTACGACAATTATATCCATATCAACTTTAGTAATTCATCTTCTAACTGTGAAGTACCTTTGTGGTATTTACATGATTTAGCAACACCCATTTCATCATTTAAATACTCAAGAAATGTGTCCTTGCAATCTGCAGGGATGACAGTTTTCCACCTTTTGGAGGATTTCCTTCCTTTTAGTTTTTTTCCTTCTCTTTGTCCATTTCGAGGATCCGCATTTTTCTGATCTGAACCAATTTTTCCTGCAAAAAGTACACTTTTTCTCATGTCTAAACAAAAGATTTTCCCTCTTTTCTCCCCTTTCCTCACAGATTACTTCAGAAGCTCATAATAATTGAAATGTAGTTGTTATATAGTTGAAGAAATTTCATTGCATCTTTAAAATTATTGAATAATCCTTACTGCATACTTTTTTGTCGAATTTTTGTGTATTCCTTTTGCGAACTTTTTTAACGAATTTTTGGATTTCCTTCTTTTTCCTCTTTAATCACTCTCATCCCTGAATCTGGGAGAAATTTTAATGCTTCAGATGTAAGGGGTCGTTCAAATATTACGTAAGCATGTTTTTGGTAAATTTTGCCCCCCCCCCCCCCTTCCCCCTTGTCAGCAAAAATAAGCAAATCGCATACCCCTCCTCTATAATTACGTAAGCATACGGTAACCCCCCCCCCCCCTGCTCCTGATATTTTTTATTTTTTTTAACACGTTAATAATCTAAAAAAAAGTTAGGATTCAATGCAAATAATGAACTTTAACTCGCCTTAAAAGGGAAAAAAAATTAAGAAAGAAACTTGTTCAAAACACAACTCAATTCGGAATCTTGAACTTTAAACCCACTACTGTTCCATCTTAGGCGCCCGCCAGTCGCCAAGCGAAACAAAAGCAAAAATTGTCTTTCACATAAGTTAGGTTTAATGTAGGATTCACGTCTCCAAACACCCAAAAGAGTTGAATCCCCTTTATTCATTTTGAAACTGCAGTATTTTGCATCATCAATGTTTGATTGTAATTGGCTGAAGGCAGAGTACGTCACTCTTATGTGACGTAAGTTTAAATCCCTTAGATCGATTTGAATGGAAAGTCGCCTATCCTAGAACTCGGTGTACAAAAGTGAAAATTTTTGTAAGTTTCAATTTCTTTTTAGAAATAAAGGGATTATTAAATGCTTACGTAAGCATCACTCATACCCCCTCCCCCCCCCCTTTTCAGCAAAAATAAGCAAATCGCTAACCCCCTCCCCCCCTAGGTGCTTACGTAATATTTGAACGGCCCCTAAGTCAGGTATGTTCACCATTGATGCGAAGCAATACTCGAGGGTTGACGAGCATTAACGGTCAGGTGTGGAGCCCTCTTCCCGAGCAACACACTCATCTTGTTTCTTTGTGGTTTTCTGATGGATACGTTGAAAGTGAGAAGCTAGAAGAAGTATAGCAGAAATAAATTTATTTCCTATAATTTTGTGTGGTTTTTATGTTTAGTAAAAATAAAGTCAAAATTTCGTTTTATTTACTTTACTAATGTGCTATCACCAGCGGTAGAAATGGGAAAAGAAGAGTGGGAGGATGCCCAAAACTTGGTAACAAATGCACCCCCTCAATGATAAATTTTATAATTTTGCATCTTATAACAAAAATATCAAGTAGTATGGAAATAACTTATACTCCTAACACTAACATTGAACAAAAGTCTGAAATGTATTGTTATTTTAATAAATATTCCGCAACTTTTTTTTTTTTTACTTAGAAGTAAGAGATTAAGTGAAGTAGTAATTCAATATTATACACATTAATTGTTATTTAGAATTAAATAGTACTTCCAAATGAGCATACTTTCATATAATTAAATTAATAAAGAATCTAAAAAGTTTTTTTTTAACTATCTTGTCTTTATATTGTTACGAATTTCTGTATATTTGTAAATATTTCGTAGGATTAATTATGTAAAACGATAAATGTATGTACATTTCGCATAAGGCAGTGCAATAGTTTATCTTACTTTGCTTTTCCGCAATGTGACTCTTAATGCTTGAAAACGAGTTTTACAGAGATAATGCTGGGAAGTGAGTTTTACAAAGAGCAGGCCATTTAACATTATGGTAATAGCAATCTCGCCAAATTGGCGATATAGAGCAAAGTTGGCAACGGTTTTGCGACTAATATCTGTCGCCAAATTTGGCGAGAAATCGCCAAATGTCGCCAAACTTGTCGACATTTTCGGTCCCCATGTACATGTATAGGACTTTTCGACTACGATCTGGAAAGTCCTCAAAATTTCTATCTGGAGGATTCACGAAGTATTGACTCCTATATAAGGCCGGCCGCGAGTGGAGTTAGTTGAGTTACTAACTGAGTTGAGTTAGTTAACTGGAGTTACTGAGTTAGCTGTCTCTCAGCGAGCATTCAGAGAGTTCCGAAAGTGAACTGTATTGCATTGTCTTTTGCGGCGATTTTTAGCAGTTGTGTTGTCAAGTTTTTAACTGCTGTTTTGTGCTCTATTGTTGTGTAAAAAGCTTTATTGAATCTACTAGAACGAGATGTTCTGGAGTTGTAAGAGAATCTGCGAAAAGTTGTATCGGAATGAATTTCTGCAAGTTTTGGTATTGCTTTGGCTTCAAATCTTTCGAACCCGTCCACGCAACAATATGAAACAAGAATAGAAATTTAATTTAAAAGGAAGTTCCTCCTCAGTTATAAGTTGACCAAGTGTAACAGTATTTGTTAGTACAAATACATATATCTTTATATGTAGTAGTATAATACATTTTTATACTCATGGGTGCTGATCTTCCTCAAGGTCCGTGACGTACCCCCTCCCTCCCCTAATTTCGAAAATGACCCCTAGGGTGGTTCAAAAATTTTATTTTCAGCTTGAGTCCAGGCCATTCCTTAATTTTTTCACATTTACTAGTTGTGTAATGCTGGAAAAGTTTTAGCTTCTTACACAAATTTTAAGAGGGTGCTCAATGACCCCCTCCCTCCCTCCCCCCACGATTTAACATTAGCTGGTGTATAATAAATGCAACGAATAATTAACAGTTCAGAAATATTTTTAATTTTTCCCAGAAGTTTTTTGTATTATGTCACCATTTTTTATAGTGCTTATTCGCTATTTTCTTGTAGAGCAGACTCAATGTTTAAAATTTTGTTTTATTATTTCATTTGATTATTAATTTTTTACAGTCACATTTTAGAATTGGAGGATCAGTACTTCTACTACACTTTTTTAGTAGTATTATAGTTACTCACTATTTAGTTTTTTTCTTTGGTTTTCTGAAAGAAAAAAGACTTTTGTCTGCTCTTGCCATATTCATGTAACGCCTTAAAAACTGAACATTTGATCATAATAGGAAAGAGGGTTGGGCAGCTAATATTAAAAAGTACTCACTTTTTAACATAATGATATGAAATTTAAAACTGCAATGTTCACAACTACTCTGTTAAGGTATTGAAAAACAAATAATTTTACAATTCTACATTATAACGAAAAGAACATTTAATAAACAATAGTGCCTTTTCTAAAACACAACTTAAGCATGTGTTATTAAAAAAACGTAAGCATGAATGTTATAAATAAAATCAATGTAAACACATAATACAAACAACGCAAGAAGTAACATGTTAAAAAATCAACGCTGATGTATACAATGAAATTTACTAAACGTTAAATACTGTTATGATATAATGTAAACACTGTTTATTGGTACTAAATCCCCTAAAAAAGGCAATTTTATTGGCTACCAAAAAAATATTTTTATGTTGCTGTGAATCAACAAAAAGTGACAGTCTGTTCAACCTTGTTTTGCTCATAGAATTTCTTAATATGATGTTAATGATCACAAGGTTAGTTGTTTTCAGATTATCTGGCGCCATCAGCAACACGAGGGCTATAATGCGCCGAAACATTCGTCATTAGACAAGCCAACATACATTTACAAACACCCATGCCTAACACGAGACTCGAACCCGCAACCTCGCGGTCTAGAAGCTAGCACGCTAACCACTATACCGTTTGGTCGACGATCACAAGGTTGAAAGCTCAGAAGTTGCAATTGAAACTGGTAAAATAATTTTTTTTTTTAATAAGTGACGTATATTCGGAAACATGTCTACAGAACATTCTGCGAAAACATCAATGGCAGTAAAAAGCCTTTCTACAGGATTACTACAAAAGAATCATTCCTTTTCAAAACACGATTTGTTAAAAAGTATTATACTTTTGAATAAACCGGTTAACTTGAGTACCACCTGGAGCATAAAACTTAAATATTTTGTGGTTGTTTTCTTGTATCAATCATATTTGTAAGTATAATACTTTTGAATAAATCGGGTTATGAAAATGAATTATTCTTTTGTAGTAACCCTGTATTTTGTTTTCCATATTTCCTATTCTGCTTCGATGATGTTTTGAAAACCAGGATAATCTCTTTCATAAAATTTTACCGGATTTTCTATGGCAGATTTGTATTATTGGTATCAGGAGTGAGAAATCTTTGTGTCTATGCATGCTCTTTCAGGGAACTAGTAAGTTTTCTCTGCTCTGACCATCTGAAGGACGCCATGACCTCAGCGTATAGAAATGAGAAAGAAATGTAAAATCGGAAGTTTGAAATGAAATAGATGTGCTTGTATTTTTGTGTTCATTTCTCGTTGTTATAATTATTTTGTAAAAATGACTGACTCGAAAAGTTAGTTAAATGAGATTATCAAGTATTAACTATTTACAAAAAAATTGTTACATTACACTTGAAATATAATTTTTCTCAATTTTCAGGGAGCTGTAGCCCTATCAGCCTCCTCCCTGTATACGCCACTGACTTCATATGGCTAAGCAATCCTATGTAAGTAGAATCCCTTATTTGTTCTAATCTTCAATACCAAATTATTAATCGTGGTGAAACAGGGAGTATCTTTTTGTTGCTACGAGATGTTGGGCGCGCATGGCCGCGGTGGTGTGGAAGAGGAAGTGGAGGGGGGGGGGGTGGAAAAAAAGAGAGAACGAAGTGTACGTCGGGTGCCGTAACTTGGGGTGAAAGGGGGAATTGGTTCCTGAAAATTGTTTATTGGTGAGTGCAGGGCTGGTTGAATGTGAAATTAAAATTTTAACATTCTGTTTGTCAATAGTCCAATTAGAATGCCAAAACTACTTGTGTTGAAAATTTCAGAACTATAGCCCAAGTAGAAATCGTTTTGTAAAATATTTGTTAATTAATTAAAAAAGTTAATTAAAAAGGAACTAAATAAAAATGTAAAATTCTGTTTTTCAAAAGTCCAATTAGGAGGCCACAACTACTTATGTTGAAAATTTCAGAGCTGCAGCCCTATTAGATATCGTTTTGTTAAATATATATTAATAAATTTAAAAAAAATTAAAATTAAAAAGGAACTAAATAAAAATTTGAGACGCTGTTTGTCCAAAAAATGCCAAATCAAAGGCAAAACTACTTATGTTGAAAATTTCAGAGCTGTAGCCCTATTGGATATCGTTTTGTAAAGTAGTTATTAATTAATTAAAAAAATTAATTAAAAAGAACTAAAGAAAAATTTAAAATTCTGTTTTTTAAAAGTCCAATTAGAAGGCTAAATATACTTATGTTGAAAATTTCAGAGCTGTAGCTCTATTAAAAACCGTTTTGTAAAATATTTATTAATTAATTAAAAAAATAACTAAGAACAAATTTAAAATTCTTTTTTTCAATAGTTCAATGAGAAGGCCAAAATTACTAATGTTGAAAATTTCAGAACTGTAACCCAATTAGAAGTCGTTTTGTAACTTTTTTTTAATTAATTAAAAAAATTAATAAAAAAATAACTAATTAAAATTTTAACATTCTGTTTTTCAAAAGTCCAATTAGAAGGCTAAAACTACTTATTTTGAAAATTTCAGAGCTGTATCTCTATTTGAAGTAACTTTGTAAAAAAAAAAGTTAATTAAAATATTAATTAAAAAATAACTATTTAAAATTTTAACATTCTGTTTGACATTCATAAAATTAGAAGGTCAAAACTTCTTGTGTTGAAAATTTCAGAGCTCTACTCCAATTTTAAGTAGGTTTCTACAGATCCACAAACAGACAGACAGACACACAGCTTGTTTTATTATTATAGATTTTAAATTTGCTTATTTTTTTCAGAGAGAAATGAATGGGATTCACTTTAGTTTTCCTCAAGAATCCTCCAGAAACTTCTTGTCAGATGCAGCAAATAAATGAAGAAATATTTGTAGTATATATTTAAAATCATGTTTAAATTATATTCTTTGTATAAAATGAAAAAGCAACTCATTTGTGTTTGTTTACTTCAAAATAAAGAATTATCTAAAAAATGATCAGTAAAAATGCAATTTTAGTTGTATATGTTTCTAACAATAAAACTATAAGTAGCTTGGATTAACCATTTAAAACAAATTTTAATGCAATTTAAATTGTCTAACACAACCTACTAAGATCTCAATGCATTTTTTAAATAATATATACATAGTTGTTTATTGAATTTTGAATCTTTATTTTTTAAAATTCTTTACAAAAAAAAAGTAAATTATGTTTATTATTCTAGTAAGTTCTATCTAGCAAATAAATTAAAATTTATCAATAAATTGGGTTATGATTGATACCATTAAAGGCAAATTGTAATTAAATTCCTATAGAATAAATATTAATTTTTCATTAGCCACTAAATTTAAAGCATTTTCCAACAATATTGGAACTCTCCCAATTAAGTGTTTCTTTTTGAACACAAAAGATAAATGATACTTTATAAAGGAAAGATTTTGCAACCTTTCCTATATCTACAGGGTGGGAACCTCAGAGTGAAAAGGTTTACACACCCTTTACAGTGAAAACCTTTTGGAAAGCCTATTATGAAAAGGTTTATACAACCCTTTCTGCAAAAACCGTGTGGCAGGCTTATCACGAAAAGGTTTACACACCCTTTACGGCGAAAAGCTTGTGGCAAGCTCATAGGGAAAAGGTTTACACACCCTTTACGGCGAAAGCCTTGTGGCAAGGGGGGTCATGAAATGGTTACGGAAAGCTTGACGTCTGGAGACTAGGACGTAGGACCCTTTCTTCAAGGTTTTATGAAGGTTACTCCCTTGTCACCTGAACCTTACACCCTTTTCGCTGGAGAGGTTTACACAAGGGTTTTAAAAGGATAAAATGCTATCTGGGGTGTCACGTAAAGAATTTTTTTTAAATACAAATTTAAACTAGGGGTGTGGAAAATTGCTCAACTTTCAATTACACTATAATACTGACGAGGAATTGTGTCATTTACCGTTATCATATTTTCCTCAATCATTTAGAAAAAAGTTTTTAGACCAGTTTGGCGATATTTTTCGTCATAATTCTTATATGGGTCTTTAAAAAAAAAAAAAAAACACCCTTCTCCAAACTGATGATTTTGGCGATATTCTTCTCGATAATCCTTATATTATCCTTTATTATAGGGGGAGCTGACTAGATAAGAAAAAACGATCAATAATGAGGTATGCTCAAGGAAAGAAGACTCGGATTTGAAGGCATTCGTTTTTGAACTTTTTACACCATTAAAACATTTTTACGGGAATTTTGGAGTTGCGGATGTTTAGAACACCTTAAGAGGCACTAGCACAGCGATTTTTATCAAAATCGTTATAACCGTTTCTTAGAAATTACTGAAAAACATGATTTTTTCAATTGCAGCAACCTTACCTGCATGCGCGATTTTGACGAAAACCTTAACGTCCATGGCTACCTCCAACCCGCACACCAAATTTGAACATCGTAGGTCAATTTGTTCGGGAGTTATGCTGACCACAGACACACATACACACAGACAGACATTTTTGTAGATCACTTTTTTGAAATCAGGATGTTCCAAAACGTAAAGAAATTGAAAAAAAAAGGGGGGAAAATTTATTTTTGACCGAATGCTACACTTTCATTACCCTATGTATACATATTGGTAATTGAAAGTAAAAAATAATTTAGGCGAGGGAACGCCCTTTCGCCTTCGAAACAGATAAAAGGATCGACGTTCCCCCGCGTTTCAGCTCCACTACATCCCTCTGCTCATGGGGTTCGAAAATTTAAAAATGAAGAGAATAAAAGTGGAGAGATGTTCTGAAAAAGTATGGATTTCAAATTATTTATTTAAACATAAAATTAAAGCATACTGATTCATTAATATTTCAGTTCGAAATTTCATTACTCAACAGAAAAATATTTTCAATCTTATATTTTTACTCTTTTTTTAAATTTTGGTTGTTTACTGTTCAGTCAGAGCCCTTGTGTCACTTGTGGAATGTACCACAAGAAAATTCGTTTATTGTTATCCTTATAAATTTATATTTCAGGCAACTGAATGAATTAAAGATAGCCATAGGCGTAACTAGAGTTGATGAATGGAAGGGGTTAATTTTGAAAAGTTTGGACTCACTACATCAATGAAAAAAAAAGGGGTTCAAATTTGGTGTACAAATTAGTTGGGGCCATGGAGCCTGTTATTAAGGTTTTCGTCAATAATGCGCATGCGCAAAACATGAAAAAACAAACAAACATTTTCTTAGCAATTGCTAAAAAACGGCTCTAGCCGTATCTCCGAAAATCCCGTAAAAATGCTTTAAAGGTGTAAAAGGATGAAAAACAAGTGTCTTCAACATAGAGTTCTCTTTCCTTGAGCATCGCTCGTCAACGACCGTTTTTCTCCTCTCCTCTGTCTCACTTACAAGAAAGGATATTGTAATAATTACCAAATAGCATATTGTCGCATTCGTCATTCTGGCGATTTTTCTTTTGGTCCATGTAAGAATTATCGCTAAAAATATCATTAAATTTGCAATTTTTTCAAATAAATGAAAATGATAACAACACTATTCCACGTCAAATTTAAATGTAGTGACCAGTATTATAGTGTAATTGAAAGTTGTGCGATTTTCAACTCACCTAGTTTACTTTCAGATATTGTCTAGTGTTTGGGTTTTCTATTCAGCGCAATGTTGACTCAGCACTTATGTTTCCCGTGATGGAGAGTCCATTCCTCCAGCCTCGGACGGGTGTTGCGCCTTATTATCATCACATGGTACCAAGCCCGTAACCAGGATTTTTTTCGGGGCAGGGGGTATGGTCGAAGACTTAATTGACTAACTTAAAGCAGATATTTTCATTTGTAATTTTTGCAGAATCAAGAGAATCAGACTCATATTACATCTACAACCTGAGTAATTTTTAATGTAAATACTTATAACAAGTTACACAAAAAAAATAAAAGGGGAAGTTTGGGGGAAGGGGGGTTTGGTTGCTCTCTCTCTCTCCCCCTCCCCCCCCCCCCCTTTGTATGGTCCAGAATGGTTCATTAAATGGCAATTTTTCTCTTCTGGTGAAAAATCCATGTATAGTCTTGCAGTTTAGTTTAGCTTTTGATTACCTTAGTAAAACATTGATCACTGAATAATCCAAATAATGAAATTTAATGGATAATTTGAGTGATAATCAATAAAGAGTTGGTAGTGAAAAAGAATGCAGTATATTTGCTTAATTTTTTTTCTCAACCTAATGGGGGGAGGGGTTCTGAGCCCCCATAACTCCCCTCCCCCTCTCACCTCGTTACGCCTATGAAGAAGATAGGTAATATTCTGTGTTGGGAATATCAAACACATTAATATGGATTAAAATAACGTTTCAATTAAAATAAATAAAATATATTGTTTTTTTGCTACCCATAAAATGAAGTTTCATTGCTATACCAAAGTAAAAAGATGCTGCAAGTATAGTGGGTCCTGTGTCTGCATACTCAGAAGCGGATTTAGACGATATTCAATTTCAGTGAGGTTGCTACGATGACTATTGATATCTATCCCATAGAGGGGTTGTTCCGGATTATCTTGTCCTTTTATCCCAAGTTTTTCCAGCAATACAAAGCATTTTTAAATTTATAAATAAAATTTAAAATAAAATATTTTTTTAATATTTTTATTATGATGATAGTTAAAAATCCATTTAAAGCAAATTGAATAAAAAGTAAATTAAATTAATTATATATTAGAATCAGAAATATAATTTAAAAATTATTGCAAGGAAAACAACTCTACAATTTTGCCCATTCCCTGGACGCTCAATGGGCTATTATAGCAGGAATTAGATGATGGTGAAATAGGATGGGAGGAGGGAGATAAGGACGGCCTAATTTTACTTGCTGTAGAACTCATTTACCTAATCACCTCTAAAATCGAATGAATTAAAAAGAAAAATGATATTTTTATGATAATTACGACAAAGAAATACATAATCAATTGAACTCATCAATGCAAAGGAACCTATAGGAAGGATAACCCGGACAAACACTTTACACACTTTTTGTACACTTTCTTCGACAGTTCAAGCTCGAGCTTGACTACTTTTGCTCAACACACAAAGTGGACCATTCCTTATAGAATTGCAGTAAATTGATACCCTTGTAAATGTACTTTGGAGAAGAAAGAAAAACGCTCCCCCCTCCCCCCTAAAAATACAGGAACTGAAGGACCTGGCTACAAGCTTAAATCTATGTTCTTTTCAAGATCTTCGAGAAAGGGGTCGTTTATTCCTCAAGAATTGCGCCCCGCGTATAGACTTTAAGATCATTATGATGGAGTCTTTAAGAGAAGGGATGGACGGATTGTGTTTTTATTAAATGGTTGCGGTTGATAGACAGTTTCACGAGTTTGTGATAAGAGAGCTATTGCTCCACGCACAATAGTTAATATTGTACGATTAATAACTTCCTTCATTTGTCTTGGATTTTTAAAATATTTTACAGAAATTCTTAAAGAAAATTATCAAGTATATATAAGTGGGACAAAAAGGTCCCAAAAAGTAAGGAGGGCCGGGCCCTTGGCCCCCTGCACCAGCCACCACTGGTTAGGTAATTGCAGCATGAACGGACACTCAGATCGGATACAGTCTGATCAGAACAGACTACTAGGGAGTAACAAGACATTCCAAGCTGATACGTGATCGGTAGCGAATGTGTTAAAATTTTAAGGATTTATCCCGGGTAAAATTTCCAAAGTAGCAAAATATCTTTTTACTTATTACGTAAGCAGTTGAACGCAAGTAGTATCATATATTTTAAAAGAACTGTCATTGTTAAAAATCTAGGATTTAAAACATGGTTTCTACATTCCATACATAATTCATATTTACCCATTAAGTACCCATACGTAATTCATATTTATGACGTAAACAAAATAAAACCAATCGTTTTTCAGGTGATTTTAACTTTCGACAAACGATAAACACTGAAATGAAGAGAGAAACATAAAACCCGCCAAATAAAATCGCGCCAGCAAACGAATGACCCATACCAACATACCATACTAAAATACAACATCTGTACCTTGCAATTATGAAACAAAATAAATCATTTGAATTTTGTATTCTAGTAGCATTCATAAAAATTTCGGGAGTTTTTTTTTTTACAAAGTTTTATTTTACATTTGGAAGCTCCGTACTTGAGTTGCAAAGTTTAGTAAGTATACTTATCCTTTTTTCAAAGGTAAATAATTTCTTCTACTTAACTTTTCTTTCTGATTAAACCGAGTCCTATTATGACAAAATAACCCTTCAATTTCCTTCCTGAAAATTTGTTAATTAACTTCTACAATAAACAATACAATTTGAGACATATGTATTTGTTAATATGTTTTTTTTTTTTTTCATTGGCATGCAGTTAATTAAGTTTAACAGTGTTAAAGCTGCAATAGATAGTAAAACACTAAATGAATTTGGTTGAGTTGCATTATTCTCAATGTTTATGAAAGTAATAATTGACACTATAAAAAATCATAACAAACTTGAAATAAATGGTTATTTTAGCCAAATATTAACCAATGAGTATTTTCTTCTCTTCAGTTTGTTGTTTAACTAGTTGTAAGATATTTTGCACCCAAAATTATTAACAAAAGCCAAAGCACTGTAGCTAAAATGATATTGAAATAAAAACTAAACTATCAATTATAATAAAAACTAAATTATAATAAAATACTAATTGATGATAAATTAAATTAAGAAGAAACTAATGTTGAGAAACTACATTTATCTGGAAAAATCACCTTTTTGCCCTGCTGTTTGTGGAGCACGTAGGTGATCACCTCCTTTGCCTACGTGTAGTTGACTCTTATGTTGAAGGGTAGGAAGGCAGGGTTTCTGCGCTTGTGGAAGGTTAGGAAAAGTTATGAATTTGGACGTTGGATAAATTTTGTCATAGAAAGTCTCGATTTTAAGTAAAATACCTATCGTAACTAATGGAAAAACAGTGAATTTTATGGATTCCTAAACATTTAAAGTAAAATTATGTGCATGTATGCCATGACCACTATTCATCTCATCGAAAATTCATTGATTCTTGTACAGAAACGGCTTTCACAGTTTAAAACCTCGGCCAATGACAACATTCCTAAACTCCAAACTTTCAACATCGCACGATTAAAATCTCGGTGGGGGGGGGGGGGGGGGAAATAATAATATAAGAACTGAAATGATCTGATTTGTCAAGCTTGTGTTTGCATTTATGATTTTTCCCCCCTTAGCGCTGTGATATCAATGCATTTGATTTTTTATTATATAATTCTGATTTATTATTATTGTCTGATTCCTACTTGATATTTTTTTTTATTTTGAAAGATTAACTAGCTTTTTTAACACTGAAATATCAAAGAATGGAAAATTATGTCTCCTGATTTCGAAGGATCTTCGTTACCGAAACAAGGATTTTTTACTTAATATAAGGCAAAACTTTATGAAAATTATTTTATGGTACAATGGTTTACTTACTATGGTTAGAAAAATTCATATAGGTTGATTTGTTTTTGCGATTTCTAGAGTCATGGAAAATTATTTGCTTCAGTCTTGGAAAGTCATGTATTCATGACATTTTATTTTGAAAAAAAGTAACCCTGAATATGTATTTGTCATCTTTTGCACAATTCATTTTGAAATTGACTAACCCAATTCTCATGGTTCAGAGTCTGAATACATAACTAGCATGAGGGGGTGGAGCTGGAGACCCCATTTTGGCCTCTGCAACTTCTAATAAAAAATGAGTACAGTCAAACACTGTTAACGTGAAATAGCTTAACATGAAATCCTGTTTAACTTGAATTAAAAGCAGTTCTCCGTACGACGAAACTTTACATTAATTTGTTCATTTAACACAAAATTTCACATATTGAAATCTTGCTTAAGACAAAAAATTTGCTCTTTTTAACTACTTTTTTTTAGATGAATCCGTGTGACTTTTCCTAATACAGCAGGACTATGCCTCATGTGCGTTAAATAATTTAGAAGAGATTGATAAATTTTTTAAAGAATGCTTTATTAAAAACTTAAGGAAAAATCAATAACAAATTTTGGTACTTGCATATTAACGCCACCGCAGCTACAGATTTGGCAGTTTTTAAGTGCCGCCAATAAAGAGCAATCTTGTTGTTTGCACGCGCACACAGTTATTTAAGTGTTTTATTTTATGATTTATCGCACAAATTTTAGGTGTAGATTGGCGGCACTTAAAAACCGCCAAATCTGTAGCTGCTGTGGCGTTAATATGTAAGTACCCAGATTTCTTTAAAAAACTTTTTAACCATTTTAAATAACATTTACTTACTTTAATGCCTTAAATAACGTTAACTTTTTTTTTGTTCTTAATGTATACATCTTTTTCTAAACTGTTGTACCAAGGCCAGAGATATAAATTGGTTTGTTTCCTGTATCCCAGCTTAACCTAAAACTAAAATTACAATACATAAATTCAGACCCTAAAGTGTTTTTTTTTTAGACTTTTGAAAAAATGGATTCGTAATAAAAACCACAATCATTAAAACGATTAAGGGATTACAATAGCATAGAGATTGCACAATATACAGTGAAACCTGAAGGAAAATTATAAATTCCTGGTATCTACCCAGGATATTGAACAACATAAACAAATATACTCAAGTATTTTATTTGATCAATTTTAAATCTATTTTTACCACTCATACAATATTTCCTTTTGTGTATTTGCTAAAAATATTTAGCTAGAAAAATTCCCTACCTACCTGCCTTACTACTGATGCCCATGTTACAGGGATTAAACCTTTCTTTTGTGGCCAAAATATAAACCTTGCAAAGTATGTTTTAAAAAGCAACAGTACTAATTTATGTGTAGCTTATAATTCAAATCTGCATTAATTAGATGAAAAAGTTTTTAGACAGCTTACACGAAATTCAGTTTATATGAAAAATTTTGGTGGACCCATTGACTTTATGTTAAGAGGATTTTACCGTAATCATGGTTATCATTTGGAATCCTGTTATAACTATCCTTGTGTAACTAACACAAAGTGATTCCAAACTACCCACTTTATACTGCGACTGGATGTACTGATTTCATATGAATTTGATGCACTGAATCAAAATATGACATTAGTTTTTGCCTATACTAAACTTCAACTTAACTAGACATCACTTAGACGGTAGATCATCACAGTGCTCATAGGTATTTAATCCATTTTGGCAGAGTGAAGATATAATTCTCGCCAAACCTTATAGTCTTTTGTTCTCTATAGGTTTGTGGTTTGGCGAACATTATGCTTTCACGCCGCCAAAATGGATTAAATACCTATGAGCACTGTGATGATCTACCGTCTAGTGATGTCTAGTTAAGTTGAAGTTTAGTATAGGAGCTCTAATTTCCAATATATATGACATTTCAGTGAAATATACATTATACTATTTTAAGTTAAATCCATGGTTCAAATAAAAAACTAAACATAGGATTTTTATTATTATATGATACAAATATTATTTTGTACAAAGATAGAGGAAAAGTTATCGATGAAACTAACTATAATCACTGAACATTTCGGAAGTTTCTTTTCCGTAACATTCTGGAATGTACAGGGTTCCCACGGTCCTTGAAAGTCCTGGAAAGTCCTTGAATTTTTTTTGATGAAATTTGGTCCTTGAAAGTCCTTGAAAAAAGGATAAGGTCCTTGAAAGTCCTTGAATTTTTAAGTGACCAACAACAGTGGTGTAGTGTAAAAAAAAAAGTGTGGGGATGCTATGTGGCATCGTTACAAACGTATGAATATTTTTCTGTGTGTGTGTGGGGGGGGGGGGGAGAGGGAAAATGTAAACTTTAAATAGTTTTGTTAATATTACTTTAACAATCTCAAAATAGCTCACGAGCACCTACAAAAAGTAAATAATAATAATAATAATAATTGTGTGTTTCGACTTATTCTTTTATACAAATATTTTTTTTAAACTATTTAGTTATATGGATTTTAAATAATTTGCTTTGCACAACCCATTTTAAAAAATTGTTTAACACTTCATAAAGGATTATAACACATTTTCAAACATATTATTGATACAAATTTTTAAACATTTTTTCCGAAATGTCAGAGATGCCTTACATGCAATGGGTTCGGATAAATTCCCAGATTCTGTAGCTCCTCGAAATCTGTTTTCAAAATGAATGAAAAAGATTGTGATTGTTGATTGAAAGTTTTATGGCTTTTCTCCTTCTCAAAAAGAAAATGTAGAGAAGTTTCTCTTTCTTGATAGATCCTTCCTTTCCTTTTCCAAATTCGCTCCATCATTAATAAAATAATTGGAAAATTCAGATTCATCAATCGATTTAAAATTTCTTGATAAAATATTAGTTTGTGTACCATCTCAATCATCTCGTAATTTTAAGCGGGATATTTCAATGTAGACTCATTACTTGCCAGATTTGTTTGGGACATTCCTGTTTTTTTTATCTGATCCAGTTCGTATATCCTATAGTATAATAGTCAAAAATGGGTATAAATCGAGGAGAGAGAGGACAAACTGCAAAATATATATGATATTGCTATCAAAATCGGTAGATTTTTAAAAAGATCTGGGAAATTTCATCCCCTTATTGCCGCCACTATATGATTTTTTTTTTAAAGAACTGCTGCTACATTTTTGGAATAAATTCTGAAATAACTGTAAGTGTAAAACTTTCCCATTTTCAAACCGAAAAGAAATTTAATTTTACATTTTAAAGTACATCTGAATTATTT
Source organism: Linyphia triangularis (assembly GCA_963978545.1). NCBI lineage: Eukaryota > Metazoa > Arthropoda > Arachnida > Araneae > Linyphiidae > Linyphia > Linyphia triangularis. The sequence goes on along the minus strand of OZ021725.1, from coordinate 10,601,746 downwards.
TCCTACTTCTTCGCAAATGTATTATACCCATTTGCAAAACCATTATCACTTTTATATTAAGGAAAATCAAATATACAGGACCAACCTAGGAGTAAAATGCTATGTGTGCAAGAATGAGTTTTGGTGCCCCTTACAATGAAAATGGGTATAGAAAACACTCCAAAAATGGTAAGAGTTCTCTATATGGTATGGGTGCAAATTATTAAAATCGTAGCGTTTTCTGCACTAATCAACATTATTTTAAGTCAGCTTTTATTAAGAAACTCACGGATTCAACGTTTTTTTTTTTTTTGTTATAAAAAATTGTAATAAAATTATTTTCATAAGAATTTAATAAAATACATGTTATTAAAATTACTGATTTTTGCTACGTATTACTTTTTTAGTAGTCCTCTGCTCTTAGCGCAAGCCTTGAAATTTCTTTGCAACCCTGGGTTGTGAAGGGCTGCAATTCGGCTAATGTAGTACTGCCAAGTACTGCTAAATCAGTACTGCCAAGTTAAAGTGAAACAAAGTTAACAACTGTTCAGATCTGTCACAACGTAGCGGAGCGCTTGGAGACAGTCTCTTTACTGTACATTCAAGCAACATTTTATGTGTTGAACTAAACATATTCAAATTCACAAACATTCAAAAGCGAAATTAATATAAAGGATTTAAAAATCAATACTATTTTGAACACATTTTTTCATGTTCAAACAAGTTATCAGTTTGATTTTCCAAAAATCTGGGAATAAAATAAATATTTCCCAATATCTAACAAAATATAAATACATAATTCCGTGATATCAAAACATAACACCTTAAAGGCTAATACAAAATATCAACATTCTGCTCTTACCTATCTGGATTTTTAGCACTAACCAGTTTATTCCGTCAGAACCGCAGGTTTGCTCAACTTTTTTGGATTGTAATAAACCCCATCTTTTATTGTCATTTGTTTTTTCCTCTTGAACGAATTCATTTCTTAGGTACTTTAAGAGGTTTACAAATAATTTATTAAATCCGTGATATAAAAATTAAAAAAAAAAAGTTACATAACTTTTGTTGATAAATCGGTTATCGTTCCCGTTAAAATTAGAGGCAAAATATTCTTCAAGGAAAGGGCGCAAAGAACTGAATGTGATAGGTCACAGTTTTGTTCTATAAAAATGTAGATATTTGGCATGAATTTGTGTATGGAAGTTTTAGACTGTATATACGACGAACCATACAAATTTGACATCTGGAATTCTTCCACAAATACAGATCATTCGTTGAAGAGGATAATTGCTATTGAATGAATCGTAGCTAGATGTAAACATATATGTCAGTTCATTTCTAATGAAGGAGAAATGGCCATGTGTGGGTTGCCGCACCTCTTTCAAGTGTTTTACAAAAACTAGAACTTGCTTGCTCAGCTCTGAAGTTGTGGATCCCAGACGAAAGCAAGTTCCCACGAAATGACCTTTTTGTTTGCTTACTTGGCTTTGAGTTCAGTATTACGTAAAGAGAAAAAAAAATACAAGTTAAAATTTTTTTAGATGAGGGAATGTCGTTCCGCCTTCTATAAAGGTAAAGTATCGCCGTTGCCTCATGTTCCCACTCCACTACATCCCTGACCACCGATTATCTCCGTTTTGTAGTTTTACGTCTGATGTATTTAAAATTATGGTCTTTAAATTTTTCTAAAAAGGTCCTTGAATTTTCTTAAAATGGTCCTTGAAAGTCCTTGAATTTTTTTCTTCAATAAGAGTGGGAACCCTGAATGTATTTTGAAACGGTCTGTTTTTGAGCTCCAGCTGTAATCTGCTAACATATGGGTATCCAATCTTCCTTGGTGGCATTCCTCTATAGTTTAAATATGTTGGTGAAATCTTTTACCTTGTTCCTCAATAGTATCTTCTAAATTTATAGGAAAACAGTTTAAGTGACTGTGTAAATAGCGTACCTTAATACTCGTGTTACAACTAAGGATTTGAAACTGTTTAAGCATCTTGTTTACCACTTCAACATAGTTTTCAGCTTTGCATTTTCCTTGGAAAATTTTCATCAACTGCAACAAATGAAGTTCCAAGTTTTTCGCTCAGTCTCGTAAGTCGAAGGCAGGATCTTTAATGAGTTGTCTTATTTGTGAGACGTCAAATATTCCTGCTTAAATTTTTTTGGTACTCAAATGAGACATTTTCTCTCCTCCCCACTCTGTTCCCCCAAGAGCCTTTATAAAATGCTTAAAAAGGCCCAGCTTAATATGTAGTAGAGAAAAGAGAATTTTCTCTTGTATAACTAACAGCTTGTTCATGACAGTCTTTTTCCATATTTTGTCTCTTTGGCCACTCTGTTTAAACCCACTGGTGTGATTTGCCTTTGCTATTCCAGAGGCACAAGAAGAAAGTATATTTTATGTACCCACTTTGCTGTCCAAGAAGAAAGTTTACTATTTTTAAATTCACACAAATCTCCTATTGATGTTCATGATACTTTATCTTCTTCAATACCAAAGCTATAGTGTTATGTTCTATAGTGTTTGTTAAGTGAATAATTAGTTACTAGGGGACTCCGCCCCCTGCTCGCTGACGCTCGCCAACCCCCTGGATTGCTATGCAATCCCCTTGGCTCGCTTTGCTCGCCTCAAAATGGAGCATTTAAAATATGCCCTAGCAAAAAACTATTTCAGCTGCATAATGCCATGAAATTGAAAACGTTTTGTTATTTATGAAGAGCCAGAATACTTGCCACGTCATTATCCTACTGCTGTCGAGACGCGTTAAGCAGGGACAGTGTAAGGACAACGTAGTAGAAAGTTCTTGGAAAACAAAACAAAAAAAATAGTATCGTACATATATTTGAAAAAGATCAGTTATTTCATTGAATAATTAAAATTTACGGTTTCGTATCGTATGAAACGCTAAAATAATTAACGTTATTTATCGAAATTTCTTAACGAAGCAATCATATGTTCACATAATCTTTTTTGCGATACTTAGTAAATAAAATAAAACAGTGAAAAGCCAAATTATCCGGCATTCAATCAACAGGAATTTTTTGAAAATCAAATTGGCGAGAAAATTAGCCCTATTACGCCAAAAGTTTTTTATTTATTTCATATGAGATTTTGAAGTTGAGCAGGTGGTTTTATTCGTTATTTTGATAGTTTTCAATTCGTAATAGGTGAATTTGCACTGATTAGAAATGAATATAGGTTCAGATTTACTGCACAATGCCTCTTAGTGACTTTTTGAAAGTTGGTGATTTAGCGCTGAATGCAACCCGGCGACCTCCGGAACATGTTCCAGCAGATAACTTTTCCGAAAAGTCTGATTTATCCGGAATTCTAATCTAAAAGAAATGTACACATCTTGGATCTATTTCTTCTTGCATCATCGTAACTATTAAATCAGTACGTTTTAAATAGGCAATAATTTCTATCTGTAGACTGTAATAAGAAAAACAAAATGTAGCAAATCCAAGTTGTTGTTGTTGCCAGATGCATTAGTCAAATTTCAAAAGATATGTTGTGATTGGCTGGATTGCTGAATTTGAAAATTCATGCATAAAGTACATTTAGAAGATGTGTTTGAAGTCATTGCCATTCTGCTCACAGAAATACAGCCGAATTTGGACGTTACGCAAGAGAATTATATATATAGATTGAACCACATTTGTTTCCATAGTTAGATGGACACAATTCAAACTTCGCTTTGAACTGTCGATAAAGAGGCACCAATCATCTGGAAAGAATTCAAGGAGACCCATTTTTTTCAGGAGTCCTCTAATTTAGTGACAAAATAATATCAATTTACCATTTTTAAACAGCTCAGTGGGTCATTTTGTGTGCATTGAAAAAAGGCGGCCCTAGGTACAAAGGTCTCCCCTTCACTGTCCCTCTTCCAATGCAGTCACAACTTGAAAGTTTTATCAAGGGCAAGCATGGATGTGGGAAGGCTAGTGGGGCTGAATAATTAGGCAGTAATTGTTCATTGAACTTTAATTTAACATCTATTAAGGTTATTATACATCGTCAGGGGGACAAAACCCCACAGCACCTTCGGTTCTCGTTCTCTCTCTCCAGAAGAATGTCCTTCCCCTCTCTCCTTCCGTCATAAAGTACTCCTACTTCACAACTTCTCCGCCAGGGGCGACATCCGTAGCAGGGAATGCCATCTATTGGAGGGATCTCCAACCCACATGGATAAACTAAGGTATTCCGATCTCGATTAACTAATTTCAAAGGGTTGAAACGTTCCATACGAAGAAGATATCAATGCCCCACTTTCAGTATAGTCACAATTATAAAATTTGGAAAAAATGTCAACAAGGGGTAAAGTATAGTATATATAAAGTAAGGTATTTCGATAAACCAATTTTCAGGGGTGGAAAAACGATCAAACGTTCGAAATGTGGAATGCATGAATGTTTTTTGATTGCTAAAATGCACATGGGAAAATTTCATAGCAAATCACGGGTATTCAGCTAGTATGTATATGTAATTGTTTGCTTGGGTTTTAAAGCAAACTTAATGCAGAGGTTTAATATGCAATGTATGCTAATACATTTTTTTAATGTATGTACAATCGTTTGCTTGGGTTGTAGTGGAAACTGAATGTAGAGGTATAATATGTAATGTAAGATAATCAATTTTTCTAACTGCAATTGCGTCAGTGGTTGCTGATTAGTTATTGCAAATTTCAACCTTTTTTCTTACTTTTAACCATTCATCTCTATAATTGGTAATTGTTTATTTGTTATATTATTTAATATTTTCTAACTTTTATTGAAGTATTAATGTATTTAACATATTTTGTAATATTTTAAAATAAGTTCCAGCTTCATGTTTTTTACTACTACTTAATTAACGATACAGTAATATAAATGCATGACATGGATATTTTTAAAGGACAATTTGACCCAAGTCCTGACCTATGTTATGTAAAGCGGGTCATTTAGATCAATTGTAAGAAAATATCCTAAGAGAGCTACAGATGTATGTAATTTAGAATTGATAACTTTAAATCTGCTACGATAAATAAAATGAAAATCAGTGTTATCAATTGTAAGTATTATGTTCCCAATGAAGTTCCTTCTTGACCAAGTATATTGTTCGTTTTTCATAAATTTGAACATGTATTGAAATATTGCATATTAGTTATTATTATTTTTTTTAATTACAGGAAAGGGGAAAAACAAATCATGTCTTTTGAAGTTGTGTTCCTGATAAACATTATGTTCCTACTGCAAATTAGCAATGATTAATTGCTCGTAAGCAAAAGGAATAGATAAACATACTTTCAAAGATATAATTCTGTTATTTAATGTAAACGTGGAAACAAATTCACTGAAATGTAAAAAACAAGGCTTATTTTTAATCTGCTAACGGGTGAAAAGACTCATTCTTGTGACAAAGCAAAATCAGAAACATCAGAAAGCACCCCCTCACTCGCACTGGAGGAAAGTCACGTTCTTGGGACATGTACACTAAATCATTTAAAAATAAGAAAAACCTCAGAAAACACCTCCTCACACATACTGGAGGAATGCCATATTCTTGTGACTTGTGCACCAAATCATTTTCATGGAAGTCTAACTTCTAAAGGCACCTACTCACTCACACTGGAGAAAAGCCACATTCTTGTGAAATGTGTGACAAATCATTTTCACTTAAAAGTGTCTTGAGAAATCACTTACTCACTCACACTGGAGAAAAGCTACATTCTTGTAAAATGTGTGACAAATCATTTTCACATAAAAGTGTCTTGAGAAATCACCTACTCACTCACACTGGAGAAAAGCTACATTCTTGTGAAATGTGTGACAAATCATTTTCGCATAAAAGTGTCTTGAGAAATCACCTACTCACTCACACTGGAGAAAAGCTACATTCTTGTGAAATGTGTGACAAATCATTTTCATGGAAGTCTAACTTCAAAAGGCACCTACTCACTCACACTGGAGAAAAGCCACATTCTTGTGAAATGTGTGACAAATCATTTTCACTTAAAAGTGTCTTGAGAAATCACCTACTCACTCACACTGGAGAAAAGCTACATTCTTGTGAAATGTGTGACAAATCATTTTCACATAAAAGTGTCTTGAGAAATCACCTCCTCACTCACACTGGAGAAAAGCCGCATTCTTGTGACTTGTGCACCAAATCATTTTCGCAAAAGGGAGCACTCAGTACACACCTACTCACTCATACTGGAGAAAAGCCACATTCTTGTGAAATGTGTGACAAATCATTTTCACATAAAAGTTTCTTGAGAAATCACCTCCTCACTCACACTGGAGAAAAGCCGCATTCTTGTGACTTGTGCACCAAATCATTTTCGCAAAAGGGAGCACTCAGTACGCACCTACTCACTCACACTGGAGAAAAGCCACATTCTTGTGAAATGTGTGACAAATCATTTTCACATAAAAGTGTCTTGAGAAATCACCTCCTCACTCACACTGGAGAAAAGCCGCATTCTTGTGACTTGTGCACCAAATCATTTTCGCAAAAGGGAGCACTCAGTACGCACCTACTCACTCACACTGGAGAAAAGCCACATTCTTGTGAAATGTGTGACAAATCATTTTCACATAAAAGTTTCTTGAGAAGGCACCTACTCACTCACACTGGAGAAAAGGCACATTCTTGTGAAATGTGCGACAAATCATTTTCACAAAAAAGTGTCTTGAGAAATCACCTCCTCACTCACACTGGAGAAAAGCCGCATTCTTGTGACTTGTGCACCAAATCATTTTCGCAAAAGGGAGCACTCAGTACGCACCTACTCACTCACACTGGAGAAAAGCCACATTCTTGTGAAATGTGTGACAAATCATTTTCACATAAAAATGTCCTGAGAAATCACCTCCTCACTCACACTGGAGAAAATCCGCATTCTTGCGACTTGTGCACCAAATCATTTTCGCAAAAGGGAGCACTCAGAAATCACCTCCTCACTCACACTGGAGAAAAGCCACATTCTTGTGAAATGTGTGACAAATCATTTTCATTGAAGTCCTACCTTAAAATTCACCTCCTTAGTCACACAGAAGAAAAGCCACATTCTTGTGAGATATGTGCCAAGTCATTTTCACAAAAGGATCAATTGAGGAGTCACCTCTTCTCTCACAGTGGAGAAAAACCACATTCTTGTGACATGTGCACTAAATCATTTTCGCAAAAGGGAGCACTCCGTAAGCACCTACTCACTCACACTGAAGAAATGCCACATTCTTGTGAAATGTGTGACAAATCATTTTCATATAAAAATGTCCTGAGAAATCACCTCCTCACTCACACTGGAGAAAAGCCGCATTCTTGTGACTTGTGCACCAAATCATTTTCGCTAAAGGGAGCACTCAGTACGCACCTACTCACTCACACTGGAGAAAAGCCACATTCTTGTGAAATATGTGCCAAATCATTTTCATTGAAGTGTAACCTCAGAAGGCACCTCCTCACTCACACTGGAGAAAAGCCGCATTCTTGTGATATGTGACAAATCATTTTCACAAAAGGGTAGCTTTAGAAGTCATCTCCTCACTCATACTGGAGAAACGCCCTAAATATCAACACTGATTTAGTGTATTGTATAAAAATATGATAATTTAATGTCAATAAAATATAAGAATTTTGAGCAGTCATCTATTGAGTATTGAATCTAAGTCATCTATTGAGTAAATCCTCAGATAGATGGAGCCACAAGCTAATTTATTAAAATTTAGTCCATTATTTTTCTTAAAAATTACTTATACACAATATTGATATATTATATTACAATTCCGAAATCCCAAACTAAGTAGAACTTTACAATCAGTACATCTCAGTAAAGAGATAAAATAATTTTAATAATGACAAACAACTTAACAGGAAAAGAATTTTTCAGCACTTGTCACGATCGCTTCGTCAAGAATTTGTTTCATTCATCCGTTGATTTAAAGTTTCTTAAAAAAAATTCACTATATATTCATTTTTCCTAATTATATTTTCATAAACATATGGAGAATTATCTATTGAGAACTTGCAACTTAACCTTTGATGCGTTTTCCCACTGATTTTGTCAGGGCTGAATTTTAAGAGTGTGCCGGCTAAAGAGCTTAAGTCCATTTGCTGTTCCCTCTATAGTTCATATTTGCTTAATACATTTGTTTTATACAACAAAAGGCGAGAAGTTCATAGGTGTTGTCGTCTTTTTTAAACATAAAGTTCATTTAGTTTAGATAAAACTACAATTTTAATGGTTATCATAATAAATTATATAATCAAATTAGTTATCTACTTTTTTTTTCTACTTCTTTTAAGATTCATTAAAAATGAAATGGGTTTCGAACTTAATTTTTTCTTGGAGATCAGTTATCTCTATTTTAAACATATTTTTATATTTTGATGCTAAAGACTTTTGCGTAATTGAAGAACTGTGTTCAATTTGAATTAAGTTGTCCTACACGATGAAATGAAATTACACAAAATGTACTTTATTTTTGGTTTATTCGTTATTAAACATATTTTTATATTTTGATGCTAAAGACTTTTGCGTAATTGAAGAACTGTGTTCAATTTGAATTAAGTTGTCCTACACGATGAAATGAAATTACGCAAAATGTACTTTATTTCTGGTTTATTCGTTATTAAACATATTTTTATATTTTGATGCTAAAGACTCTTTTGCGTAATTGCAATTTGAATTAAGTTGTCCTACACGATGAAATGAAATTACACAAAATGTACTTTATTTCTGGTTTATTTGTTAAAAAATATACAAACTTCTCTAAAACAACTCTCCCCACGTAATCTTCATGTTCAAATTTACACTGCTTTCTTACGAGATTTCTTAATGACAAACTCGTTAATGTCCTCATTTGAAAGTGTTTTTGTTGTATTTGCCTCAAACCAAAACTATGAAAGTGAGTTTAACTGTATTTCAGAAATACGAGTTCGCAAATAGTTCCCAACTCTTCTAAGGCGGGAAAAACTGCGTTCTCCCGCGCAATCTTTTCTTCCACTGGCAAACTATTAGTTTTAAAAAACAAATTTAGATTAAAATTTTTTTTTTTTTTTTTAGAACACGTTCTTGTTTTTGAAATTTTTCAGTTTTGTTCGTTTTTTGTATTCAGTGCCATTGAGTCTTCCTACCATCACTCATAGTAGGGAGTAGACTACTTGTTAAAAACTGTACGTTACGTATTAGAATACTTTAAACTATTCAGCAAAATCGTGACAAACAACAGGAACACGCCTCGCTCAACACAATCATCAACAATCCCGTTGTGCACACCAATAGACATGAGTGACAGCATCATACTCTGACAGTATAGACTACACTACTGACAGCGGAGAAACTCGATCTTCCCCCAACCACGTTGCCAGATCGGCTACAGTGTGGTCAGATCGAATCGCTACGCTTGTGCCAGTGTTGTCAAACCAAATTAGATTGCACTGCAAGAACATTATAATACAAGATTACTTGCTGTGAATTTGTATTGTGTTAAAGTTTTAGAAAGTAGGCTATGTAGGAGGACAAAAACATATTTTTAAGTTGCATGCATTCTTAGGGTGCGTTCGTAAACGTAATTTTTTTTGGTTACGAAACCCGACTAAACTGGAACCGGTTTAAATCGTTAAGTCAGTTCTCGGCGTCTTTTACGAACGTCCAGTTACGAAAAGCGTCGTCTGCTATTTGTTTACATTGGAAGAGAGTTTAAAATTTACAAAAGAGCACTTTTACCGTAAAAAATGAAGGAACGTTTCGTTTTTTGATTGCCTCGTGTACAAATATAAAATTCGCATGAAAATTATTTTACTTATATCAATTAAAATGCTATTTTTTTTTAATATAAATATCATCTACTTATTAAGATGTTCAAAAATATTGGTTAATTTTTAGAATGTATCAAGCTGTTTTAACATAAAAAAAACAAAAACTTTGTGTTTAGAACTAAATTAAAAATTTTTGAAGTTTATGCACTGTTGATGATTTAGTGTTAGCAAGCTAAAATATGTGTAACAATATGCAATTGGATTGAATGATAAAGGATAAACACAAATATGAATAAGATATTAAAATATAAGTTGAAACCATATAGTTACCCAAAGAGAAAGATGATCTCAAATTGAATTTAAAACACATGAAATATTTCACATTAAAAAGCTTGGAAGGAGATTTTGCTATTCAATAATAGTCAGAAATGGAAAAAGTCTTCAGCACATTAAAAATGCTGTTAGTAATATTTTTTAGTTCTGCACTAATGCAACTGTTTACTTGGAAATCACCAAATTTAGAAAGCATATCAATCCCGATACCAGTAGCAAGTTTGGAACAGAAGCAGTATAAGATACCATAAGAGACTTTTTTAGCTGAATTGGTGGTGGCGTTGTTTTGTTCAATTTCTGAGTACCTCTAGATGGTTGTTTGGAAGAGTAGTTAAAATGCGCTATACGCCCCTCCCCTTGGAAACTTTACAAAATGCCGCCAAGTTGAATTGACACTACTGAATTGTACAGGTTTGTCAAAATGGATGCCAAGTTGTAATGGAACCATACTTGGTGCAAAATCGCAAAAGAAAAAGGGAGAAGGGGCATATAACGCATTTTTACTGGATGAGTTATCACCAACTTGGCGGTTTTTATCTGGTACACATCTAACGGAAGAGTACCGATATTATTTAATCGAAGCTGCATTTCCCTTTTTAAGAATTTTGTTTGCACCCTACTTCCACATTTTTATATTATTGTTGCTAATTGCTAAATTGCAATTAATTTGTTTACATTGTACTTTCAACGTTTTATATTATATACGTTACGTAAGGAGTTAAAGTGTTATGTCCCCACTGGAAACATCTTTGCTTTAGCGTTTAGTTGCAAAGGAAAAAAGTTAACAATCGAGACATATACAACTTTTTTTTCCTATATTCGAGGTGGTGGCTAGAGTGAATTATGATTTTTCAAAGGGCGAGGACACCCGAACGGTGATCTTTTGGAAGCAAAACGGTTATATACTAGCGTGTGGGTGTTTCGTCAGTACAAAACACTAAATAAATCTCATTTTGCTAACCTGCCACATAAAACCACAACTTAAATAAAGGTAAACTAAGTGCCAAAACTTCACCCACAACAGTACACAAGTACATCTTTTTAATTGTTCGCCTCGAAAAAGATTCTTGGCTACATAAAAAGGCTTTTTTTACTGTCACGACTCGGATTATGTTTTTCAGCCTTTGATATATTAAAATTTTTACTGTAAAATGTCTCTACTTGGCTGAAAAATAAAATTTAAAGGTGAGAGGAGGGACTAAAAACCCAAATATTTTGGAGATTAATGATACCTTGCAAGAAATGATCTTTCACTGACATTGAAAACAATTATTTCCCACACATCCTCAAACAAGCTTATGCAGTGCTAAAATTGTTACCATGAATAAAATCACCATCAATTACCCTGCTTTTCGAGAAAATACCCATGCGTCACTCCCTTCTAAAACCACCGAAATCCATCCCCTCCCCCCCCCCCCCACACACACTTTTAAAAACACTCAATCTGCCTAAAAACTACTAATTAAAAATAACATTAACCTTTAAATGTAGCGACACTGAGAAGTGATTTAAGGTGTATATATATTATACTATTATGAAAATGTATTAAACTACTTTGTATAAAGATATAAGTATTTTTATTAACAAATACTGCTATACTTGGTCAACTTTTAACTTTGGAGGAACTTTCTTTTAAGTTAAATTTCTATTCTTGTTTCATAAAAAGAAAAGCCATTTTTTAAAAAAACATTTTGGAGTTCTCTATTAATTTAATTTCATGAAAGTATGTACATTTACAAGCACTATTTAAATCCAAATAAACAGTTTTGTGTACAATGTTTAATCATTACTTCACTTAATCTTACTTCCAAGTATAAAACTACATTGCAGAATATTCATTAAAAAAACAATAAATTTTGGACCCTTGTTCAATCTTAGAGTTAGGAAGTATAAATTATTTCCTTACTAGTTAATATTTTTATTATAAGTTAAAAAATTATAAAATTTGTAGCTGAATATGGGGCCACTGCTTGTTTTAGAATTGACATGTTTTATTCAAGTCTGCAGAAACATGTAAAAAGTGTATCTTAAAGCTTAAAAAATTATTCTACAATTTCATATTTACTACTTGGCATTCCTTTTCACAAATGGTAACAAACAAAAGTACATATTTTAATTATACTATTTCTAACAATAATGGTGCTTGTGCTTCTAGTAGTTTTTTTTTATTAATCTATATATTTAATAGGCAATACGTTTTTTGGGGTTAGTCCGTCCGCCTAAACTGCTCAACCAATTTCAATGATCAAGGTGTCATTTTAAAGGAAATAAGCTGTAGATTTGCCAAAACGTGCCAAAATAATTTATTAACACTTTATTAATTAGTTAAATTTCAATATTTTTTATCATTAAGCTACTACAAAGCCTCAATGATTTTGAATATATGAATGGCAACATCCTTACGTTCGTGAACAACAAACCCGTTGCTAATTTTAAAGCTTGAAGCGTTATACTTTCGCTGCGGGCGACAGGGGGTTTGAACCGAGGACCATGGTGTCTGGAGACTGATACTTTACCTCTGTGCAAAAGAGTACTCCACTGCACAGAAGCATTATCTGATATATGAGGTCGCCACACAGCCTCCTCCCAGCGACGAAGGAGCGATGCTGTTGTTCTGTTCAACGTCTGATCGGAGTTGGAGGTTTGGAATGCTAGTTGCATTGTTGTGCCCGCTTGTTGCGGTAATGCACGCGAGTTGCGTGTTTGATCGCTTGTTGCGATGTAGTTTCTCCTTTCAGAAGCGCCGATAGATGGCAGCATGATTCGTTTTAGTCCGGGTCATCAGTGAAGCGTTTAGCTTTCGCTGCGGGCGACAGTGGGTTTGAACCGAGGACCATGGTGTCTGGAGACTGATACTTTACCTCTGTGCAAAAGAGTACTCCACTGCACAGAAGCATTATCTGATATATGAGGTCGCCACAAGCTCTTTTTAAACTTTTCGTTTCAAAGTTGATTTTTTTCTGTTTTTCTGAAGCATGTTTGTATTAGAGTAATTATTATTTTGAAGTATTTCTATCCAGAAAATGCCTCGCGTTGGACGCCGTTCTCTAAAGGGGCGACGTGAATATTTAGGAAGTGTGCATTAATTGTTTTTCATATATAAAAATGTAAAAATTATTTGTTTTGTCACAGATCTATATATTTAATAGGCAATACGTTTTTTGGGGTTAGTCCTTCCGCCTAAACTGCTCAACCAATTTCAATGATCAAGGTTTCATTTTAAAGGAAATAAGCTGTAGATTTGCCAAAACGTGCCAAAATAATTTATTAACACTTTATTAATTAGTTAAATTTCAATATTTTTCATCATTAAGCTACTACAAAGCCTCAATGATTTTGAATATATGAATGGCAACATCCTTACGTTCGTAAACAACAAACCCGTTGCTAATTTTAAAGCTCTTTTTAAACTTTTCGTTTCAAAGTTGATTTTTTTCTGTTTTTCTGAAGCATGTTTGTATTAGAGTAATTATTATTTTGAAGTATTTCTATCCAGAAAATGCCTCGCGTTGGACGCCGTTCTCTAAAGGGGCGACGTGAATATTTAGGAAGTGTGCATTAATTGTTTTTCATATATAAAAATGTAAAAATTATTTGTTTTGTCACAGATGTATATTACTTGGAAATTTATGATTGCTGTACTGATTTAGACTCTGTCAGGCTTGCTTCAGAAACAGGATACATCTCTGGCTAATTAATGATCTCTTTAAAATTTTAATTGAATATAAATGTTTTTTGCTTAGTTTATTATTAGAGCTAATACCTAATGTTTTTAAAAGGTGTACCAGGATGGAATTGGGTCCTTATCTATAAACATTTACATTTATTGTTCTAATTTGCAAACACTAACATTTTTTAAATGCCATTAAATTTAATTGGTTATATTTCAGGAATTAACGGACATTACAATGTTATCCTAAAGGATTGTGTTCAAAATCTATAAAGAATATTAGAGCATGCGAATTATAACTTCCTTCTCTGTCGATAAACAAAAATCCACTCTATCCTTAATACAACTACTCTTTAAATAAAATTTTACTATTCTGTTTATGTAAACTTGAATTTTCCGAGCGTAGTGAGGCGTTTGTATCCCAACCCAAGCGAGGCATTCAGGGGTTGGCGAGTGTAGCTCGCGTTGTTTTTTATCAGAATAAATAAAAGATATTGGGACTTCAATGTAAGGGCATAGCTAATGAAGTTTTAAGTCAGAATGTTGGCGAATAGTATATTTAACTTTCTATTATGAAACTTGCAATTTGGGTGTTTTCTCTATTAGGCCTTACATTAAATTTATAAAAATGTGGTTACATTTTTTATGGCTGGCAAACCTGTTCGAGCGCAGCAAGATGTTTTAACCACAAATTCGAGCGGCAAAGCCGATCAATCCTAGCGCAGCGAGGTGTTTGGGGGTTGGCGAGCGTTAGCGAGCAGGGGGCGAAGCCCCCTAGTTTTTTTTTAATGTATAGATATTTCATCATTGTCATTCTATGATAAGATATCAAGTTGGTTCTTAATAAACAAGAGTGTATTTTCTTGTCATAAGCAAGAAAAACGAAGTTAATATAAGTCAATGATAATTCTCATTTATGAATTTCTTGTCGTCTTCAACTTTTTTCAACACATTTCACTCAACTTCTATTTTCACTTCATCTATCACTTTGTCATACTTCTTTACAGTTATAGTATGTATCAGTTCAAGTCACTGTTTAAATTTACATCATTGATTTATTCAGTTCACTCAATCTCTTAGGTCATAATAAGTTCATTAAATTTATAAGATTCAACAAAAAAAACCTACTCATTACACATGAACTTAATATTATTGCACTGGGAAGAACTATAGAAATTTGGACAATAAAAATCTATTACAACAGCTAATAAATTCAATTTTCGACAAGCATGATAGGATATAAAAATTGTATTTTTTCGTTTTTCTGCTAAAGTTTAAGTTCTCTGTTAGACAATAAAACGTTTACCTAGAATAAAATCATAAATTATTCATCATTTATGTACCAACAGTAAAATTATCATTTACATTTTTGTAGATTTTTCTTTTTAACATGATAATGTCTTACATGTAAAGTTTATTTAATAGTAATTTCCGACTTGAAAATGTAGATAGCATTTATTTTCGATGAGTTTGATTTCAACTGACAAATATATTTCAACATTCGAAGCATATGCGAGTTATGTGAATAAACCATATGCAACTTAGCTAAATTTAAGTAATTAAGTTGTGAAGTTTTTTCTTTGCCATAGAAAATATATTTATTTTTACTGATTTTTGTTAAGTGTTAAGACGATCTTTTACAAAGTATGTCTTCTTGCAACATGAGAAAAGATGCGAAATGATAAGGACTTCTCTGGTATGCTTTCAATTCCTTGAGAAATACATTTAGCTTAACTACAAGACTTGTTCCGATTCTGAAGTATGCTATTTCCTATCGTAATTTATAATTTTACATGATACTTGGTTTAAAAGTTGAAAAAGTTTGCACAAATTTCCTATGTAAGTTCTGCTTCACTGAAAAGTTATCGGTCACAAGCAATAAAAATTTCACTTTGTTTGACTAATGTTATGTATGTGTTAATTATCATGAGTAATATCAGTTTTATTTGTGTCTTTCGAAAGCGAGCATTCATAAATTTAAAAGGATATTTCAAACTATTTTCAAAATATAAGTATCTTTTACAAGTTTTTTTCGGAATGAACTTTGCTCAGTTATATTAATATTGAATATTCATCTTACAAAATAAGCCTCTTGTAAAACACATTCCGTTTCAGTTTTTCTGAAATTTATGTATAAGTTATTTAGAAATTATGGATGGAAGTTAAAAATCTCTATATTAATGATATATATTGTCAGCACCTCTCAAATAATAATAATAAAAAAATTCACGTATAATTTAGTTTGTCCAGATGATGTTCAATTTTACGTAGTAACAAACTCTACATTTTTCAAATTTATGATAGTTTTTCACAAGAAAAAAAAAATATTCTTTAAGTTTGCATAGCAAACTTTTTTCAGTATTTAAATTTTCTAGTATATTCCATCACATAAGTAGTTAACTATTTCCACTAAGGAAAATATCTTATTATTTTAGTTTGTTTGAATGATGTTAGATTTTTATGTTTCTGATTGGTGATTTGCATATACTCTTTTAAAAACTTTACACAATTCGTAACATATATGTTAGAAATAATAGTATATCGCATCTGAGATTGAACAAATTTATAACTAATATCATGTAAAGAAGATTAAATTTTAAAAACATGTCATTAAATATGAGTGTTACCATGAAAAAAGTTAACTAAGTTACTTGTGATTTCCTTTCAGAGTATAAAAAGTTATGTAGTTTACATATAATTCGCAAGTTTCTTTCAAATTATCTTAAGATGTTTTAAAAGTCTTGCAGGCGATTTTCAAAACTTGAATGCATATCTACAATGTATTTAATATCTACAATTTATTTAATATTTTCCCCCAATTCACCTTTCTTAGATGGATAAGTAAAATAATCCTTAGTCAGCATTTATTGCACGAGTTAATATGACACCTTAACGTATATTATTACAAAGTAAATTGTCTAAGTCTTTCTTGAAGTAACATAAATTTCCAACTTGTATTGATTTTCCGATTGAAAAGTAGAGGTGAAATTTTTTCTTTGGAGTATCTATAACTAATATTTATTTTAAATCTCTTACTATTTTTCTTCTATGTAACAATTTTGTTAAGTTTTACCTGAATTGTAGCATATAATCCCACTGAGTTTGAACAATATTCAATGTTTTAAATAATAGAAAAGTTTTCAAGTAGAAATGATCTTAAATTCTCCAAGTGAATTATACTTTTTGGAAGAAAGTCCATGCGAATTCTACCTTCACTTACTAATGTGTCTTTGAAATCCACTTCATTCATTCCAAGTTTTCACAAACATTTCATTATGAAAACGGCAAAGTAGGAAAACGATAATCTCAAAGACCTGCTGACACATCACAGCATCACCCGCTGCTTGCGCGTCGATGCTGTTGTTCTTGCTGTACAAATCTCCCGACCTATTCCAACAAGTTTTAGCGTGACTCATCCTCCGATCTAAAAATGCCGGCGAATGGCGTATCACCTACCGCTACCCTGATTGGCTAATTACTGTCACCTGCTTATCTTCCCATTTAAAGATGTGAATTTTATACGTAAAGTGAATTTTTACGCTAATGCTTAAATTCTTTGCTATAGAAAGTTCAAGTATGTTAGTTTTTTTTCTCTTATATGTTACATTTTAAACACATGATACGAAATTTTTACGTTATGTTTATCTTAAAAATTTTAAGTTTATTATTTTTTTTTCTTATTTAACATTAACCTAAGAGTTTAATTGTATATGAAGAGTAAATTGTCACGTTAAAGTTTAAGGATATGATATTTTTGTGAGGTAAATTTTCGTGTAAAGGTTAAAATTCTTTATCTTTGAAATTTTTATTCTGTTAAATTTCCCATTATTTAACATTAACCTAAGAAAATAATTGTGTATGAAAATG
Source organism: Linyphia triangularis (assembly GCA_963978545.1). NCBI lineage: Eukaryota > Metazoa > Arthropoda > Arachnida > Araneae > Linyphiidae > Linyphia > Linyphia triangularis. The sequence continues at coordinate 10,584,149 of OZ021725.1, read as the reverse complement.
TCGCGTATTGTTTAAATTGTTGTCGAAGAAAGTTTAAGTATGTTATTTTTTTTCTTCTCTAATTTAGCATTATTCTTACACATTTTAAAGATAAAAATTTTATGCGTGAAATAAATTTTCGCATATTGTTTCAATTCCTTACCTTATAAATTTTTAGTATTTCTTTTTCTCTAATTTAGCGTTATTCTTACACATTTGAAAGACATAATTTTTATATGTGTGGTAAATTTTCGCGTATTATTTAAATTATTTGCCTTATAAATTTTTAGAGCTTCTTTTTTATCTTATTTATCGTTGATATAAGAGTATGATTGTACATGTAAAGTAAATTTTCACGTTCAATTTTAAATTCTTTGCTTTGTAAATTTTTAGTGTTTCTTTTTTCTAAAAGTTAGAGTTGTCATTATACATTTTAAAGACATGAATGGCAATGTTTGAATTCTTTGTCGTAAAAATTATAGGTATGTTGTACTTTCCTCCTACACGTCAAATTTAAAGTCGTGATTTTTATGTGTAAAGTAAATTTGTGCGTTAATGTTAAAGTTATTTGTCGTAGAAAGTTTAATATGTTACTTTTTTCTTTTATTTAGCGATATTTTAAATACATGATTTTTATATATGTAGTAAATTTTCACGCAAATGTTAAAATTATTTATCGTAGAAATTTTAAGTATGCTAATTCTTCTTACATGTCACATTTTAATGTCGTGATTTTTATATGTGAAGTAAATTTTTACTTTAATGTTCAAGTTATTTGTCGTACAAAGTTTAAGTATGTTACTTTTTTCTCTTATTTATTGATATTCTTACACATTTTAAAGACATGATGTTTATTCGTAAAGTAAATTTTCACGTTCACTTTTGAATTCTTAGTTGTAAGATGTTCAAGTATGTTACTTTTTCTCTTTTATTTATGCTTTAGAGTATCCAAAAATCAGAAAAATTGTTCAAACAAAGTTGAGACGAAATGTAAAACCACCTAAAAAGTGGGAAAATTTATGATTCAATAAAGTGATATTGCTTTAACATTTTTTTTTTTATTATTATTTCACATAAGAAAATCACACACACATATTTCCATTGAATAATTTTTATTTACAATTTCAAATAATCTTTCAAAGCACCATATGATATACATTTAAAGAAATCTTCATTAAAGAATTGAATGACATTTTTACATTGTAAGGTTTCAATCACATTTTTAACATTAAGTACAAGTATAGCATTCCAAGTCCGTCTCCAACACACCAAGACTGATCTTGCAATGAAGTAGTTATACAGACATGATTTCCTTGTGAGGGGTCACCAATAGCACAAGCATCACAGCGAAACAATTTTAAAACATTACTTTCTATTTCACATCGAAAAGCAGAAACATATTCATGAAATAAGTCTATATTGGGAGGTATATTTACATTTTGAACACAATGATTAAGAATTTCAACTCGTAGTAAATTTATAAGAGACTCCTTGATGGTTTCACATATTTCATGCATGAGATCTCTAATTTTAGCAAGATTATTTTCATTTACTTTTAAGGAACTTTCCTTAAGTTTAAGATAAAAGAGTTGTTTTAAAACTAACTCACCCTTATGTGATAGAACCAGGAGTTGATTGTTACACACAACGCTACTAGCTGCGTATTTCGTGTTCACGTGTAAGAGTTTGTTATAAAAGTCCTGAAAGGTATTCATGTTCATCATAATTTTCTGAGTACTTCCTTGACTATTATGTTGAGACATGTGGATGAAAAGACGAGAGTCATATTGATGAAGGGACACTATGAAACCAAATCTGTATTGCTGATATTTTCGTTGGTATGATTGTAATTATTGCCGAGTGCTGGGATATTGCAATATCCGAAATTTGCCCCGATATTACTGAGAAAAAGTCGATGTTACTGCGATGATTTGCGACGTTAATACAGATATTATTGTAAATTATTGTGAAGTTCATTTTCGTCGAGTCTTTCACCGATATATTCGCACTGTTGAGAATTGCTCCGGTTTATTCGGAGCTATTGCTGATATATTCGTTGGTGTGACGGTCATTTTCGAAAAGTGCTGCGCTTTTGTAGACACCCGATTTTACCGAATCTTGCACAAACATTACCTAGAAAATGTCAATATTACCGACATTGTGCCGATATGTACGATTTAGCGATGGTCATTTCTGCTGAGTCTTCAACTTACGTATTATCCTTTGTCTAGATTTTCGACGGTATTGTAAACGCTTTCGATAATATTTACGCAAGTGTAGTTGTAATTTCGCTGAAGTTTACACTGTTGTAATAGCAGCTATTGTCGAGAGCTGTTTGGTGATTTAAAAAGATACGATATTACTGGGATTTTGCGCCGATATTACCGAGATTGCGATGGTATTGCGGGTGCTATCCCTGATATTTACGTTGGTGTCATATTCGTTTTCGCCTAGGCCTATGGTAATGTAATAGCAACTATTGCCGAGATTTGTGACGCTGGTTGGTGATTTAAAAAAAAAATGCAATATTACTGGGATTTTGTGCCAATATTACCGAGATTGCGATGGTATTGCGGGTGCTATCCCTGATTTTTACGTTCGTGTCATATTCGTTTTCGCCTAGGCCTATGGTAATGTAATAGCAACTATTGCCGAGATTTGAGACGCCGATTTAGTGACATTCGTCTTCGTAATTCTGCTTAATTTTTTTCCCCCTTTCTACTGCAAAATTTATTTATTCTGCTACAATTTTTTTTTTTACTAGTTTTTTTCCATCTTACAAAAGTTTATTTTACATGCTACAAAGGGTATTTTTCCTGCTCCGAAAGTCATTTTACCTGCTCCTAAACTTAATTTTACCTGCTCCTAAAGACATTTTTCCTGCTCCAAAACTTGATTTTTCCTGCTCCAAATCTTTCTGAGTGAGGGGGAGCCCTGATGTTAGCATACTAAATGAAATATTCTGCCAGTTTAATGTTTTTTACTTTTCTTGTGTCTTCGAAATCTCATGAAACAATATATTGCAATCTATAGTCGACTTTGGCATGTCCCAATCATCCAGGATATTGTATAATAACTATCTCCCAAAAAACAACTAGACGTTGTAAAAAAGACGAGAATAATCAGTCAGAAAAAGTTGTGAAACCTAAAGTCTGCCGCCAAGCGGCTTCGTTTAGTTTCTTTGGGGTACTTGTGCACAATTAACTAAATTGTTATTTTTAGAGGGGAAAGGGGGGGGGGGGGGAGGGAACCCATAGGTAATCAAAACTTGGCAGACTAGAGTTATTTCGGATTAATTTCATTTCATTTGCTTCAGCTACTTTTGCACCCATTGCATTGAATTGAGATTTTATAAAAACTCTAGCCTGTCAAGCTATGATTGACTATGGGTACCCCCCCCCCCCGAATAATCTCAATTTAGTTTATTGTGTAAAAGTACCCCCAAAGAAACTAAGCGCGGCTGCTTGGCGGCAATCATTAGATTTCACAACTTTTTCTGACTGATTATTTTATTTGGCGGACTTTTTTTACAAAGTCGAGTTGTTTTTTGGGAGGTATCAATTCTTTTGGTTGCGTTTGTTATATTTTAAATGAGTATAATACGGTCAATGGATATTTTAGTGCGCATAACCATATCGTCGCTCTAAGAAGAAAAAAATGGCGTAAGTGGCAACACCATTAGGTTCACATACTACTATTTGTTGTGAGAGTGACAATAAATATCATGACTAAGTATTGTAGAGATTTAGGTTTGCAATCGAAATCCTTTTCGTTTCTTTTAAAAAGAAATCTTTACCACAACAAAAAATTCACAATCAAAAATATGTATCTATTATAATTTGAGCACAAAAAACTTGCAATTATAAACTAAAAAATAAGTAATTATATAAAGTAAGTAAAACATTCAAACAAATTACTTGCTTTTATGCGGAATTGAGGATAACCAGCTTTTACATACGAATAAATATTGTTGCGTGGATGGGTTCGAAAGCCAAAGCAGATTAAAACTTGAAGAAGGGATTGACGATAGCTTTTGTCTTTTACAGTATCTATAACGCCCTGAAATTGTATCTTCCGGAAGTCTGAAAATGCTCAATCAATTTTGAATTAATTAGAAATATATCTGTCCTTGAATATCGAAATTGGTTCCCTAAAGGAATCCAGGTAATTTTACAAAGTTCTTGGAGCTTGAGAAATTGTTTTCACTTAATCTCTTATGATAGTTATGGAGAATGGTTGCCATGGTAATGGTAAGCAAAGCTATGTATAACAATAAAGAAAAAAAATATATACATTTTCAATTTTATTTTTCGTGGATCGATTGCCTAACTTTGAGAACATGAAACTGTTGTCAAATTTTTGGGTGAATAAAAAATTAACCAATTGCTAACATTTTTTTCCCGGCCAAAACTCCAAAGAATGCTGTGTCATCGAGTCTACCTGCCTAGTTTTAGATCGACTGGATAACGGCAAGTGAGTTACTTAGTCCTCCTAAGTGACAATAGAAACGTGTGTGAAAGTGTCCTCTTAGTGACATCTCATAAAACTTGATAGAATGTGTAGTTAAGAGGACGACTACATAATAAAGTTACTACAGGTTTAAATTGATTCGTGAAATTTAATTAAATCTTAAATTTTATATTTACAAGTTTATATACAACTATTTACAATTAACGGTCCAATTTAAATCAGTTCAACCAGCATCGCTTTTAAAGGCATGCTTGAAGCTGCTGCTGAGGCATCAGACCGATGGCATCTGAAGAATCTGGTTTCCTGCGGTGGCTTTTATGCAGTTCCACATTTACATATCTCGAAATTTGGGCACGCGATATTTTAACACGACCCATACGGCACACTGGTGAGAAACGCTGTAGCACAGATCACGATGATCGAACTCAAACGCACTAGCTTCCTTCCGTTCGAGTGGCAACACTTTCTTTGGTGGGTGTTTCACTAGGAATGCCGCATTGTGACTTCCATTTTGACCGGCAGAATCCTTACGATTTGATTTAGGTGGTTCTTGGCTTAGCATGCACTTAATTCTGTATGTTCATGCTTTGCGGTAGAACTTCCTGAAGGCGTTTCATGGAATTAAAAACGGTGAGTTTTTTATTTACTTTTCGTGAATTGTAGTGCCGCTATAAATGCATTGTCATCGACAACTAGTCTCAGGTCGATTGGGGTATAACAAGTGGGACCTTCCCAACATTCGCCAGCCACAAACACACATATAAACAAAATAGAAGTTAATATAAAGAATTAATTACGGATTAACGATGAAGATTTCCATCCATTAAAATTAAATAATCACTTTACACTTGATATTGTTATGAATTTTTCCACTGAGGCAATGATGGCACAGTTTTTAAGATAAAAACTACTGTTTATTCACTTCAGAAAACTAAAAAAATTTATTCAAAGGCAACTGTGTAATCACTCTCAAGCTTCAACACAAGCTTCAACAAAAACAACTTCGAATACAGCAATTATACAAGCTCACTCCAATAGGTAAACAAAGCGATCAGCTTTCATCAAAGTCCGAAGTCAATCCGAAAACTTTCCCGTTCTCCAGTCTTATTTTTACAGGCGCGAGACAACATTCTCGAAATATCCAGCTAATTCGTTGAAAAAGAAACATCGCGAAATTTCTCGATTGCTTTAGGTGTTGCCACCTTTTTCTAACCTGTATTATCGCTGTTAATAAATAAAATAAAATAAATTACAATAGAATTTTAAAATGATACGTCACTATTTACACTATATACAGACAATTCGTGCAACAATATTCTCTCGTCAAATAAAATGAAGAATAAATTGTATAAAGTAAATAATTTAACCAACAAATAGAACTAAACCATTTAATTGAGAGTCGAAAATTTGTATCTGGAATAAACCACTGAAAGTAATTAATGTTGATATCTTCGAACTCAAACTTTATTCGTGTGAATATTGCTTAGTATATAATTTATTAAATTTTAGTATTAAAGTAGACTTACTGATGAAAACGGGCTTCTATTTAAAGAAAAGAAAAAAAAAAAAAAAAAACTGCGTTGTTTTTGCACTTGTATGCAAAACTGTACTGAACCATGATTTGGTAAATCAAAAAGCTCACAGATATTTGAGGAGGTGAAATGCAATTAAATCTTATCTAGGAGTGTGGAACATAATACAGTTTTGAATTACACTATAATCTTGGTCATTGAATTAAAATTTAAGGTACTATTTACCGTTTTCATATTTTCACTCATTTAAATAAAAATGGCCAGTTTGGCGATATTTTTGGCAATAAGAATAACACGGGGGAAAAAAACACGATAAGATGGAAAAATTGGCGATTTTATTCGGTAAACATTACATGGTCCTTTTTCTTGTGCGTGAAACAGAAAAAAAAATCACTCGTTGATGGGCGATGCTCAAGGGCAGAAAGCTCTGTGTTAAAGGCACTCGTTTTTCAACTTTTTAAAACTTTTATTGCATTTCTACTGGAATTTCGAAGGTGGGGACGATTAAAACACTTTAACAGACATTAGCACTGAGAGATTTAAATCGAAATCATTAGAGCCGTTTTTTAGCAATTGTTGAAAAACATGATTTCAATCTTATGCTCATGCCCGATTTTGACAAAAACCTTAATAGTAGATCCCATGGCCGCCATTTTTTTTTCCATTTTTTTTTAAAACTTTGCCAAAATCTGCATTTTGGCGATATTTATTTCGAGAGTTCTTACATTATTCTTTCTTATAAATGAAACTGCGGAGAGGCGAAGAAACGATCGTCGATGAGCTATACTCAAGGAAAGAGAACTCTGTGTTGAAGGTATTCGTTTTTCAACTTTTTGCGAAATTAAAGCATTTTTACGGGAATTGCGGAGGTGGGGATGTTTAGAACACCTTAAGAGGCATAACCACAGCGATTTTGAACAAAATCGTTAGTCTTTGTTTAGCAATCATTGAAAAACATGATTTTTTTCAATAGCAGCTACCTTAGGCGCATGCGCGATTTTGACGTAAACCTTAATGGTAGGTCTTTGCGACATCAGCAACCCTCACACCAAATTTGAACATCGTAAAACAATTTGTTTGGGAGCTATGCTGACTTCATGCACACACAGACATTTTTTCTAGATCACTTTTTTGAGATCATTGTTTTCCAAAACGTGGAGAAATGCAAAAAAAAATAAAAAAAAATCGATTTTTTCTTTTTGACCGAATACTATACTTTCATTACCCTATGTATACATATGGGTAATTGAAAGTAAAAATGTATTGCTACTTTTCATTTTGTATTTAAAATAAATATTTGTAGCTATGTGTGTGAAAGGAATCAAGTTAGTAATTAGTTATTCGACATCAAAATATCGATGGTGATGTTTCTTTTTGCTTGGACTGGATAGATATTGTTACGAATTTCTGTATATTTGTAAATATTTCGTAGCATTAATAATGTAAAAAGATAAATTTATGTTTATTTCGCATAAGGCAGTGCAATAGTTTGTTTTCCTGCAATGAGTCTCTTGATGCTTGATAACGAGTTTTACAGAGATAATGCTGGGAAGCGAGTTTTACAAGGAGCAGGGCATTTAACATTATGGTAATGGAAATCTCGCCAAATTGGCGACGGTTTTGGCGACTAATTTTTGTCGCCAAATTTGGCGAGAAATCGCCGACTGCGATCTGGAAAGTTCTCCAAATGTCTATCTCTAGAAGATTCACGTAGGTTCGCCTCCCCTATATAAGCCCAAGAGAGCGGGTGATGGAGTCACTGAGTTAGTTGAGTCAGTGAGTTGACTGAAATTACTGAGTTAGTTGAGATACTGACTGAGTGGAGTTACTGACTTGGTTGTCTGTCAGCGAGCGTTCAGAGAGTTCCGAAAGCGAACTGTATTGCATTGTCTTTTGCGGCAATTTAGCAGTTGTGTGTTAAGTTTAACTGCTGTTTTGTGCTCTATTTTTCTGAAAAGAGCTGTATCGAGTCTACTAGAACGAGAAGTTCTGGAGTTGTAAGGGAATCTGTGAAGAGTTATTTTGGAATAAATTTCTGCAAGTTTTGATCTGCTTTGGCTTCAAATCTTTCGAACCCATCCACGCAACAATATGTTTGTTTTTGCATGAACTATGATGGGATATGTGCCTGTCCACTACATGCTTTTTCACTTTGCTATACCGGATATTACTTTGACTTATAAAAAAACAAGGCATTTAACAAAATACGAATGAATAACAAGCTCTGAAATATATATATATATATATATATATATTTTTTAATTTTTACAATAATTGTAATTAACTCAATTCTGTCATCAAAGCTTTTTTTTTTTTTAATTAGTAAGCTTAATTTACATAATTTGATTTCGAAATTCCCAATGAAACCAATGTTAAATTCACTGAATTCTCCACTCCTAAATTATTATTGTACATCTTCACAGTTTTGTCATGTTGAGATCGGAATGCAAGTAAATTCGTGTAGACTTTCTGCGATTATCATTGCTTTCTTTCTTGACCATTTAATTTTTTCATAAATTCCTGAACGGCATCTTTTTAAATCCTTTATATTAACTACGATTTTTTATTTATTTTTTAAATTTATAATAAAATATTGCTGTTTATCTTTTCGTGATTCCGACAGTCTAATCTAATACTGAATATCAATACCACAGGAGTTAATGACAGGATCTTCCTTTTTTAAATCTCTATATGTAAAAGGCAAAGCCCTCACTCATCACTAATTCTCCCACTTCCCACATAGTCACAACTCTGAAAATCGTCACAAATATCAACAATGGTAAAAATAGAAAAAGTAAGCTATTCCGATCTCGATTAACCCTCTTTAAGGGGTCGAAAAGGGGTTAAACGTTCCAAACGGGGGACATTCGAAAATCCTACTTCCCACATAGTCACAACTCTGAAAATCGGCACAAATATCAACAATGGTAAAAATAGAAAAAGTAAACTATTCCGATCTCGATTAACCCACTTTAAGGGGTCGAAAAGGGGTTAAACGTTCCAAACGAGGGATATTCGAATGTATCACTTCCCATATGGTCACAACTCTAAAAATTGGTACAAATGTCAACAATGGTAAACATAGAAAAAGTAAGCTATTCCTATCTCGATTAACCCACTTTAAGAGGTCAAAAAGGGGTTAAACGTTCCAAACGAGGAATATTCGAATGTCCTACTTCTCATTTCGTCACAACTCTAAAAATGGGTGAGAATATCAATAAAGACAAACGAAGAAAAAGTAAGTTATTCCGATCTCGATTAACCCACTTTAAGGGGTGGAACAGGGGTTAAACGTTCCAAACTAGGGATATTCGAATGTCCTACTTCCCCTTTCGTCACAACTCTGAAATCTGGTGCAAGTATCAACAAAAACAAACGTATAAAAAGTAAGCTATTCCGATCTCTATTTACCCATTCTAAGAGGTCAAAAAGGGGTTAAACGTTCCAAACGAGGGATATTCGAATGTATCACTTCCCATATGGTCACAACTCTAAAAATTGGTACAAATGTCAACAATGGTAAACATAGAAAAAGTAAGCTATTCCTATCTCGATTAACCCACTTTACGAGGTCAAAAAGGGGTTAAACGTTCCAAACGAGCGATATATTCGAATGTCCTACTTCTCATATTTTCATAATTCTGAAAACTGGTGTGAATATCAATAAAGACAAACGCAGAAAAAGTAAACTATTCCGATCTCGGGTGGATCAAGGGGTGGAAAAGATGTTAAACGTTCCAAACGAGGAATATTCGAATGTACCACTTCCCATATGGTCACAACTCGGAAATTTGGTACAAATGTCAAAAAAGATTAAACATAGAAAAAGTAAGCTATTCTGTTCTCGATTAACCAACTTTAAGGGGTCGAAAAGAGGTTAAATGTTCCAAATGAGGGATATCCGAATGTTCCTCTTCCAATGTAGACATTTTTCTGATATTTTTTTGCAAATGTAAAAAAAAATAAGTCATTCCAATATCGATTAACAAATTTTTAAGGGACGAAAAGACGACGCAACATTGAAACTATACGAGGATTAACTTAATGTCTAATTAACTTAATTCCAATACAGCTACTACTTTGAAATTTAGAACTAAGAGCAAACATAAACACAATAAACTATTCCAGTTTACTATTCACAATTATAAATTTCGTTTAAAATGTCAACAAAGGAAAGTTCCTATTTTGATAAATCAATTTGTCGGGATCGAAAAGTGTAGAATACATGAATGTCTTTTGATCGCTAAAATGCTAATGGTAAAATTTCGTAGCGCAGCACGGGTATTCAGCTAGTCTTTTATATTAACTTCGATTTTGTGTGTTTGTAGATGGGAACGGAATCTGAGGAGACCTAATTAACCCCCTTGCCATCATCCAATCGGGCTGAAACTTGGCAGATAGGTTCTATGTCGATGGCAATGCATTCTATCAAATTTTGGGATATTACTCTCACTAAAAAGGTCGCTTTTATATAATACTAATAAACCAACTTGCCGTCATTCAATCGAATTAAAAAAGCATTGAACCGACCATTGTTGAAACTCTTGCCAAATTTTTTTTAATAAATAAATAATAAAATTACTTCAATCAGTGCATGGCACTTCCCCATTTGTGATCTTCAATTTAATTATACGTCAGAGGGATAAAGTTATAGTACTTAATTTTTAAATTTCGCTACTTTATCATGATAGCAGAGGGGAAAAAAGAAAACTACATTTGAAACGCCGCAAAAATTAAATTTTCTCAACCAGTTTAAATAATTTAGAAAATTAAAAATCAGTTAAAATGGTGCAATATTTAGCATTAATAAGCAAATACCTTATCAAACCAATATTTTGTAATTTACAAAATGCCATGTCCTGTTTTAGTTCAATTATTTGCTAAGCAATGAAATGTTACTTCTGTTCTAAGAATATTGCGAGTGTAAGTTCGAACTGAAAAAAGAACAGTAACTGAGTAATACCGGTTCAGGGAAAATATTTATTTACATTTATAATTGCACATTATTGTGAAATTGAAAAATTTCCTACATTTCTGTAATAAACACCAATTCTTAATCACATGCATATTGTCGCAATAAATAAACCATTAAATTTGTTTGATTACTATTGAGAAATTATCCAATGTTTATATTCCACTTGGAAAACTTTTGAGTAAAATTGAACGGCAATTGAGTGGTAAATCGCTACTATGGTGGAATAAAGTATTCCCATTTTCGTAAAATTTTCAATTTTCAAATGACCTGTTACTGTTGTTCGATTACCCTGTATTTGAACACAGTGGCGGATCTAGGATTTTCCTGAGGGAGGGGCGCAACACTGTGCCTTAGCCAGGACGAAATTGAATATTTAAAAAAAGTTTTTAAAAAAATCTATGCAGTATTCAAGAAATATACTTCAAGATAATCCATATCCATTGATTGACCCCCCCCCTCCCCCCCCCCCTCTCCTCATTTCGTTGCATTTCTGACTTGCTATCTTAGAGTAAGGTGATTGACACTGTCCTTTTGTTTTTTCATTACCGATTTTATTTTAAAAATAAATTGCATTCAAAATGAATTGTGCATTTTAAACATTTTATCAAGCTACATCTCCGGAGGTATCGATTATACTGAAGAAATTCCAATGAAAGTGGAAACTTGCTACTATTATTTGTGACTAACTGACTAAGTATAAATCCTATACTATACTTACATCAAACTGGGAAATCAGTAACTGTACATCAAAATTTAACATATACATAACATATTTTTTCACTGAGCATAATAAGTAAAAATACGTTGTTTTACTGGATTATTCATTGCTACTCGAGTAATCTAAAGTATGAAAGGAAAAATTGTTTTTCAAATAGAATGTTTTACTAATAATATTATTGTAATAATATAAGTAATATTGTCAATACTGGATTATCCATTGCTACTCGAGTAATCTAAAGTATGTAGGGAAAAATTGTTTTTCAAATAGAATGTTTTACTAATAATATTATTGTAATAATATAAGTAATATTGTCAATAAGGCAATATAAACAAATACAATTTAAATATTGAACAGTTACTGCAAAACATATTCCAATTCCAAACGTCGTTATTGGCAATAGTTATACTTAAACATGAAAAAGTTTAATGATCAAATTAAAAAATGAAATGAAAAAGTCCAGCGATAAAATTTGACAAATATTGCAACTGTACTGCTACATTACACAGATAATACTTTTTACAAAATTGTTTATAAGTCTATTTCATGTTAAAAAATTGGCATACCTTTTTCCACGGTGTTGTTGCAAAGGAGGATTATTAATCTGAATTCAAATATGACGCTTATTTACAAACCGAAACATAAGCACGAGCTAGAGGAACGAGCTCTTATGCAGTTTATAAACAACTTTTTTCTTCCTTTCTATCAAAACTTCTAAGTTAAGCCAATAACCATGCCCAGCTGAATGGGGGTGGCAATTTCCGGGAGGGGGGGGGTACCCATAGTAGCAACCTCTCATTATTCTTTTTTTCCCCTGGTTAACGTTGGACATTACGCATGCGAGAGTCAAAATGTGATAAACAGAAAAAGGATCGCGTATCAGGGATCCTGGAAGACGGGAGGAATATTTATTTATTGATAATTCGATCCTAGGATACTTTTAACAGAAAGGGATGTGTTTTAAATAGTCGTGAAGATGATATCTTCAAGGTCAAGGGGGTGGAGGTTTGAATACTTGTACAGTCTTCCAACGTCCGATTGAATGGGAAGGAAGAAGGCTATAAAAAGAGCCCTTTGATCCAAAAATAAGCTATTTTTTTCTTCTTTTTTTTCTTCTTCGGGAAATTAGATGACAGTCGAAATATGTTTGTAGCGTAAACTTATTGAAATAAAAGGTTGATTTTTTTTTTTTTTTTGTAAATTGTAAAAATAAAAAGTAGAATCAACCTGAGGGAGAGGCGCGAGGTGGATCCGCTATTGCTTGTACAAGTAGTTAGTTACCTGTGGAACATCTCAGAACTATTAATTTCACTGTAATACTGGTTACTACTTTTAAATTTGATATGGATTGAAGTAATTTAACATTTTCATTTTCAGATTTTCCTTCATTTAAAAAAAAAAAAAAAATGTCTAGTTGGGAATAATTATTACACATTGGATAAAAAAAAAATACACTACAAAATGGCGAAATTGACGATACGTTTTTCGATAAATATTACATTATTCTTTCGGGTAAGTGTCAGACTTTTTACACCTTTATCGCATTTCTACGGATGTTTCGGTGGTGGGGATGTTTGGGCATTACCACAGAAATTTTGATGGGCCATTTTTTGGCAAATGCTGAAAGAAAATATATTATTTAATAGTAGCTACCTTATGCGCATACGCAATTTTGACGGAAGTCTCAATGACAGGTTCCATGATCACCATTAAAAGGGTCCTGTACCGAAAATAAAAAAAACTTTATTTATGTACATTTTTATGTCAAAAATTTATTTTATGTATGAGATACTATTTATATATCTTTGAGAAAATGTTTTTTTAAATATTGTGTTTAGTTATTTAAAATTTTTTTTTTGATATAAGTCAAGAAAAAATATTTTTTTTTATAGTGAAAGCTTTCTGTAATACACAATTATATAAAGAAAATTTTGTCTTCACAGAATTTTGATAGGTGAATTAAAAAAAATTAAAAAAATTCTCAAAGTTAAAATATTGAAATTTTTGCTTTTTTTTTTTATGTTATTTTTTACGCTAAATGTTATATTTTAAAACAGAATTAAAAAAATAAAATTCTGCGAAGCCAAAATATTTAAAACTATATAAATTAAATGCTCCAAAAATTTGAATAGCCAATTGTTAATGGTTCTGGAGATATATCGATTTGAATATGCAACATCTGTGAAAAATACTAATGCTCGAAAAACGCACTTTAAGCAGACGATTCAAGGTGTTACGCCCATTAGTGATGTTTAAATCAAAAGGTAATTTTGTGGCGTTCTAATCACCGGAGGAATAAGATAAAAACACCATTCTCTTCAGGAATGTATGAACTATTTTTTAAAATCAGAAAGAAAAAAAAATTGGGATTTTTGAAGAAATTTCGGTACTGGACCCCCTTAATCCGCATATACAAAAGTTGAGCACCATAGGTCTGTAGTTACGCCGACCCCAGACAGATATTTTTTCTATACCATTTTTTTTTGCACTCAGGACTTTTCAAAAAGCGTGAAAATACAAATAAGTCGAAAAACTCATTTTAAAAGTAAAAATACCAACGAAATAATGCAAAGTTGGTCTGGCGAACAAATTTGCAGCTTATGATGCAAATTCTGAGGGAAATGACTAAACTTCTTTTAAACATTATCGCCTCAAACACCGATCCGTGTTACCAAACCATGACAGTGTAGTTTTATCTGATATCGATAAAAACGTTTAAAAAAAAAAAAAAAAAAAAAAAAACACCGTTTCAATAGGATGACAACATCTTCCTGTTCAGCTAATATTAAGAAAAATGCTTTGCGTCAAGACTACAAGTTACTTCTTGTTATTGTTTCGCGGGGAAACCGGCTTATGTTTGCAATGTATGTGGCAAGGACCTGGGCAAACCCACTGCCAAGACTGTTTATAAACACAGGGGAAACTCTTGTCTTTCAAGTATTCAAGGCCTTGAACTTATCCAACATTCACGTGCTCTCGGTGAGTTTTGAATTCGGCTTTTATTTTTTAAACTGGTTTGAGTATTTGTCAACAAGGGATTTGAGTATTTTAATGGAAGTTATTGTTTAAAAATATTGCTCTCTATCTTTTCGTGTTTCCAGCAATCTAATCTAAAATTGAATACCAATACAGCAGAGGTTAATGACAGAATCTTCCTTTTTTTCATTCCTGTATATTAACTTCAATTTTGTGTGTTTGTTTGTTGTGGAATCTGCGGAGGTTTAATTAATCACCTTGCCGCCATCCAATATGGCTAAAACATGGCACTTAGGTTCGATGTCGATGATAAAGCATTCTATAAAATTTCAGGTGTCTAAACTGTCACTAAAAATTCGCTTTAACGGAATGCTAATAAACCAACTTGCTGTCTTCCAATCGCAATAAAATAGCCATATACTGATCATTATTGAAACTCTTACCTGTTGCCAAAATTAAAAAAAAAAAAAATAATATTAAAAATACATTAATCAGAATAAATCAAAGATATCTGGATATGAAAGCATAAATTCACGATCATTTTTAATAAATAAATTTTGAAACGTAGTTTGCCGCACATTTTGCTGAAAAAATGTTATTGATGCCGACGCTGTGTTAATGAATATGAAAATTGACAATGTATATAAAAGATTTTTTTGAAAATTCTGCTTTTATGTATTGTATTATTATTATTTTTTTCAGCTTGTGATTGCATTTTATGTGTGTCTTGAATATGGCTGGGTGTTTGTTGTTATTATGTATGCTATTTGAAGAGATGTTCAATACTATTTCATACAATACTGCAGTGAATATGAATTTGAAAAGTTCTATCGATTATTATCACCTCAAACACCTTTCTGCGTTTTCAAACAATGACAGTATAGTTTTATCGGATACCGTTGAAAATGCAACAAAAAATAATTATTGTAATTAATATAACACCTAAAATCAAAGTTTTAATAAAAATACTCTATATGCATCGCCAGCATCTAAGCATCTGCACCAACTCTATATGCATCAGAGAGCGAAGCTAGCCTATGCTTGCATAGCAATGAACTGTTCAAAAAGTAAGTAAGCCTGTGCTTATATGTCAATGAACTTTTCAGCGAACGCCAGCATCTAAGCATCTGCACCAACTCTATATGCATCAGAGAGCGAAGCTAGCCTATGCTTGCATAGCAATGAACTGTTCAAAAAGTAAGTAAGCCTGTGCTTATATGTCAATGAACTTTTCAGCGAACGAAGCGAGCTCGATTTTACGGAGTGATGAACCTTCCTTCGAGCGAAGCGCCAAAAACTGGGACCTATACTCAAATGAAGGATTTCCACCATGCGAGGCCACACAGCTAGATAAAATATTGCTCATGTTAAAATTTCGTAGCGAAGCAAGGGTATTCAGCTAGTATAATATAATATATATTCAAAGCTATTTTCGAGTTTTTAATTTATATCATTTCATTAAGTGATAATTTTCGTGCTTACACACCAAATATCAAGGTCTTAAAGAAAGTAGTTTCTAAATGCACTGGGCTAGAAGATTGTAACGCAATGATGAAAGGGGATTATCTTTACTAGGACTTCCTCTTAGGAAGGGAACGTCAGTCTGTCTCAGTCAGTTTGTAGAGTATGGTATGGTAAACCATCTCATAAAGAGACAAATATAGTTAAATTTGCCTGATATAAAAAAGTTGAATAATAATATCTGAATACCCTATATATTGTTGCGAGGATGGGTTCGAAAGACTTGAAGCCAAAGCAGATCAAAACTTGCAGAAATTTATTCCGATATAACTCCACAACGTCTCGTTCTAGTAGACTCAATAGAGCTCTTTACACAACAATAGAGCATAAAACAGCAGTTAAAAACTTGACAACACAACTGCTAAAAATCGCCGCAAAAGACAATGCAATACAGTTCACTTTCGGAACTCTCTGAATGCTCGCTGAGGGACAGCTAACTCAGTAACTCCAGTCAACTAACTGACTCAACTAAAACCATCACTAGCTCTCTTGGCCTTATACAGTGGGCTTATATAGGAAAGTTAAACCTTCATGAATCTTCTAGAGATAGATATTTGGAGAACTTTACAGATCGTAGTCGAAAAGTCCTATACATGTACATGGGGACCGAAAATGTCGCCAAATGGTCGCCAAGTGTGGCGATATTTAGAGATTTCTCGCCAAAATTGGCGACAAAAATGCGTCGCCAAAACCGTCGCCAACTTGGCTCTATCTCGCCAACTTGGCGAGATTGCCATTACCATAATGTTAAATGGCCTGCTCCTTGTAAAACCAACACCACCTAAAGTACCAGGCCCAATCACTCTAACTTCTGGTTGCTGTGACGTCATCACAAGAAGTTATACTGAAACAGCTAGATCTAGTTTCTTTAACTTCATCCCGATGTCAGCAGCAGAGCACATTCGTATTTAGGCTTAGCAATGGCGTTGATGCTTGGTGGTAACTATTTGTGAGCGTTTTTATGTATAGCTTTCAACAGATTTGTAATTGAGTAACCATTTGCGAGCGTTATTATTTATCGTTTTTATTGAAAAGAATACCATCTATGATACCTGTTGTGTAACTAGTTGCAATGGAAATCGCAACCCAGACAGCAGTGTCCATTTTTAAGTTTCTCGAAGATCCGGAACTGCGTCAGAAATGGATCCAATCCAATACCAGAAAAGGATTGAAACCCTCAAAATATTCAAGGGTAAGTACAAATCTTGGGCGTATTGACTTATATAAATGTTTTTAATAATAAACTTGTGTAAGTTTTTATCCGAAATGTTTTAACTTTTTAAATTGAACTAAACTATAACACTGAATGTGTTCTATACAGTTTTATAGCAACCATAATTAGTATTTAACTGTTTATTTTAGCTCTAAATAGTTACTAAAAATAGCCAAGTCTCTGTAGTGCATTTCTACTATTGTTTTTTTTTTTTTTTTTTTTTTTTTTTTTTTAAACACAATTAACCTTTTTTTTTTAAATTGTTGACCGATAATTCCGTAGTAAAAAAAATTAAAATATTGGTTGAAATTCCAAGTTCGATATGAATTTTGCGCCAAGGTGATTTTCACCAAAAAATGTCCATTTTTATAATGTCAAATGAACTGCTTATAGTTACCATAATTTGGCGCGGTTTTATGTAAACAATTCCAAAAACAAACCAGAATCCGTACCGGACTTGGATATTTAGCTAAAATGTGTATACGAATATATTTATTTGTACTTTTTGACTTAATTATCTCATTTATATTTAAAATGTGTCATCTTAGTGGAAACGGTATAATTTATTTTGTATATATAATTTATTTCCCTACTTCTTAAACTAATTTATCGAAAACCTCAACTATTTTAAGAATGCTTAAGCTTGTTTTTCTTGATTTTAAGTATATATATTCCTAGGTGTGTATTCTACATTTCCAAAATGAGTATATGCAGAGTTACTGAGGCTTTTGACAGCAAGAGAGGAGAGAAAATATCTGCTCCGTTGAAGTACTCTAGCCTGACAAATAATGCTGTGCCAACTATTTTCCATAACTGCCCTTCTTATTTATCATCTACTTCAAACATCAGAGAAAGCGTGGTTAAAAAGCAAGAGCGAATTGTGAACTTTAATTTGAGAAAGGCAATTGCTGAAAGTTTACAAGAGATGAAGGAAAAGCAAA
Organism: Linyphia triangularis; assembly: GCA_963978545.1. Lineage (NCBI taxonomy): Eukaryota > Metazoa > Arthropoda > Arachnida > Araneae > Linyphiidae > Linyphia > Linyphia triangularis. The sequence continues at coordinate 10,565,824 of OZ021725.1, read as the reverse complement.
CAAGGATGATATTTTCATCATTCGAAGAACTCTGTGAAAAGTAAATAAAATTTCTTTACCTGCTGGGTGGTCTCATTTGAAAGAATCTGGAATATTGATATTGTTTTAATTAATTTTAAACCCAGAACCTCTTATTACAAAATCAATAGTAGTAGGTGATAAACTTTCTTCAAATACTTATATTAATAATGTTCATATAACAAAATTAAATGAAATATGCATACCTTCAAATGTAAACAGCTGTGAAAAAATTTCCACTTTAATTGAGAATTTAAATAACTATAATAGTAATGATAGAAATCAATTCTTCTCCAAACTTCAAATTATTTGTAAGCATTCTGATGACCTATTAACTAATGATTTGTTCCATAAAAATTGTACTAATTTGAAAATGCCAATGTTGGCAGGTATGTAATATATCTGTTAAGTTAATAATGTGTGTGTTGTATGTGTTAATATTGTAAATAAAAAAATTTGATTACTCTAAACCCAGTTCCTTTTTATATGTAAACAATTAAATTGATATGAAAATTCAATATATTATCTATGTGATAAAAACTTCAATAAAATTTACACTATTGATAAATATACAAATGCAAAAAAAAATAGAAAATTTTTCGGTTTTATATAATTTTATTTTAAAACCTTTTAACTTGGGAAATTTTTATTTTAGTAATTGAAAATCGAATGAAAAGCATTGAATATTTGAATGCTGTATAACAATTTGAAATTTAGCAATGAATTCTCTGAACAAAAAAACTTATTCATGTTGTTTTCAAACTACGCTAAATAATGAAACCGCAATGAACGTAAACAGTCCAACTTCTCTTGGTGACGTCACAAAACAAGTGGTAAGGCCTTGTCTTTAGGTGGTGTTGGTAAAACTCGCTTCCCAGCGTTATCTCTGTAAAACTCGTTTTCAAGCATTAATAGACACATTGCAGGAAAGCGAAGTTAAGACGAACTATAAGCACTGCCTTATGCGAAATGTACATAAATTTTCCTATTTACAAAATTAACACTACGAAATATTTACAAATATACAAAAATTCGTAACATTATGTTTATTTACAGAAATATGGGTCGTAAGAAGGAATGCATCTTGCCCGTATTGTGCTGTTTGATGCTTGTCGGTGCCGCTAATGCTAGCTTTCCTTACTACACAGCGGCAGTGTTCGAGCATGCTCGGTTCGGATCGGCGAACGACTCGGCGGCACTTATCAGAGAGACGAACCTACAATATTACTGGAGAGCAGCAGAAATAGCCAAGTCAAAGGTAAGCTGTCTGCACAACCACCAGAATACACGTTGCGATGCAATTTAAAGCAGTTAAAAGGGGTTCAGAAGTCTTTTGATTCCCCATAGAACTACTGCAATAAGTTGCACGTTCCTTGCGGAAATATTGTTTTAAAACACTCACGGGGCTTCTGCCAAAATAGAATGTCACAAATCCATGACTTTCAAAGACTGAAGCAAATAATTTTCCATGACTCAAGAAATCCAATCACAAAAATACTACTAATAATAATAATTATAACCTATATGGATTTTATTAACACGAACGTAAATAAATCAGTGTACCATAAAATGATTTTTATTAAGTTTTATTTTAAATTCGGTAAAAAATTCTGTATCAGTAACTTCCAAGTCAAAAGAAAAAGGGAAAAATAATTTTCCGTTCTTTGATAGTTCGGTGTTAAAAAATCTAATGATTCTTTAATAATAACAAAATATTTGAAAGAAAGAATAGTCAATATTAATAAATTATATCATCAAAAATCAAATGTTTTGATATCAACAATGTAAAACAGAAGAAAAAAGAAGGAAGAAAATGTAAACACAAACTTATCAAAACTGTTTATTTCAGCTCTCATATAATGAAATTTTTTTTTCCACCTATCAATCCTAACTCGTGCGATGTCCCAAATTTGGAGTTTACAAATGTTTTTATTGGCCACGGTTTTTAACTGTGACCGTTCCTTCCGTCAAACGTAACATCAAAACGTAAATAAAAACATGGATGAATTTTCGATGAGCTGAATAGCGATCATGGCGTTTATGACGTCACACTATTTTGCGTTACTTGATTTTACTTAAAATGTTTAGAAATCCATGACGTTCACTGTATTTCCATGACTTACGGCCATTTTTTTTGCTCAAAATCATGACAAAATCAACCCAATGTCTAAATTCATGACTTTCCATGACATTTCCTGACTTGCCATATGCGCGGAAACCCTGCATTCAGTCATTTTTGCCACATGCTACAACAACGATTAAGGAACTTATTACAGAGAACCACTCCAGTGGCAAACGCACGCCTCAGTAAAGATGGTAGGGCTGGCCACAAATGTGGCTCAGAATAATTAACACCATAGGATTGTATGTTTCGCTTAAGAGTGGCTTGTATACGCGTTTGTCTTTGGAATAGATCTGCAAAATAAGTATCTAAAGCACGTTAAGATATATTGAAGGGAAAAAAAAATACTGCTTGTTTTTACTTTCAATTACCCATTTGTATACAATGAGAAATGAAAGTATAGTATACGGTCCAAAAAAAAAAGAATTAGATTTTTTTTTTTTTTTTTTTTTTTTTTTTTTTTGCATTTCTCCACGTTTTGGAACATCCTGATTTCAAAAAAGTGATCTAAAAAAAAATGCCTGTCTGTGTGTCCGTGGTCACCTAAACTCCCAAACAAACTGACCTACGATGTTCAAATTTGGCGTGTTCATTGGTTGTAGTTCAAGGACCTGCCATTAAGGTTTTCGTCAAAATCGCGCATGCGCATGAGGTAGCTGCCATTAAAAGAATGTTTTTCAGTAATCGCTAACAACGGCTCTAATGATTTTGCAAAAAATCGCTGTGGTAATGCCTCTTAAGGTGCTCTAAACATCCCCACCTTCGTAATTCCTGTAAAAATGCTTTAATGGCGTGAAAAGTTGAAAAACGAATGCCTTTAACACAGAGTTCTCTTTCCTTGAACATACCTCATCAACGATTGTTTTTCTTCTCTCCTCAGTTTCACTTATAAGAAAGGAGACTATAAGAATTATCGAAAAGTATATCGCCAGTATTATTATTATTATTATTTTTTTTTTAAGACTCCATACAAGAATTATCGTAAAAAATATCGCCAAACTGGCCATTTTTGCTAAATAAATGATGAAAATATAAAAACGATAAATGACACAAATCCACGTCAGTATTATAGCGTAAATGAAAGTTGGATGTTCCACACCCCTAGTCTCTTTTACATTATAGAATGTATATCTTACATTTGGACATTTGACAACAAAGTCCTCTAATACAGATTTTTTTCATATAAAAAAAATGTGCTATCATTCAATTGGAATAGGAATAAAATTGCATTGCCATTAAGTTTGTCTGGTGATTAAATCAAGTATGAAATTCTCTAATGATCACGTAATAATTGACCCATAGTAAAATTTGATTGCTTTTTTCAGGGAGCTGATGTAATAGTCTTTCCAGAATATGGTATATTCCCACCTGGTGACAGAACCCAGCTGAAGAAATTCTTAGAATACATTCCTGATCCAATGAAAGAGCGTATCAACCCCTGCGAGGAAACTTATAACTACAGGGATCGACCCATCATCTATAACTTGAGTTGTATGGCCAAAAACAACTCTATGGTAGTTGTAGCCAATACAGGGGACATCCAAAACTGCACTGGAGAAGACCAATGTCCATCCGATGGTGTCTTCCATTTCAACACAAACGTGGCTTTCGACCGAGATGGAACCATGCTGGTAAGATACCACAAGGAACACTTGTTCTTCGAACTCGGCATGGATCTGGCTACAAAGCAGCAGAACTCCACTTTCAAGACAGATTTTGGTACTTTTGCCACCTACATATGCTTCGACATCGATTTCCCAAGGATGGGGGAGGTTGGACGATGGCCAGGTGTTGATGCGATCCTCTTTTCTACAATGTGGCTGGACATATTTCCCCAATTCATGTCCGTCCAGTTCTGGCAATCCTGGGCCTTGGGCAACAACGCTACTCTCGTGGCAGCCAACATTCAGATACCGGGTTACTATGCAGTTGGAAGTGGAATGTTCGATGGACAAGGCGGCGCCATAGCCTACACTTTCAACCCTGATGGAATATCCAAGCTGGTCGTTGCCAATGTTGTGAAGTCTGGATTCCAGCAGTCTCTCGTGTCCCCGAATTCCAGCATCACCGCAGTATCCCTAACTGACTCTTGGGAAGTAAAAGACGACGGTAAAGATGTTCCTTTGGATTGTTCTAGATCACTTTTGAATGATTCTGTGGATATCCACAGAGACTACAGGTGCCTGGAGACGAAATTAGACAATTATACTTTTGTGAAGCTGACCAAACCCAGTGGTTACCTGGAGGCTTGCAACAATGGAATGTGCTGTTCTCTTGACTATACCACCAGCAAATTCGGAGACGAAAGTTTCTACCTGGGAGTCTTCAACGGAACTTACAACTCCTTCGATCGTTACTTCTGGTGTGAGGAGGATTGTGTACTGGCAAGATGCGACGCCCACGGCGACATTCCATGTGGCGTGTTTCCTCTGCAGTCGAACACGGTGTTCCAGGAAGTTCATCTTCGAGCCAATTTCACCACCGACATCGTGTACCCGCAAGTGGTAGCTAGTGGAATGAGACTGGTACCACTCGACGACTGGCATGAGCATTCGTATGATTTGAATGCTGATTCTAGTTCTGATTCTGACCATTATCATGCTGATGCCATGCCTAGAGAAAAACGCGTACATTACGAAAATGCATCTGGAGAGAAATTGCTGTCGGTTGGAATGAAAGGTCGCTGTTATGAAAGAGATCCTCCTTACGAGCGCTAGGTCTTAGAATTAAGTGTTTTAACCTTTATCTTTATATAAAGCTACAGATGTTTTAACCTTTATGTAAAGATACTGGATCTTCTAAAAAATGACTAACACATTTGAAAAATTAATAATAGTAAAAGAAGAAGACGATAGAAAATTACAGTTTACTACATTTTTCTGGGGAATTCTACCTCCATCAAATATCAAAAGCAGTTGTAAAGTGCACCAACAGATGGCGCTGTTGAATGAAAACACTGAAAAACCGGCCTGACCATGTTGCAGAAACAACGAAACGATGTTCATAAACTAACCACCATTTCCAGCAAAACGTAGCGTAATTGAAGCATTTAAAGGAGAAAAAGATGCAGTGTCTCTATTGTGTTAAATGAAGTTGGCTGAAATGCGTTAAGAATGTAGACAAGTGATTTCAAACAATTTTAAAATAAATAAAAAGCAAAAAATGGGAGTTTATTAAAGAGTTTATGTTTTAGCTGAATTTTAATAAAATCAGTTTCCTAGCGAGTATTATTGTTTCTACCAACCAATTGAGAATTATTTTGCAACTTTTTTTTTACATGATTTAACGAGTAACTCCTGTGGATCACCCTATGATCAATTGGACGAAATAAGTATACAAATGGGATTTTTTTTTCAGATTTAAAGTCAATGAGTCGAAATCTTTCTCTGGAGAAAAATCAAGGATACTGTTTCCAGTTTCATCTCTTAAGTAGTAGAGCTCATGTTCTATTGTTTCGCATTCATTCATTTAAATAAAAAGAACTGCTTGAAATTTTTTAGTTAGAGTTATTAATCTATCCAATAAGTAAATAAAATTGTAGGATTATTCGCATGAATAGAAAATGTAACTTTTTGTCGCAACAAAATACGTGGAAAGCAGATAAAAATCACTATTTATTCATCAGTAAAGTTTCAGAAATCTTTTGCATTTTTAAATCCTTTATATTAACTTTGAATTCGTGTTTCGATGGCGGCAGAATCTGCGGAGGCCTAATTAACCTTGCCTTCAGCCAATTAAGTCCAGTAAAAATCAGCTTTGCGTAGTGTAGCAACACAGCAACACTGTAAGTGAAATAATTTTAACCGATCGTTGTTGAAACTTCTTTCCTGTTGCCAAATTTTTTTTGATCAAATTAAATAAAATATATGTGTTTTTATTGCCTTACGTCAGACCAAGGCCTGACTGGATTGAACTAGGCCGTGACAATTTTCAAAAGTCTATGGGTGCGAAGGAAACAAGTTGTTAGTTCCATTTTCTCCCACTAAACAAGGGTAGCGCTGCAATCCAACTAGATTTGAAACTGCAATATAGGGATTTTAACACACTTGCCGTAAATCAATCAATCTGAAATTTGTTAGATAGATTTGCTGTCGACGACAATGCATTCTATCAAATTTTGGGTGCATTCTATTAAATTTCACTGTCACTAAATGGTCGCTTTTACTTACGCTTGTATTTTCAGATACTAAAAAAACAACTTGCCGTCATCCAGTCGCCCTGGAATTTAACAAGTAGATTCATTGCCGGTAAAGTTTCATTATATCATGTTTTGGGAGGTGTCACTGTCACTAAATCGTCGCTTTTACACACGCTTCTATCTTCAGTATACTAAAAAACAAACTTGCAGTCAACCAATATGGCTGAAATATGGCAGATAGATTCGATGTCAATAAGGTTGCATTCAATCAAGTTTTGGGGGTATCACTGTCGCTAAAAGGTCGTTTTTACACACGCTTCTATCTTCAGTATACTAGAAAACAAACTTGCAGTCATCCAATCGCGCCGAAATTAAACAGGCAGATTCGTTGTCAATAATGTTGCACTAAATCATGTTTTTTTTTTTTTTTTTTTTTTAAAGATGGGGAAGGGGGGGGGGGGGGTCACTGTCATTAAAAGGTCACTTTTACATATGTACAAACAAGAATTCGTTTTTCTCAAAAGTTAACATTTTCAGCCGATATTAAACCTAAATTAGAATTTATTTTTAATCAAAATATCCTTTTTAACACTATATTTACCTTTTAATATTATATTGTCTTTTAATGCTAAATATGCATTGGCATATACTACAATGCAATTCAAAGAGAAAATGATGTTTGAGTAATACTGCATTTACTAGAAGTAGGATTGTAAAAACTACAACAGGAACACGAAAATGTTTAAGTGACTACCAAATTGAAATATTAAGTAAACACTATTTTTATTTTAACTGAACGTATTACAAAAACTTTAAACATGTATTATAATTCGAAAATTTCAGTTTCAGCACAGTTCTTTAATATGGTAATCAATTTCAAAAGCATGAAACCATATTTATGTTACAATATAAAATTTCTGATTATTTATGAATTAATGAAGAATGACATCAATTCTATTTGCAAAAAAATATTAGAAATTAAAAAAATTAAATCAAAAAGTGCAATGAAAAAAGTTTAGAACGCCAGCTAAAATAAAAATACCAAGGGCTGCCAAATCTGAGATCACAAGAATTGCTAACGGCGACTTTAATTTAATTTTTATAATTTCTAATATTTGTTAAAAATACAACATACAATTCCAAACTCTGTTTCATAAAGAATAATGAAAATGAAATTCAAAAATAGGCCTTATTGTAAATAAACAACTTAATTCTAAAAATAGATATTAAAATCTCATATTTGAAGCCTAATAACTAACAAAAACGTCATATTTGCATGAAACATGAATAATTAAATGTCGCGTGTGAACTGTGTATAAATTTATTTCATTCGTTATTATCGTTTGGTAATATTCGCCGTGTTCTTTTTGCTTTTTAAAAATAAAGTAATTTTGTCCTCTATTAGTAACGTAATGGTTTTCGTAATTGACTAAGCAAAAAAAAAAAAAAAAAAAAAAAAAACAGCTGTTACTGGTTGGAATGCAGCGCCACTAGTCCACTGCGGCTGTTTCCACTGTTTACTATTAGTTGTCACGGCCTGGAGAGTGTCTTAGCGCTCGATACAATCCAGTGTGGCCTTGGTCAGACTTATCAGCTTTCGTAGATCATTGACTCGTTGTAGAGGACAATGTCCTCAATCAAGTTTTGAGAAAGAAAAAGTTTGAACAAAATATGAATTCCATAACTATTCACTAAGTGGTTAAACACTATGAAAACTCGATTTGAGCTCAAGAAATTGTAATGGACAATGGACAATTCGAGCATTTGTTTATTCAATTCTAAATGTTTCGAAAAGGCCATACGCAGAAAAATGTTTGCTCAATGTTTTTTTTTTTTTTTTTTTTTTTTTTTTTTTTTTTTTTAATTTGTAATAAAAGTTCCGCTGTTAGACGTTGGAGAGAAAACGATTCATTCGGTTCAAATTGAATTTAATGTCAAGGCTTCTCAAACATTTTGACTTGAAATGCGGCAGCGGAAACCAATTTTGTAAGTTTCTCGCAAATCGCGCCAACCTGTACGGGATAAGGCAGTGGTCTACAAACGCCAACTATTCGGCAGAAACCTCATGATAACCATAGAAACGGTAGGAGACTTTAACGTGACAGATTTGGTTGAGTGTTTCGATCGGACTGGTTCTGGCTCGGCTTTGAGGCATTTTCTTTTCTTAATATTTAAATAACTAATTTTTTAAGGAACTTTTGTTTAAATATTTGGAATCAGAAAGAAATTCTTCATAAAAATAAACTAATTTCACTCGTTTTTAAAAAATGCGGGAATTGTCCATTCCTGCATTTTTTAATTTTTTTAATTCAATTCTAAATTTTTCGCATAGGCCATAAACACAAACATTTATGCTCACTGCGTTTTTTTTTCTTTCTCTTTTTTCTTTTTAATTTGCAACCAAAGTTTGCTGGTTTATTTTGGCGGGGAAACGATTCATTCGGCTCGAAACTAATGTGACGTCACTTGAAGTGAAACATATTGGCTTGAAACGCAGCAGCGGAAACCGGTTTTGTAAGTTTCTCGTAAATCGCGCCAACTGACACGGGATATAGCAATTGTGTGAAAAAAAACCTCACACCAACTATTTTGCAGAAAACTCACGATAACCATAGAAACGTGTGGATGTTTTGACGTCACAGCTAAAATGTAGCGTTTTGACCGGACTGCAATCAGACGAAGTTTATGAGAAATTTCTTTTCTTAATATTTAAACTGATTTTTTTTTAAAAACTTTTGTTTGAATATTTGATATCAGAAAAAAATTCTTCATAAATATAAACTAGATTCCCTCGTTTTGCCTGTGGAATATATTTGAGAAAAACACCGATCACAGTCCGATCAAAACGCCACGTTATAGCTGCGACATCCTTCCGTTCCCTATGGTTATCGTGAGGTTTCTGCCAAATAATTGATGGTGTGTTTGGAGCCATATCCCGTACCGGTTGGCGAGATTTTCGAGAAACTTGAAAAACTGGTTTTCGTTGCTGTGTTTCAAGCCAAGTTGTTTCAGAAGAAGTGACGGCACATTCAATTCTAGCCGAATGTGTCGTTTTCTCGCCAACATTTAACAAGCGAACTTAGGTTGCAAATTAAAAAAAAAAAAAAAAAAAAAAAAAAAAAACCGCAGTGAGCATAAATTTTGCGTTTATGGACTTTTCGAAACATTTAGAATTGAATATATGTATTAAAAAAAAATAAAAAATGCAGGAATCGTCCATTCATCTGTGGACGTAAGTAACGTTTCATTGGCCTCTCTTAAAAGCATCCTTAAATTAATCATACATATTGTATGAATTTTTCCGCTGAGGCAATGACGGCACAGTTTTTCAGATAAATACTATACTAAACTTCAACTTAACTAGACATCACTTAGACCGTAGATCGTCACAGTGCTCATAGGTATTTAATCCATTTTGGCGGCGTGAAAGCATAATGTTCGCCAAACCACAACCCTGTAGAGAACAAAAGGCTCTAAGGTTTGGCGAGAATTATGTCTTCACTTCGCCAAAATGGATTAAATACCTATGAGCACTGTGACGATCTATCGTCTAAGTGATGTCTAGTTAAGTTGAAGTTTAGTATAGTATTTATTCTCTTCAGAAAACTCACAAAATTTATTCACAGATAACAGTGCAATCACTATTAATCTTCAATACAAGCTTCAACAAGAACAGCTTCGAATATAGCGATTATACAAGCTCACTCCAAAGCGATCGCGATCAGCTTTCAACGAAGTCCGAAGTCAATCTCAAAACTTTCCCGATCTACAGTCTTATTTATACTTGGCGCGAGAGAACAATAGAGAAATTTCCAGCCAATTGGTCGGAAAAGAAACGTCTCGAAATTTCTCGATTGCTTTAGGTGTTGCCACCTTTTCCTAACCTGTATAATCGCTGTTAATAAAAAATAAAATAAGATAAAAATAAATTACAATAGAATTTTAAAATAATACGTCACTATTTACACTATATACAGACAATCTGTGCAACAACATTGTTGGTGCCGTTTTCAATGTAACTAACTAGTGTGTTCTAAATTCGAAAGGTTGTGTGATCTCGCCAATATGGGAGCCCTGTTCCATAATTCTCTCGCCAAGGCCGTTTGTAAAAAGGGATTTCCCTCTTTTTCTTAATTTGAATGTAGATTATTAAGTCTCTTGTGTTCTTGTATAAGATGTAAGATTTAAGTAAGATATAGCTTTTGTATGGGCGAGTCGTTCTTGTCTTCGATCCTAGAAGCGGTCATTTTGGGGAACCACTCCTGATTAAAATAAAAAGAGAATACAGTCGACTTTGTGCCTTTAATTGAGTTAAAGACAAATTTTCTTATGGTATCATTTACGAGCATTGAGAATGAAGTATAATTAATGCATATTAAGGCACTAATAGTTTGAATGTTGAATTCTAAAAACACTAAAAACTTACATTTGGTTAGATTAATAAAAATATAAATAAAAAAACAAAACAAAAACTATGGGTGTGGAACATCGTACTACTTTGAATTACACTATATTAGTCACTGGTATTATTGACCGCTTTCATTTTGATTCACTTAAATGAAAACGCAAGGTTGGCGATAATTCTAATATAAGAAAAGGGTTTTTCTTTCTTTTAAGTGAAATAGAAGAGAAAAAGAAATATCCACCAATGGGCGATGGCCAATGAAAGAGACCTCTGTATTAAGACTTTTTACGTTTTTATAGGAGGTGGAGGTGTTTAAAATACCTTAGGTGGCATAATCACAGCAATTTTGATCAAAATCGTTAGAGACGTTTTTTAACATTTACTTGAAAAACAAGCACCTACTTTATGCGCATGGGCAATTTTGACGTAAACCTTAATGACAGATCTCATGACCATCACTAACCCTTACATACATTTTGAACTTCGTAGATCAATACGTTTGGGAGTTATGCCGACTAAAGACACACATGCATTTTTTCTATGCCACTTTTTTTAACTCAATGAGTTTCAAAACGAGTAGAAATGGGGGGGGGGGGGACACACGATTTTTTTTTCCTGAATGCAATATTTTCTTTACCCTATGTTAACATATTGTTGGGAAGGCAATTTCATGATATTTTAAGTATGTGATTTCTTTAGAAGTTTTAAAAAGCAGCCCCCTGTTGAACACCTGGTTTTTCACACCTGGGTTTTATTACTCTTTTTAGTTACCTAGTAACAAAGAAGTCAAGGGTTTAAAAAGTTTTATTACCACACAGGTGGTGAGTTTTGAAATACAGATATTTTTATAAAGGAATACCTTAGAGCCAATAAGGCCAGGCCAAAATATAGGAGGGTCTACAACTGACCATTCAAGTAAAGATGTTGAATATTTTGGGCGTTGCGTTATGCAAGATTTGAAAGTGAGTTTTAATGGGAAAGATGGAGATGCAAAAAAACTGGCCCCGTCAACTAAGATAACCATTATAGAGAGTTGACAATTCCGAATATGACAGTTCACAACTATCCTTAAGATGTGTTCGGTGAACGAGAAATTGACGATGGTGCTGAGTCCATGTAAGTCCATTTACATATGGTTTTCCAGTCGAGAATTTATTTAATTTAATTGGAACAATTTGGTTTATATATATTTGTTCTTGAACCAATTTTGATATTAGTTTTGATTTAATGTGTTCCTTGAGTAATTGTATTTTTGTGTCACTAATTTAGACCAGAATTAAAGTAGTTATTTATTTTAGCGAGTGTTTGTTAGTATGAGTTCAGATAACTTGAGTTATTGCACAATATTGAGTATGTTATTATTTCACTTATTGAAGAAGGAGTTGTTGCATAATTATATTATCACGGATATTAGTTACTAGGCCCAAACGTAATGTACCACGACCCTAATCAAAAGGAGTCGCTCAATCAAAAGGAGGCCACCCAACAATATGGACAATTGAAAGTAAAACGAAAGTAAATAAAGGCGAGGGCCTTATCAACAATAAGCCTATTCATGCCTGTTTGTAAACATATATTCTACGCAAGAGTTTTGGGAAACCCGCTGATGGTAATCAATGACAACAAATGTAGTTTCCTCTCAGTTTTTCTTTTTATTATTTATTTATTTTTTACTCTTTCTTTTCCGACACGAAATCCGAATAGTTGGCAAAAAGCAAGGTCTGGGTAAACCCTCGGCACCTGTGTATAATATGATAAATGCTCTGTCATCAACCATTCAAGGTCTTGGATTGATATCCTAAATTCAGGTCGTTAAACAACGTTCTTGCCGGTGAGTATTTGTTTGGAGTTTATTTTAGATTTGAATAGTAATTACTGAATTGTGTACGGAAAGGACCAAAGAGATTTTTTAAGAAGAGTTTTGTTTGTTTTATGTGTTTGATACGGCTTATGTTCTTAAAAACCCTTTACGTTAACTTCGATTTTGTGTGTGGGTTTGTCCATGATGGGAAAGTCCGCGGAAGCATAAATTAACTCTTTTGGCGTCATCTAATCGGCCTGAAACTTAAAAGAAAAATTCGATATTGATGACAATGCATTCTATCAAACTTTGGGGCAGTTACTGTCACTAAAAGGTCGCTTTTACGGAATACAAATAAACCAACTTGCCGTCACCTAATCGCCCTAAAATAGTATTTAACCGACCATTGAAGAAACTATTTTCTGTTGCCAAAATTTTGTTACTAAATAAATAAACGAATGAGTAAATAAATAAATAAATAAATAAATAAATAAATAAATAAATAAATAAATAAATAAATAAATAAATAAATAAATAAATAAATAAATAAATAAATAAATAAATAAATAAATAAATAAATAAATAAATAAATAAATAAATAAATAAATAAATAAATAAATAAATAAATAAATAAATAAATAAATAAATAAATAAAATTGTTTTATTAAAAAAAAAAGTATTTGTATGTGAGTGCATAATTTCACGTTCATTTTTAATAAATAAATTTTGAAACACAGTTTACTGCATATTTTGCGGATAGAAATGTTTTTGATACTTAAAATTAAATGGAAATACCAAGCACGGGCTGTTTACAGAATCGGCACTGTGTTAATGAATATAAAAATTGGCAATGCATATAAAGGATTTATATTAGAAATTTTGGTTCTTTGTATTATATTATTTATTAACAGCTTACTTTCAATTACCTATATGTTAATATAGGGTATGCAATTACTGGAATCAGTAAAAATTTTTTTTTTTTTTTTTTTTTTTTTTTTTTTTGCATTTCTGTACGTTTTGTAACTTGGTGAGTTAACAAAAAAGATCTAAAAGAAATGCATGTGTGTGGTCAACATAACTGCCGAACGAATCGACCTACGATGTTCAAATTTCGTGTACGGGTCAGTGGTGGCCATGGAACCTGCTGTTAAGGTTTATGTCAAAATAGTGCATGCGCATAAGATAGTTGCCACTGAACAATTTGTTTTGCAGCACTTCTCAGAAAACGTATCTAACGATTTTGATTTAAATCGCTGTGGTATGTATTTTAAAGTGTTCTAAACAACCCCAACTATACAAAATTTTCGTAAAAATGCGATTAAAAGAGTAAAAAGTTGAAAAACGAATTGTCTTTAACACAGTCTTTATCGCATATCAATGACTGTGTCTTCTCTGTTTCACTTATCAGAAAGATAATGTAATATTTATAAAAAACCATATGAATTCGCACGTTGCAGTTCGATAGAATCCTTTGTAATGAGTTGTTTAATGGACAGATCCCGCATTATTATTTTTTATTTAATTCTAAATGTTTCAAAAAAGCCATAAGCACACAAATTTCTGCTCAATGCGCTTTTTCTTTTTTTCAATTTGAGACAAAAATTTCCTTGTTAAACGTTGGCTAGAAAACGACTCATTTCGTGGGCATTGGATGCGACGTCAAGGCTTCGCAAACATCTTGGCTTGAAATGCAGCAGCGGAAACTAGATTTCCAAGTTTCTCGCAAATCACGCCAACCTGTATGGAATGTGGCAATGGTCTACCAATACCAACTATTTGTCAGAAACCTCACGATAACCATAGAAACGTTGGGTCTCTTTACTTCACGGACTTTGTTGTCTGTTTTAATCGGAGTGGTTTTAGCTCGGTTTTGGGGCATTTTCTTTTCTTAATATTTAAATAACTATTGTTTTTAAAGGACTTTTGTTTAAGTATTTGGAATCAAAAAGAAATTATTTATAAATATATACTAATTTCAAACGTTTTTAAAAAATGCGGGAATTGTCCATTAATACATTGTTTATCTTATTTTAGTATAGATTCCTAACCCTCAGGTACATAAAATTTTGACCCACCAGAAAAGTATTTTTTAAATGGTTTATCTGAAGTCGCACATTTTATATTAAAAATGGAAGCTTGATAATGTTGAGTAATTTTCGAGATCGTTTTGAATCAATTGGATAATTTAGAAGAAAACTTGTTTGTTATATGCCTCCAAAAGCATTTTACTCTTTTGTTACGATGAAGTTCTAGAAAGGTTCATTCCCTATACTCGCTATGTTACTATCTTCTAGTCCAATGCGTTTAGAAACTACTTTATATAAAACCTTGACATTTGGTGAGTAGGTACGAAAATGATCACTTAACGAAATGACATCAATTAAAAACTCGAAAATGGTGTCTAATATTGTTTGCGCCTGATTGGCCGAGAACAATTTATCCTCGTGGTGTCTCCCCCTAGTGGAGAATACGCGAGAAGAGAGGCAGAACTGAATTGAATTTGATAGGAGACACATGTCTCAAAATTGGAGCCGAGTGCTCAACTATAAATAATTAACCTTAAAGAATTATAAATGTTTATACGTGTAAGTAAATCTGTATTATGTGTGTGCCTTGTATGTCTTTAATATATAATGGTAAAAAATCTACAGTCCACTACTTTAAATTAACTTAACTGAGCTCTGGACAAATATATTTTATTTTATTTTTGAAATCCTTACGTCATTGCATATGCAGTGGCTCCACCTGGTTTTGTCTATGACAATTTTAATTTTCATTTATAATAGATAGACATTAAAAGAAAAACTATTTATGTATTTTCATTAAGTGATCTTCTTCGTACCTACTCACCAAATTTCAAGGTAGTTATAGAAAGTAGTTTCCAAATGCACTGGGCTAGAATATTGTAACATAGCGAGCATAGGAAATGAGCCCTACTAGGATTTCTTCTTAATATATTAAATTTTTAGAGTATAAAATTTTTAAAAACGAAACCGAAAGTTCTGGAATATAGTGAATAACTTTGTATGTTCCTTAAAGACCTATTTTATGCACAATGACGGCTAATTAAGACGGGACCTACAGCTTAACGTGGATTCCGAACCACAACGACAAATGAGCTAATAATTTTGGTTCTTTTTGTAATGTTCGGTATATTTGCTCACGCAGGACGTCAAAACGAGTTGACAATTCAGAACAAAAAATCCATCAAAAGGTGCTTTTAAATTCCATTGCATGTTTAAAATAAATTTAAAGTTGTTATTTTAAAACTCTAAAGCATTACGAAATAAAATTCTTTACAAGTTACTATATTTAAAACTATAAAAAAATCCAGTGCTAACGATAATTGAGAATTGACGGATATGTTTTCGAATTATCGTTTTCATCTATAACGCCATTTTGCTTGGCTTACACTTTTTCGCGTCTCATCGTTTTTAAAACAGGAAAATTCCTTATTGGGGGGTATTCCCTCGAAATAAATCATCATCACCTACATGACGCTCGTTTGACAAAAGCAGGAAGTATATATCATTTTCCTTTGAAGAAGGAAATGTCCTATGACATCGTGTCGGTAATACGCGACAAAAGATTTCCTTCTTCATTTACAGCGAATGTAAGTTCTATTTGTGTATTATATATTTGGTATGTAGACATAATTCTTTTCAATTTAATTTGTCTATCAAAGTAATTGCATTTGATTATAGTTTTATGGTGCAACTTCAAACTAGACATCACTTAGACGGTAGATCGTCACAGTGCTCTTAGGTATTTAATCCATTTTGGCAGAGTGAAGACATAATTCTCGCCAAACCTTGTAGCCTTTTGTTCTCTATAGGGTTGTGGTTTGGCGAACATTATTCTTTCACGCCGCCAAAATGGATTAAATACCTAAGAGCACTGTGACGATCCACCGTCTAAGTGATGTCTAGTTAAGTTGAAGTTTAGTATAGTTGACGTGTAAATATCACCTAACAAATTTGACGCCAATTGGAAGGCGATGAAGTTTCACGTTTAGCAACCTTACTTCTTGAAGAGCAAGCGTAACAGCGATTTTTTGGTAACCCTAGTTGGAATGCTTTGTGATAATCTTGTGCATTTTAAATCAAGCGTCATTTTGAATTGGCGACATTTTTACCTTGTCACCAACTTTTCAAAAACTTGCCCACCCATCCACGTCAACTTGGAATTTACCATTTTTATGCTTTTATACCAAAAACTTATAAGATTGCATTATTCTAAATTTAAACTAAAAGTTGTTTGTAGCGTAGTAACACAGTCAAAACTGCTTACACATAGCTATGTCAAAGTTAACTGCTGCTTTCGTGGAAATAAAATTCGATTACTATAAAATTTAGGATATCCATCATTTAATCGCCGTCCGTGAGTCATTTGTGAAAATGTTATTTTTAAATTCCATGAATATACTTTGATTTTGTATTTCTGAAGGGGTCAAATCTTCGGATGGAGGATTAATTAACCTATTTGCCTTAATTCAATCGTCCTAAAGCTTCGAAGATAGACATGTTGTCGATTACAATGTATTCTGTCAAGATTTAGGAGTACAGAAAGAGTTAGTCAATGGTTGGGTTTTTGTTGTGCTCAAACTCTATACAGGAAAACTGGACCTGAGCTCAACAGCGCTTAAATAAGTTGCAATTGCTCTGAAAGGTAATGCAAATAATGAATTTAGATCAAAGACATTTCCCATGAGTTAATTTCCCTCAGGTTTTTATTTTAATTTTATATTTTGTAATTATTTTTAGAGATCATTTCTTCGTAATCTCTGTCGTAAATACACAAAGAGACCGTTGATTCCTAACAGCTGCTCTAAGCAGCGTCGATTAACTGAGGATACTTTTGAAAGCCAAGAAAAGCGGTTGAAAAAACGGACAAAGGAAAACCCTTAAGAGGAGTTGGTACCGTCTATACCGGTAATGTTCATTTGGCAGATTTCATGTGCTTTTTTCTTAGAAAGTAATTGAGGACTAGAAATAGAAAACGACCTAAGTCCATAAAAGAAAATTTTTCAGGACAGCCAAAAAATGAAAATACTCTCACCTGTAACTTTAAGTTATGATTATGTACAGTACCCAAAAAAAAAAAAAAACAGAACGATGGCTATATCTTCGGTTCTAATTATCGTAGAATCTTACGGTTTGCACCAAAATATTTTGCATACGATTTTCTATATATCTGATGCAATTTCTTTTTCTTGAGGGACCGTTTACTAAGTAAAAGTAACGCTATCTTCGAAAATTTTAATACGAACCCCTATTTTTTATCATTTCATTCGATTTAGAATACATCATTTACCCTAAATACGAAATTTCAATGCAATATGTTGAAAAACACGTCACTTATGAGCGAAAATGTTTCGACCATTTTTTGACCGATCTTCAGGGAGAATTTCCATAAAACGGAAAGGTATTTTTAAGGTTCTACTTCACAGAGGGAGAAATCGAACGGTCAGTGAGGCGTTTCACGACGTTATAAAATACAAATATTCTAAAATTGCATAGAAACTACTTGGATTTATAGTGACATGTTTAAGATTAATACAAAAATAGCAAGTAAACGCAAAAGTAACATAATTTATTTACAACGTTAAAGATGTGCATTCTTCACACGAAATAAATAAAATATCGAAAACTGTAATTGCAGAAGTATAAGGTATACTACTGATAATTAGAAAATTAATAAATATAAAATGTAGGCATTAGTAAACAGTATTCAGCAAAGTGTGATTATTTTACAGAAACATTTCACTGTAAACACAAATGTAACTTGATCGTTGAAATTATTTATAAAATGAAAAAATCACCTGATTCAGTAAAATTTTTAAAGGGTAACTTATTGAAATTGCTTAAAAAATGTGGTTTTAAATAAATGTAATGTAAGGAAGTAAATTTTTTTTAATAAAAGGACACTGTTGAAAACTACACAAAACATATGTTCCACGATTCCAAACACGTTAGACAGATTAAAAATATACATACCAAAAAATAAAACTGCTTTGTTTGTATAAAATATTTTTTTTTTTTTGTAATCTCAAGAAATTCTGTTCCGATTCACCCTGCTCTTCCTATTCACCCTATTTTACGATAATTGAACATTGTGAGATTTTCCACACCTCTAATTTACCTTGAATTAATCTTTGATAGTTTTCAAAAGTCGTCTACTATACGGTCCCTTAAAGTGAGTGTTTTTTACATTTTCGCTAAAAAATCGAGAACTAAAAATCAAAATGAAAAGAAAAAAATTGTGGTGGGGTTTCAGACCATGGTGAATCTAATGAAAGCAAAAAAAAAAATATGTTTCAATAAAAAAAAATTAAAATTGTTTTATTAATTAATAATTAATTATTAAAAAAGAAATTGATGCAAAAGTTGATTGATATTTATGTTTGGCCATTTAAACAAACTATCTTTTGAAAAAAAAGTTACTGAAATATATCAATTATTTAATTATTTATGGCCAAAAAACCAACTTTTTTATTTAACATTAATTTATCATTTTCGTTTTATCATTTAAATTACAAACCATTCATTAGAAAATTACGAATTTTTGTATTTCGCATTATTTTTTAAGCTGAATCCAAATATGGAATAACTAGCTGAATACCCGTGCTGCGCTACGAAATTTTACCATTAGCATTTTAGCGATCAAAAGACATTCATGTATTCTACACTTCAGACGTTTGCTCCCTTTTCGATCCCGACAAATTGATTTATCAAAATAGGAACTTTCCTTTGTTGACATTTTAAACGAAATTTATAATTGTGAATAGTAAACTGGAATAGTTTATTGTGTTTATGTTTGCTCTTAGTTCTAAATTTCAAAGTAGTAGCTGTATTGGAATTAAGTTAATTAGACATTAAGTTAATCCTCATATAGTTTCAATGTTGCGTCGTCTTTTCATCCCTTAAAAATTCGTTAATCGATATTGGAATGACTTATTTTTTTAACATTTGCAAAAAAATATCAGAAAAATGACTACATTGGAAGAGGAACATTCGGATATCCCTCGTTTGGAACATTTAACCCCTTTTCGATCACTTAAAGTGTGTTAATCGAGATCGGAATAGTTTACTTTTTCTATTTTTACCATTGTTGATATTTGTGCCGATTTTCAGAGTTGTGACTATGTGGGAAGTAGGATTTTCGAATGTCCCCCGTTTGGAACGTTTAACCCCTTTTTGACCCCTTAAAGTGGGTTAATCGTGATCGGAATAGTTTACTTTTTCTATTTTTACCATTGTTGATATTTGTGCCGATTTTCAGAGTTGTGACTATGTGGGAAGTAGGATTTTCGAATGTCCCCCGTTTGGAACGTTTGACCCCTTTTCGACCCCTTAAAGTGTGTTAATCGAGATCGGAATAGTTTACTTTTTCTATTTTTACCATTGTTGATATTTGTGCCGATTTTCAGAGTTGTGACTATGTGGGAAGTAGGATTTTCGAATGTCCCCCGTTTGGAACGTTTGACCCCTTTTCGACCCCTTAAAGTGTGTTAATCGAGATCGGAATAGTTTACTTTTTCTATTTTTACCATTGTTGATATTTGTGCCGATTTTCAGAGTTGTGACTATGTGGGAAGTAGGATTTTCGAATGTCCCCCGTTTGGAACGTTTGACCCCTTTTCGACCCCTTAAAGTGTGTTAATCGAGATCGGAATAGTTTACTTTTTCTATTTTTACCATTGTTGATATTTGTGCCGATTTTCAGAGTTGTGACTATGTGGGAAGTGGGAGAATTAGTGATGAGTGAGTCAGTGAGTGAGTGAGTGAGTGAGTGAGGGCTTTGCCTTATATATATAGAGATATTATGAGGTTGCTATTGTACTTTTTAAAGTTTGGTTCTGTTTTAATATGTAGATGACCCCTCATGATAAAAAAAAACTACATACAATTATTAAAAACCTTCCACGATTTACAACGGTACCTTTTGTTTGTTATTTCAACAATTAGAACAAAAGATATAGCCATCGTTCTGATTTTTTTTTTGGGTACTGTATCAGACTGAATTTGAACAATTGCTACTTGAGTTCGCACTTTGAGAGTCCGCCACTATGTTTAGCCTGGTATTTTTCCTTTTTTCTTTTGTTTTTTAGTATTCTTTAGGAAATTTTTCCGTAAGAAAAAGATTTTCGATTTTTTTTTTTGTACTTATGTCGTTTCCATTTTCTAGTCCTCAACTGACATAGATGCCTTTTTTTTTTTTTTTTCATTTCATTAAACAGACAGTTCCTATTCTATTGAAGTTAACTTTTGATTGTAATTCAATTAATTTTTTTTTCTAATGAATTTTCGTAAAAGTCACTCAAGTTTGTGAAAAATCACAATTTTTTTTTTGGCCGAAATAATCCAAAACAAATTTTTTTTCGAAATAGCTACAAAATCTTCCTTCCGTATATACAGTTACATAAAAAAAATATGTGATACAAATTTTAGGAAGATAGTTTATGCAGTTTCTAAGAAAAAGGTACATGAATAATGATAAATGTAATTTTGAGAAAACGCATTTTAAAGGAAACTTTACTTACATTAATAATTACCAATTTTGTCTTCAAAAAATTATTAAAAATACTTCTAGTTGAGGTATTATTACAAATGAGATATCCTTTTAAAGGGGAGAATTTAATTTGCGATAAACAATAATAAACTCAAAATCGATTATTTATAAATTTTCGGGTTCAACTCCCCTTAAAAATTATAACAACGGTTTCGTTTTATCCTTACTCAATGCAAAATTTCGAATTTCACGCTCATATGATCTCGCTTTATTTGTCAAAAATACATTTTAAAGACTGGTTTACATTTTACGAGTCAGTTTTCAAGTTGAGGTTACTAGTTACTATACTAAACTCCTACTTAACTTGACATCACTAGACAATAGATCTTTACCGTGCTCATAGGCAATTAATCAATTTTAGCTGAGTGAAGACATAATTCTCACCAAACCTTATAAACTGTTGTTCTCTACAGGGTTGTTGTTTGGGGATCATTATGCTTTCATGCCGCCAAAATGGATAAATTGCCTATGAGCACTGTGACGATCTACCGTCTAGTGATGTCAAGTTAAGTTGAAGTTTAGTATAGACACTATCTTTTAGCACTGTGTCAGCGCTCCATTTCCTTCCTGAAGAAACCAGTTTTTCACTGGCGTGCATGTAGCTGGCACATCTCCATCAGGTCAAACATTTTCCATCTGATAGCGAGCCAACTCCTATATCGCCAGTGTCCACCAGCAGCTGGCACTATTAGTCCGAGAAGCGACTGCAATTTTTGGACCCCATCGAACATCATTCTGATTCTCTTATAGAAATTGGAGAAAAGAGAGTAGATTACGAATCCACCACTGGTCTGCCGTGGCAAAAATGGACGAAACTGATCAAAAATCGACTTGGAATGAGTTGAACTAAAATCCGATTGCCAAATATGTCATAACTTGCCAAAAAGAGAACAAACTTTTTCGTCTGGCAACAAACTGCATTTTGATTTTCAATGAGAAAAAGTATCCTTCCTTGTGATAGGCACACCAATACCCGTCTGTCCCGACTTGCTAGTGGTCACCTTAAAGGCCTCACATATTCTGGGGGAAGCAAAAATTTTCCTCTTTGCCCTAAATGCCAAAAAGAACAGGCATCACCTCAGCACATTTTGGACTTCCTTGGACTGGACTGGGAGTACATTTATAACTGTCCACAACTAGTGTCAGACTTCATTAATGTCAATGGCTTCACTGATATTGTCTGACGAAGAAGACAACAACAGCAACAACATGAGAAAAAGCGCAAACGATTTTTGATCACTGGCTCGGAATCTTGATCTTCTCACGGAAAACTTGTATCTTTTAAAAGTAAGCCAAATTGGTGACATCAGTTACGTCATCCGTGACGTAATGTTTATTGCCAATTTGGCTCATTTGTGAAAGATGCAAGCTCTAAGGATGCAAGTAAGCCATAGCCACATATCCGAATCGTCTGCAACCTTCTTAATTGAAAATTAAAGAGTGAGGTTACCAAATAAAAAAAAAAAATTCTCAATATTTGGCAAGTTATTGCGCTTTTGGCAATTGGATTTAGTTCAACTTATTAAAAGTCGATTTTTGACCAGTTTCGACCATTTTTGTCACGGCAAATCAGTGGATTCGTAATCTACTCACTTTTCTCCAATTTCTATAAAACACTCAGAATGATGTTCGATGGGGTCTAAGAATTGCAGTCGCCTCTCAGTCAATATGTAAACGGGAAACTGGCATTCCAATCAATGTTTGACATTGATCTTCCAATCAGCTTACCAGCTAGTATTCTTGTCACTGACAACGTATGAAGTCTTAACTAACGAAATTCACTTGCTTAATTGTTTTCCTTTCTATAGGTATTATGGCTGGATCGTTACAGTATATCCTAGGAATCTTCTTCTGCCTGTGGTTAGCTTATGCAGATGCTAGCCGTCCTTACTACACTGCGGCTGTGTTCGAGCATGCTCGGTCTGGATCGGAAAATGACTCGGCTACATTCGTGGTAGAGACGAACCTTGAGTACTACAGTAAGGCGGCAAAAACAGCTAAGTCAAAGGTCTGAGAATTTAAGGGGACTTGGTACCCTTCAAACTTTTTTTTATTTTATTTATTCAAGCCTTTAATGTCTTTATATTATAAATTAAAATATCAAATTACAAAACCAGGTTTAGCCACTGTATATGAATTGACGTACGGTTTTCAAATATAAAATATATTAGATGCTATTTTCGAGTTTTTAATTAATGTCATTTCATTAAGTGACAATTTTCGTACCTACTCACCAAATGTCAAGGTTTTATGCAAAGTAGTTTCTAAATGCACTGGGCCAGAAGATTGTAACATAGAAAGTGTAGGGAATAATCATTACTAGGCCTTCCATTTAAGGAAAATATTCGTTTTTATTCTGGCTTGACTTATTTAAATTTAAATTATCTTACAGGAGAACCTCCTTGCTCTCTTGCCGACCAAACGGTATAGTGATTAGCGTACTAGCTTCTAGACCGCGAGGTTGCGGGTTCGAGTCCCGTGTTAGGCATGGGTGTTTGTAAATGTATGTTGGCTAGTCTAATGACGAATGTTTCGGCGCATTATAGCCCTCGTGTGGCTGACGGCGCCAGATAATCTGAAAACAATCAACCTTGCACTCTTAAATGCCAATAAAGAGTTTTTCACTTTGCTTTCTTTAAATCAAAATATTTTCGTAAACGTTTCGAAGAAAAAAAATTATACGAACAAAGTTCTCAAACATATTTGATTCTATTTAATAAGAGCATGTTTTCGATTGTTGAAATCACACTCTTTGTATCTAGAAATCCAAAACAAAATCTGATAGAAGATACTTAAGTTATGACGTCCTCACCCGGAGAAAGCATTGAAATGGCAACTTCACAAAATTCCTTCTGCACCGAAATGATTTGATATCCCCCCCTTTTTTTTATTAGTTTTTTCTTTTTACTTCATCCTGTTCCAGAGAGGTGGTTCTCTCACATATGTACGCGGAGCCAGGTGCTAGTTCACGAAGTCCTTCCTTTCCATTCCCCAGCCGGGAGTTCAACCAACCAACCAAACAAAACAAAATCTATGAGGTTATGATACCTTTTTTGCTTACAAGTAAGTTATGTCTTAATAGTTCACATATATAGCCAAGAAACTGGTTGGTTACTCATAAAAGTCAAGTGCCAAGCAAATTAATTACTTTTTTTGGGAGCGGCAAAGGGGGGGGGGGGGGAGAGAATAATATGCTTGCTTTTTGTTGAAACCTATTTATGGCTTTTTTTATTTTGTTAGATATTAGTATTTAGGTTCTAAGACTTAGGAAAGTAATAGTTTTAATCTTTTTTCTATTTCAATTTCGAATAATTTATTCTGGTTAGATTTTTAAATCCACTAATTAGCAATCCAAATTAAATACACTATTTGAATTCATAAACGCATTTGTCTTTTCTTATTAGTATTTTTATCCACATATATGTAACCAAAATCTTTTGAATGTTTACAGGGTGCTGACTTGGTACTATTTCCCGAATATGGAATATTTCCTCCCGGAAGCAGGATCGAGCTGAAGAAATTCTTAGAATACATTCCTGATCCCAAAAAAGAACACACTAACCCATGCGAAGAACGTGACAAATATAAAGATAGACCCATCCTGCACAGTCTTAGCTGCATGGCGAAGGACAACTCCATTGTAGTTGTAGCAAACACGGGAGATATCCAAAACTGCTCTGGAGAAGACCAATGTCAATTGGATGGTGTTTTCCAATTCAACACGAACGTGGTCTTCGACAGAGACGGAACACTGCTTGTGAAGTACCACAAGGAACATCTATTCTTCGAGTTTGGCATGGACCTTCCCCATAAGCAACAGAACTCCACCTTCCGAACTGACTTCGGTACATTTGCCACCTATATATGCTTCGACATAGATTTCCCAAGGATGGGAGAGGTTGGGCGATGGCCAGGTGTTGATGCGATCCTCTTTTCTACCATGTGGTTTGACACTTTTCCCCAGTCTGTGTCTGTCCAGTTCTGGCAGTCGTGGGCTCTGGGCAACAACGTCACCCTCATCGCCTCGAATATTCATAATCCGCATTACTTTTCTGTCGGAAGTGGAATGTTCCACGGACAAAATGGCGCCATAGCTTACACCTTCAACCCGGACGGGGTATCCAAGTTGGTCGTGGCCAATGTTCCAAAGGCTGGATACCCACCAGTAGCGCCGAATGCCAGTATCACCGCCATTTCCTCAACCGGCGAATGGGAGGTGAAGGACGTAGACAGAGATGTTCCAATGAACTGTGCAACAAATCTTGTGGGAGATTCGAATGACCATTACAGGTGCTTGAAGGCAAGGCTGGAAAACTATACCTTCGTGAAACTGAGCGATCCTAGTGGCCACGTGGAAACCTGCAACAATGGGATGTGCTGTTCGTTGGACTACTCCACCGATGGGTTCGGTGACGAGCACTTCTTCCTTTCTGTCTTCAATGGCAGCTACAACATGCTGGATCGTTACTTCGTGTGCGAGGAGGACTGTGTCTTGTCGAGATGTGACGCCAACGAGGACATTCCATGCGGCGTTTTCCCGATGAAGTCCAACACAGTGTTCAAGAGTGTTTACCTGCGGGCGAATTTCACCACCGACATCGTGTATCCGCAGGTAGTCGCTAGTGGAATGAGGCTGGTACCACTCGATGAATGGCACCAGCACTCTGTTGACTATCATCACCATTCTGATCACTCGCCCAAACACACGGACGTCAGGTTGGACATAAGATCTATCCATTTCGAGAATCCGAACGGGAGGAGCTTGATTTCTATCGGAATGAAAGGTCGCTGCTTCGAGAGAGATCTTCCTTACGAGCAATAAACCACGCTGCTGATTTACTAACATGCAGGAAGTCCTTGAAAGGACTGAAATTGAAAAATGGAATTAAAATATATTATATTTATAATTACAGTGTTCACCAAGAGATAGCGCTGTTGATCGAAAAAACTCGAATAAAAACTCGTCTGAATTTGTTGAACAAATTACAAAACGATATTTTTAAAATAACCATCATTTCCATAAAAAAAGTGGCACAATTGAAACATCGTTTTGTAGCTTTTGTAATATGTCCAAAATGTTTTTTTTTTTTTTTTAATTTTTCATTTAAAAGCGAGATCTGTTGGTGAAGTTTGTAACTATTTTTGAAAATTGATAGGTAAAATTAGCATAGTTGCCAAAATAGAATGCGGAAAATTTCCATCGGCTTCTGTTTTTTTTTTCTTTTTTTTTTTTCTTCTCCTTTTATAATTTTTTTTTAAATATCTTGTATAAAAGTCTTTAATAAAAACCAGTTTTAATTCGAATTTGTAACTTTTACGTATACTTTTTAATAAAATACAGTGAGCATTTCGTGTGTTTAGTTTTTGCAATTATCAACATAAAACACATGGTGGGAACTTCATAGGAAAGTCAGTGGGGCTAAAAAATGAATCGTTTGCAGAGTTTAACATTTTTGTTTTTAATAAACATCGATTTAGGTTTTTTACAATGTCGGTGGGACAAAACTCACTACACCTACATCTCTCTCCAGGAATGCTCTAGACATGTTATACTTCGGTCGTGACGTACTTACACGTCACGAGTTTCCGCCAGGGGTGACATCTCCGCATTGGGTCGTTCAAACAAGTGCATGCTGCCATCTGCTGGAAGGGTTCCCAACCCACATATTTAACAACAATTTTCAATTTCCCTATAACTTGAATGCCATTAGTTGCGACAGGTTTCGGAATAGATTCACCCCATTTAGATTCAGGCATTTCTGAATAATAAAATGAGTCGACATTCAACGGCAACATTGTGCCAATTATCTCGTATAGATCGTCGGGTTAACTTGTAGGATTTCAGAACGATTCTTAGTCTTTGAGAAGCAAATTAGAGACATTTTCTCTTTAAAAGACCTTCAGAAAGGAATTTCTTGACCTAGAATTTGGAAACAATGCAAGGATAGAAACATCTGCAGATTTATGAGGCTTTTATGAGGCTTTTATGAGGTCTGGTAACTTGGGTTCAAAAAAAAAAAAATCGAATTTTTTTGTGCTTAATTTGAAAGTACAATGTCTTGAGAATATACTGTGAAAATTTCAGACAGAAATTCGAAATATTTCGGGAGTTATAACGAGTTTCCTAGAGCGCCTCGGAGTCCAACCTTTAAGGTCGACCGGCAGCTGCAACCGCTTGGACCCTTCTATTGTTTGCGCTTTTAGTATATTTAAGTTAAAATTCACAGTACTCTGTTAGTATTTGATCGTACGTTGACACGTAAGCATCTAAGATGGATAGGAAAGGAAAAAAACGTGGTACGAAAAGTCCTGGAGATCCAGGCATTAAACGCGTTTTTCTCAAGACATTGTTTTTCTGGTCGGCCCGGGTCCTAACTTTTTTTCTACTGAACCGATTGCTTTCAAATTTTAACAGGCTGTTCTACACACTTATAGTTCTCGTCGGTACTAACGAGAATTTTTTTCACCCCTAACTTTTTGTTTTACAACCCTTTCTTTGCTAAAATAAAAGGACTTTTTTTTTCAAAGTCCGCCATTTTGTTATTTACCCTTGAAATTTAACTTCAGTAGTTCCGACCAGAATGACATGTCTATAGATTAAGAATGATCAAGAATATTTGATTTCAGATAACATCAAGAGCCAAAATCACCCGGGCCACCCACGTGCGTTTTTTTTTGAGGTTCCAACTTCGAGTGACAATAATAATAGTAATAAACTATTACATTTTTTCAAATAATTTTTTTTTATATTTTCAATATGTAAATAAAAACACTCTAAATATTCAAGATAATTAATTTTTATATCCTATAAAAAACCACCCGCCAAAGAAGTCATGAAAATAGGCATAAGTTACCAGACTACTACCTTAATAATTACACATTAAGACACATTTTATTTTCACTTTAACTCAGATTATCGGATAACGATGGCTTTTTTAAGATATCTGCTGTGGCCAAAGTTCTCTTAAAAAAAAAAAAATAAGTATAATTTTAGATAAGAGATAAATTCATGATAAGCTATTTAATATTTTTTTCAAATCCCCAAGATGCTCTTGATTTCTATAACAAGCATTGGCGACCTTGGTGTTCTTTCTGTAAACTGGATCTGAAAACTATCATATTGAGTTGGAGCTTACAGTGGAGGTAATCACGAACTGGTAAAAAACCGACTTCACCCAGTTACCTTTGTTAATGTAATCTAATATAATGCGTTTTTATTTTCTAATTTATCTCCAAGAAATTGTTCCGGGCGATTTTCTGCAAGTACAAACCTTTCCTATAAAATTCATGTTGAACAAGACTCTAGATAATACTCAAAAGTTATTTGTAAAAAAAAAAATCAAAGACAATAAATCTTGAATTTCGGTACCTCGAGACAAGAAATATGAACTATAGTATAACCTGTGTTGCAACTGATACATAAGGGGATGCCATGTAAAAATGTCCGTTCTAAAATATTGTTGTGTTTGGTTTGTTCTCTCAACGACTATTTTATGCACAATAACGGCTAATCAGACTGAGAGCAACAGTTTAACGTGAATTGCGAACCCCAACGATTATCCATGTCTAACTTGGGATTCGAACTCGGCACCTTAGGTATACAAGGCCAGAGGCTTACATCGCAGCCATTAGATGTGTGGCGACCTCATATATCAAATAATGCTTCTGTGCAGCAGAGTACTCTTTTGCACAGAGGTAAAGTATCAGTCTCCAGTCACCATGGTCCTCGGTTCAAATCACGCCGTCGCCCGCAACGAAAGTATAACGCTTCAGATGAAAAATTGTTGGGTAAACGTTAAAAACTGTTAATTTATTTTATACCTCCCACCTGTAAAAATGTATTGTTACTTTTCATTTTGTTATCTAACATTATTATTTGAAAGTAGTCTTTGATAGGAATATAGTTGGTATTTAGTTATTTAACATCAAAATATGGATGTGTTTCTTTTTGTTTGGACTGGGTGGATGTTTTTGTTTGAACAATGTTGGGATATGTTGTTTAAATAGAGCTGAACAATAAACTCGAGTTCTCCACTACGTGTCCGAAGACACTATATGACGAAGCTTTCAGTGAGGTGATTTTCATCAAGAATAAATACAGGAATAACTTAACTGAATCTCGTTTGGACAATTGATTAAAATTGACTGCAACAAATACTCCCAAAGACTCTATCAAAAAATAAACTGAACAATTTCAACCGCCATCGTTTCACAAGTTACAATTGATATCGACTAAAACGGAGTAATGTGGAAGCAAACAGTTTACATATTTTTAATAAAATATTTTTATTTAAAAAAAAAAAAAAATCCAGTTTTCATAAATGCTATATATTGCTAAATTGATAATAATTAAAGATACATATTTTGGTGTATCTGGTCCGTGAAAAGCTCCAACATAAGTCATACGATCCACCTCTAAAAGTTAGGGGCGAATGCTGGTGTAGATGATCAATATTATTAAATTCGAGCATTAGCATAATAAGTTTGCTACACCAGATAATCGGTTATACGGAAAACGAGTGTAAAAGACAGCTTTTAGTGACAGAGACTTCAAAATCCAACTTGTTGAAAATCAGAGCCCCTTTCGTTTAAGAAATAAAAAATAGGAACACCCAAAACTGGATGCGTATCCTACATTTATCAGGATACCTTTTACCAGTTTAAAACATGTATCTTCTTCTGTTCTGACTCGACAGCCTTTGGTGGTGGCCGAGGCCTTTTTCAAAATTTTTTCCACGCTGACCTCTTTTTAGCAAAGGTTTTCCAGTTGGTAACTTTTTTTTCTTTTTAATTTTCATTGACGCAGTCCGTCCATCAAAGTTTGGGCCTGATTCTAATTCGGATCCCGATTGGCTTAAAATGAAAAACTCTTGGTGTTAACGAGGAAGGATCCAATCTGCATTAGGTGCCCGGCATTGCGATTCACTTTAAAGTTAATAATACGGAGATGCTGGTTAGTGCGGTCACCGGGCTTCGATCGTAGGACCTTTGGTTATCGAGCCGAATATCTTACCTCTAAGCAAAAGAGTACTCTGCAGCACAGTAGAATTTATTTGGTACTTGAAGACGACACCACATAACTTCCGTCCAGTGACGAAGGGATCAGCGTCTGATCGGAATTCCAGGTTTGGAATGCTAGTAGCATCGTGGAGCTCGCATGTTGCGAGGGCCCGTGTTTGGATCGCTTGCCGTGATGAAGTTTCTCCTTTGAGAAAAGCCGATAGATGGCAGCATTGTTCAGTCGTACGAAATCACCAATGCGGCGATGCTGGTTAGTGCGGTCACCGGGCTTCGATCGTAGGACCTTTGGTTATCGAGCCGAATATCTTACCTCTAAGCAAAAGAGTACTCTGCAGCACAGTAGAATTTATTTGGTACTTAAAGACGACACCACATAACTTCCGTCCAGCGACGAAGGGATCAGCGTCTGATCGGAATTCCAGGTTTGGAATGCTAGTAGCATCGTGGAGCTCGCATGTTGCGAGGGCCCGTGTTTGGATCGCTTGCCGTGATGAAGTTTCTCCTTTGAGAAGCGCCGATAGATGGCAGCATTGTTCAGTCGTACGAAATCACCAATGCGGCGATGCTGGTTAGTGCGGTCACTGGGCTTCGATCGTAGGACCTTTGGTTATCGAGCCGAATATCTTACCTCTAAGCAAAAGAGTACTCTGCAGCACAGTAGAATTTATTTGGTACTTGAAGACGACACCACATAACTTCCGTCCAGTGACGAAGGGATCAGCGTCTGATCGGAATTCCAGGTTTGGAATGCTAGTAGCATCGTGGAGCTCGCATGTTGCGAGGGCCCGTGTTTGGATCGCTTGCCGTGATGAAGTTTCTCCTTTGAGAAGAGCCGATAGATGGCAGCATTGTTCAGTCGTACGAAATCACCAATGCGGCGATGCTGGTTAGTGCGGTCACCGGGCTTCGATCGTAGGACCTTTGGTTATCGAGCCGAATATCTTACCTCTAAGCAAAAGAGTACTCTGCAGCACAGTAGAATTTATTTGGTACTTAAAGACGACACCACATAACTTCCGTCCAGTGACGAAGGGATCAGCGTCTGATCGGAATTCCAGGTTTGGAATGCTAGTAGCATCGTGGAGCTCGCATGTTGCGAGGGCCCGTGTTTGGATCGCTTGCCGTGATGAAGTTTCTCCTTTGAGAAGAGCCGATAGATGGCAGCATTGTTCAGTCGTTCGAAATCACCAATGCGGCGATGCTGGTTAGTGCGGTCACCGGATTAGCAGCAACAATGCGTTGCTTTATCTCAGTATGTCGTTTGCTCAGACAGTTTACATTTGAAACAAGACAACCCAACAAAAACAACTCTGTGAAAAGGCGCCAAGTTCTTCATGCAATGGTTATGGCCGTGGAAAGTTTTGAGATCTTAGGTAGAGCCAAGTTTAAAGTTGTTGTAAATTACGGGCAATAAAAATTAGTAAAATTTTCTTCTCAAAGTCAAAATTCCCCTGCATAGGCCTAAATTTCGAGTTACAAAAATGCTTGTGTGACTTGGCCATTATGCGTCATTGAACCATAATACGTAACGGCCAAGTGTCATAAATATTTTTTGCAGCTCGATATTTCGGCCTATGCAGGAGAATTTTTACATTGAGAAGAAAATGTTACTAATTTTCATTGCACAACATCTTTAAACTTGGCTTTACTTAAGATCTTAATATTTTTCATGGCCACAATCATTGCATGAAGAACTTGGCGCCTTTTTACAGAGATGTTTTTGTTGGGGTAAATTCTTTTCAAATTTCCATACTAAAATGTAATGAAATTCTCCTTTTCTACGACATCCTTATTCCACAATGAGAACCTCTGATTTTTCACAATGATCCTAACGTTTACTAGGAATGGTGAGAAAGAAAGGATGGGGCGCCAGCAAATAGTTCCAAAACATTTTATTTTTATTTCTGATTCTTCCACCAACTAGAATAACCATAGCTTCCAATTTCTAGCTAGAAAATATTTTAGTTGCAGGTTTTTACCAGGTTATGTAACAAAAACGCTATTTTCAACACTAAAAAAGTAAGCACCATTCTATATTTTCAATATCTTCCATCAATGCTAACATAATTGTTTTTAATGTTTTGTAGACCTAGTAGTATAACTTTTATGAATTAGCAGTTAGGTTAAGTCTAAAACCAGCGTGTTTTTAATACAAATACAAATTTTAAGACCAACAACAGGCTCAAGGCCCAACAAGGTTGGTCGAGTAAATATATATACACGTATATAGAAATAGAAAATAATTTGCATACGATAGTTACATTATCATATATACAACATAGAATAGTTACAGGATCATACACACAATATACAATAGTTACAGGATTATACAATACAATATACATAATGCAATACGATATACAAAGTTGACACAGCGTTTGACAATCGTACTGGAAAAATGCAATACATAATGCAAGCAATATATACAAGCTGACACAATATACAATGGTTACAGGATTATACAATGCAATATACATAATACAATACAATATACAAATTTGACAATCTTACTGGAAAAATGCAATACATAATGCAAGCTGACAAATTTTATAAAAAACAACAGTATGCAAACATAAGTAACCAAATATGGTAACAAAATAACCAAAATTAAATATACAAAGTACAAATTATAAGTTACTTACCAAGCCAGAGTAATCCAGTTATTGCCTATTTATAATCCCCCAGCGCATATCTAACTGTTTCTTAAAACTCTTTACGCTCTCTGAATTTACAACATTTGCTGGCAAATCATTCCAATCATTGATAATCCTATTGTAAAAATAGTGTTTTCGCCCTTCCCTATTAAATTGAGATTTGAACAATTTGCACCTATTTCCTCGTGTCCTATTATCAGCGACAAATTCTAAACCCCTAATTTCACCATGTGCAATAAATTTAAATAACTGGATCAAATCCCCTCTTGCCCTTTTTTCTTGCAGTGCATACATGTTTAATTTTTTCAATCTATCCTCATATGCCATGCCCGAAGTACCCTGAATTATTTTTGTAGCTCTGTGTTGAACTTTTTCTAGTAAATCAATGTCCTTTAAGGTGACCAAAACTGTACTGTATACTCAAGATGCGGCCTAACCAAACCTCTTTACAATGGTAGTATGATATCACTAGATCTAGATGAAACATTTTTTTTTATATATATAACCTAACATCCTATTTGCCTTGTCACTAGCCGCCCTACAATATTGCCCCATCTTAAAATCTTTACTAATCAACACCCCCACTGACAACGTCATTTATTATAATACCTTGTAAATTGTAATTTGATTTTGGTTCCCCATGTGTAAAACCCGACATTTGCTAATATTAAATGACAATCCCCATTTAATAGCCCAATCAGAAATCCTATCTAAATCTAATTGAAATTGTGCTATCTGCTCCACTGAATTAGAAAGTCCCATGATTTTTAAATCGTCTGCAAAAAAACTGACTTTACCCGAGACCTTCGCTTATATCATCGATAAAAAATTATGAACAGAAGTGGACCCAAAACTGACCCCTGTGGCACCCCACTTTTAACTTCTCCTCATTGGGAGTATTTACCTTTGATTTACACTCTTTGCTTTCTTCCAATTAACCAATTTCCAATCCAACTTAAAACAGTGTCATGAATTCCAATTCTTTTTAACTTATGTAATAATGCTTCACGCGTTACTTTATCGAATGCCTTCTGGAAATCAATGTATACTATATCGACCGAATTCCTTTTCATCCAATTCCCTAGTAACCTCATCGTAAAAATGTAAAAGATTAGCCGCGCAAGATTTTCCCTTTCTAAATCCATACCTGTTTACTTGAAAGTAAGTCACTAGTCTCCAAAAATTTCATAATGTAATTTTTTAGAATTGTCTCAAACATTTTACAGATAACAGATGTCAAACTGACTGGTCTGTAATTTCCTGCATCACTTTTCAATCCCTTTTTAAACAGTGGAGTAATGTTAGCTAACTTCCAATCTAATGGTACTGTACCCGAACTATAAGAACATTCGAATACATACAACACATCCCATAACTCTTTAGAACACTCAGTAAGGACTTTTGGATAAATATTGTCAGGTCCAGGAGCTTTAAAAGGTTTCATATTTTTTAACTCATGAATCACTTCTTCTCTATAAAATTGAAACTCCTGCATATCCGAGCTTGTAATCTCTGTAAGAGTCCTCCCATTAAAATCCTTATTGAAGACACTCATTAAAAACGTTAGCCATCCCCTCATCATCATGCATTAAATTACCCTGGCTATCCTCAAATAGCCCCAGATGAGTATTCATTCTTTTATTACCACTGGCATTTTCAAAAAATCCCTTTGTTCTAATATTAATATCTCTTGCAAGCTATTCTTCTAGTTCCTTCTTCTGCTTTCTACTGATATATTTGAAGTTACGTCTAGCAATTTTATAAATTTTTCTTTCGGCCTCGGACTCATTTTGCTTTAAAATCTTATAAGCCCTGTGTTTGATCGTCAAAGCCTTCTTTGTTTCTTTGGAAAACCACATTGGAAATCGTTTCTGAGCTCTCCCTTTTTTAATGAACGGAATATGCTTTTTAGTTGCCTCCCATAAAGTGTTTTTAAATTCACCCCATTGACCTTCAACATGATGCGACTGCTGTCCATCTTTAAAACTAATTCGTAACTCAGATCTTAATCCGTTCCAGTCTGCCTTCTTAAAGTTAGGAATTACTCTCCTATTATCAAATCTAAATGTCTCAAGCAAAATCTCCAATTTAATATTATTATGATCACTATCTCCTAAACGTTTCCCAACTGTTAAATTTTGTATCCTATCCTCATTATTACTGAAAACCAAATCCAGAACGGCTGATTCTCTAGTTCCCTCCTGAACCATTTGTTGTAAAAAGCAATCTTGGACAAT
Source organism: Linyphia triangularis (assembly GCA_963978545.1). Taxonomy (NCBI): domain Eukaryota; kingdom Metazoa; phylum Arthropoda; class Arachnida; order Araneae; family Linyphiidae; genus Linyphia; species Linyphia triangularis. The sequence continues at coordinate 10,530,857 of OZ021725.1, read as the reverse complement.
GTTTAAGAATTCGACCTCTCTATCACTACATACACTATTTCCCTCCCAATCTATATTTGGAAAATTGAACATTTGTTAATATTCATTTATTAATATAAGTTATTTTATTGAAATGTTGTGCGTAGGGAGGGATGGGACACCAATCCAACCCCCAAAATGTAAGTCTGAGGGAGGGATGGTGCATGTTCCATCCCTTAACCATGGGATGGTGCATGTCCCGATATCTCCAGCCGATTAACAATGCAAATTTTTTAGTTTGTACAGTCAGCCTAAATATTTGGCTGGAGATATCACATGCGAATAACTTTCTTAATTGTAATTTTTCAAAATATGTTAGATAAAATAAAGGTTAAAAAATGCACAATAAATCTTAGATAAAAATGAGTAAACTGTTTCTGTCATTTGTCTGTCCAACGGTATAGTCCATGTCTGTGTCCAAACGGTATAGTGGTTAGCGTGCTGGCTTCTAGACTGCGAGGTTGCGAGTCCCGTGTTAGGCATGGGTGTTTGTAAATGTATGTTGGCTTGTCTAATGACGAATGTTTCGGCGCATTATAGCCCTCGTGTTGCTGACGGCGCCAGATAATCTGAATACAACCAATCAACCTAATAGACCGGATGTCACCGCGAAAGATATAACTGATTCGTTTTTGTGGCAAACAAAAAATCTAATTCAAGAAATACTAAAAATGTAAGATAAGTATAAATAAATGTTACAAAACTAAAGTCAAAGTTTGCAACGGAAGATTCTCAAAAAGAAGGAAGAAAACTATCTTACTCTACAAACAAAATTTAAATCATAAAGCAAATAAATACTTTATTCGTTATGTTGTTCGGCACGTTATGTTGAAAATAAAAAAAGTTTGAAGATTTTAATTTTCAAAATCCAGGGGGGTGCAAGTGCACCCCCTTGCACCCTCCTGGGGGCCCCCACGCATTAGTTGTATGAATGTCTTTCACTTTGGTATAGCTTTTGATTACCGTAACAAAACACTGAATCATTATTAGTAAGGAAATTTATAATTACTAGTAAGGAAATTTATAATTACTAGTAAGGAAATTTATAATTACTAGTAAGGAAATTTATAATTACTAGTAAGGAAATTTATAATTACTAGTAAGGAAATTTATAATTACTAGTAAGGAAATTTATAATAACCAACAAAAAGTTGGTTGGGGTAAAAACGTAGTAAATTCGCATAATTTTTCTCTAAACAATGGGGGGGGGGTCAACCCCCCAACCCCTCCCTCGTTACGCCTATGTCCATTACGAGATCAGAGACTAAACCATAAAACAGCGCCACCTACAAAACGACCACGCGCCGTTGGCTTATCTTGGGTGGTTGTTCTCTCTCAACAAACCTGCTTCATAATCAGATGTGACGTCACTACTCATTAGAGGTTATCAAATAGAAATATCTGTGTTTCACTTTGTGGTTTTCGCTTGCTACTGAAGAGGTTTCTTTAAGTTTTAGTATTATAGCTAAGATTTATTTTCGTTTTTTTTGAAAACAGCTTTCTCGGCCTTCAGGGCAAGTATTTGACTATTACTATTATTTTGTATTTGTGTAAAAATACTTACAGTTTTACTTGATTTTTTTTTTTTCATTGTTTACAAACATCTAAGAATATTGAAAGGGAGGAAGGGTAAACCGGTTCTTTATTTGGCTCTAGCAGCCAAATTTGTTGTAATACTTATATTTTATATCCTTTATATTAGCTTCGATTTTGTGTGTGGCTGTATATGTCGATGGCGGGCAAATCTACAAAGGCCTAATTAACTCGTTTGCCGTCATCCAATCAGGCTGAAGCTTGACAGATAGATTCGATGTCAATGACAATGCACTCAATAAAATTTCGGGAGCTGTATTGTCACTAAAAAGTCGATTTTACGGAATGCTAATAAACCACATGCCGTCATCCATTCGCGCTGAAATAGCATTTAACAGACCATGGAAGAAACTCTTTCCTGATGTCTAAACTTTTTTAATAAATAAATAATAAAATTGTTTTAATCAGAATAAATAAAAGGTATTTGGATGTGAGTGCATAAATTCCCATTAATTTTTAATGAACAAATTTTGAAATTTAGTTTCCTGGATATTTGGTGATAGAGATGTTTTTAATATTTAAAAGTATATGACAACACCAAGCACAGGCTGGCAACAGAAACGGTGCTTTGTTAGTGAATATAAAAATTGGCAATGCATATAAAGGATTTATATTAAAAAAAAAAATTTATGGGTTACATTATTTACATTCTATTTGTGGTGGTTTTGATGTGGTTTCGACTGATGAGGTAAAAATTTTAATTTTGGTCTTTAAGAGAAATTGTAAAGGTGGTTGCTATATGGTTTCGTGAAGGTGGTTGAAAACAGATATAATAAGAATACGGTACAAAGGAACCGTATAAGTAAAAATCCTACTATCTAATATTTATGACATAAAATCAATCACTTTTTCACTTTCAACTACCCATGTGTATTATACATAGGATAATGAAAGTATAGCATTCAGTCAAAAAAAAAAAAAAAAAAAAAAAAAAAAAAACATTTCGATTTTTTTGCATTTCTACACCTTTTGGAACACCCTGATTTCAAAAAAGTGATCTAGGAAAAATGTCTGTCTGTATGTGTGTCTGTGGTCAGCATAACTCCCGAACAAATTGACCTACGATGTTCAAGTTTGGTATGAGGGTTAGTGGCGGCCATGGGACCTACCATTAAGGTTTTCGTCAAAATCACGCATGCGCATAAGGTAGCTGCCATTGAAAAATTCATGTTTTTCAATGATTGCTAAAAAATGGCTCTAACGATTTTGATAAAAAATCTCTTTGCTAATGCCTCTTAAGGTGTTCTAAACAACCCCAACTCCGAAATTCCCGGCCGACCAAAGGGTATAGTGGTTAGCGTGCTAGCTTCTAGACCACGAGGTTGTGGGATCGAGTCCCGTGTTGGCATGGGTGTTTGTAAATGTATGTTGGCTTGTCTAATGACGAATGTTTCGGCGCATTATAGCCTTCGTGTTGCTGACGGCGCCAGATAATCTGAATACAACCAAACCGAAATTCCCGTAAAAATGCTGTAATGGCGTAAAAAGTTGAAAAACGAATGCCTTCAACACAGAGTTGTCTTTCCTTACGCATTCCTCATCAACGATCGTTTTTTCTTTTCCCCCCTCAGTTTCAGTTATAATAAAGGATAATATAAGGATTATCGTAAAGTAACACCGCTAAAATCACAATTTTATCAATGGCTTTTTTTTTTTTTTGTAGAATTATCGAAAAAGTAATATCTCCATACTTGCCAGGAATTGAAAGTTGTGCGATTTTCCACACCCCTAGTTTAGTTATTGAAAACTCTAGTATTTTGGCAAACAATAAAACTTACTAACCAAAATTCATTTGCTTTAACTATATCCATAAAATCTAACTCATAAATAAAACAAGCAAGCTTTTTTTTTATCAATTTCAACTTACTTACGAAACAAATAACATTTGAAGAACGAATAACTAATTATAACCCCCTGGCCGTCATCCAATCGGTCTGAAACTTGGCAAATAGATTCGATGTCCATAACAATATATTCTATTATATTTTTGGGGCTGCCACTGTCACTAAAAGGTCTTATTTACGGAATACTAATAAACCAACTTGCCGTCATCCAATTGCACTGAAATAGCATTTGATCGATTACTGAAGAAACTTTTTCTTGTTGCCAAAATTATTTTAATAAATAAATAATAAAATTGTTTTAATCAGAATAAATAAAAGATATTTGAATGTAAGTGCATACATTCACATTCCTTTTTAATGAATCAATTTTGAACCGCAGTTTGCCACATATTTTGCTAATAGAGATGTTATTAATATTTAAAATTAGATGCAAACACCAACCACACGATGTTTACAGAATCGGTTCTGTGTAAACGAAAATAAAAATTGGCAATGCATATAAAGGTTTTTTTTATTAAAAACTTGGTTTTTATGGGTTATAATATTAGTCATTTGGCAGCAATAAAAATTGATTGGATTTTATTGTTTTGACGGATTGTTGTAGTTCCCGTGTGTAAAGATAAATAACATGCAACAAAACGAAGCCCTTGGTTTGAAGTGTATAAGCACGAGAGAAATGAAGGTCCGTCCTCTATTTGCATATAGTAAATGAATCTTTCATTTCAGGAAGAGAATGTTGTTCGAAAGTGTCCTGATCAGCTTGTCCTTCCTCCTCTGCCTGCAGGTTGTGAGTTCGAGTCCCTATTTCTACACTGCAGCCGTATTCGAGCACGCTCGCTTCGGATCGAGAAGCGATGCACCAGAAACTGTAATCGAAACAAATTTGCTGTACTACTCCAGAGCTGCTGCAATAGCCAAAGGAAAGGTAAAGAGATATCCTTTGAGAGTGTGCTATTTAGTTGACATTAGAAAATAATCTGCTTTTGAATGGGGATTTTAACTTATGTTGATTTAAATTCGCAAACCAAAAGTAACATGCACTATCAATTAAAATAAAGAGTATTTATATTCTCTTTGTGTTCTTTACATTAGACACCAAACATGGCTAAGATAAAGTCATATATGCCTTATTTCTGAAGCTGGCACTTCAATTTAAAAATCAAGGATTTTTAGGAAAAATCTAGAATAATCTAAACTTTTTTTCCCCCTAATTTTTTTTTTTTTTTTTTTTTTTTTTTTTACTCAGGTCAAATCAACACGGCTCCCAATCCGACCTCTTTAGAATTTCATAAAATTTGGTTCACTTATTAGATTCATAGAGAAAAGATAAAATGCCAAATATTAGGTTTGAATCTCGTTTGGTTTTCAAAATATAGAGTTTCAAAAATGGACCAAAAGTGCAAAATTTCGTATTTCTTGCTTTACATATTTGGGTATAATTTTTTCCGTAATTATCATAAAATATTAATTTTGGTGTCAAAAGAAAGAAAAAGATTTGATCTTTCTAATGATGTATTATTTACGTGTATTTTGTTAAATTTTAATTTTAAGGTCACACAATTTGACCTTTGACCTTGAATATCTCAAAAAAGGGTATTTTTATTTTTTAAAAAAAAAATATATATTATTCTTACATCAATTCTCTACACAAATATATTAGTCTCATTTTGGAACCGCAAGTTATAAATTTCAATCATAACTGTAGTCCCACTCTTATCCTACAAAAACTGTGTATATGTAAATAGATTTTCCTTTTAAAATCTCTTTATATACATGTAATGCAAATAAAACTTTAGCCTTAATTATTAGCTAAAAATTATAATTATTTATCTTTTATTTTTTTATTTGACTTTTTTTTCGACCATAGAATTAAAATACATTTTGCACAGAAGTTGGTTGATAGAAATGGGTCTGAATGCATGAAATTTTCGAGTACCTGGAATAGTTCGGGTGGTTAGGAATCGTCTGAAGGAAGATTTTTTCTACTGTAAGGAAGTTACATATGCAAACTGCATTCCATCAATAATGGCAGTTGCCCATTCAAATGACTGTCGAGAAGTCATTATCTCATCTTTAAATGGGCGCTGCAAACTGGTACTAGTGGCTAGTCTTTTTAGGGTATCTCCAATACCATCTGAAATTCCTTTACCATGAGCAGTGGTGAAAAAAAAATCATTCTGCTTGAATTCCAAAATCTTTTTTATGGAAACACAGGTTTATACATTTTTTTCGATTTTTGTAGTGAGAAGCTGCACCATCAGAAAAGTACAAAAGTTTGTTAAGTTTCACATTGAATTTTTTTCCCGTTGAATTCGATCAAATGCCTTTGGAATAAGTGAACTGCTGTTGCGTCATGGTGGAGACAGAAACTACTACGAAATTAAAGTTGTCTACGACTTGGTCAGTGTCTCTTCTATAACAAACCACAAATGGATGTATAGTCGCCTGCGAATTATTCCAGTGGAATCTTTGAATTGCATCTTGAAGAATAAAGGAGTAATTTTCAGAAAAATCACAAACAACTAAATATTCACCTGATTTCAGATTTTGTTTACAAGCACTACAAAAAGACGATTGTTCCTTAGCAATGAATGAATGCCGTATAAGTTTGGTAAGTTTATCCAGAAACGAATCAATAAAGTCATCACAAGGGCTCGACAAAGTTTCAAGGGTAGATCGGTCAACATTAATCCACTGCTTGTACGTAATTCTTGCAATCCCATTTTCATCGAAAAGGTCTTCAATGCACCTCCTAAATTCTTCGAACTTTGGACAGTTGCTGCACTCTCCCAAGTAACATATTGTTTGGGGAGGATTACAAACAGTTTTTGATTTACAGGTTTTATAGGAATCTAATGGAGTTTCAATTTCTTTACTTAATTCCTTCTAATGAGATCCAATTAGCATTAATTTCACATTTTCATGGATATGACAAACACAGACGGTATGTGTTCCGCTTGCTCCTGCCAAAACACAGTTTTTTGGTCGCATCTCAGCTAACTTAGAAAATCCCATTTTATAATGTGGAAACTCATCCTTGAACTGTTTAAACGCTTCTTTGAGATTACACACCAGCCTTTTCTGTACATGTTTCCTTATCCCATTAATTTTCATTGATACGAAGTCTTTTTTACCTGGCATAATCCTACTTAAATGATCACTATTATAAAAGGATTTTATACATTTTGCTGTTTCAGGACGTAACGTCTTCCCAGGTCTGGAATTAGGGGATGCAAAAATACCTTTTCTTTAGCAATTAGTTTTGCTTTTCTTACAAAGTAGTTGGATGATCCAAATTTTTTTGTCTACTTTTTTGATTGACCAGTTCTTCGGTAAAACTGTTAGTATTTGTAAACTTTTATCCTTGGTGCTATGAAATTTTTCCTTCAATTGATTTATAATATCCAATTCAGCCGAGTTGGAAGACGAGTCACTATCCACAATTTTCATTACTTTGTTTTTCAAAGCGGTGCTTATTTTATTGAATTTAATTTTTGAATACTTCGTTTTGGAAAGCATTTTCTTTTTTATTGGAGTTTCTTCTAAAGTAAAAATTAAGTTTGACACACCTGCTTCTATTTCAAAAGTACTTTGAGGATGGCGATTATTGCGTGAAATTAAAGACAAGAGTTTACATTTGAATTTAAATTTTGGCATCCCATTGCGGTCCCATTATGAAACTAACGTATTTGTGTAGAGAATTAATGTAAGAATAACATATATTTTTTTGAAAAAAATAAAAATACCCTTTTTTGAGATATTCAAGGTCAAAGGACAAATCGTTTGACCTTAAAATGAAAATTAAAAAAAATATCCATAAATAATACATCATTAGAAAGATCAAATCTTTATCTTTTTTTTTTTTTGACACCAAAATCAATGTTCTATGATAATTAGGAACAAAATTATAACCATATATATAAAGCAAGAATTGCTAAATTTTGACCTTTTGGCCCCTTTTTGAAGCTCTGTATTTTAAAAACCAAACGATATTCAAACCTAATATTGGCCATTTTTTCTTTTCTCTATAAACCCAATAAGTGAGCAAAATTTTATTAAATTCTGAGCGGGTCGAGTTGAAAATGTCACTTTTTTCTGTTGATTTGACATGGAATGACCCTTATGTAAAAATTATTGCCATGAAAATATGAAAATGGTAATAATACTATTCCATATCAAATTTGAATGCAATGGCTATTATTATAGTGTAACTGTAAGCAGGGCCTGATTTACCATTAGGCCCGGGCCTCGGGGCTCCCAAATATGGGGGCCCAAACATTTTGAAAGTTTTCTGAAAATTTTAAATATAATGGTCTTTTTATGGGAAGTACTGAACAAAAATAATAAAATTTTTTTAGTTACACATCCGCAAATTCCATATTTTTTATAGTCACAGAGAGTTAAGTTAGATAGAGGAAATCAAGATCATACTAATTATAACAAAAAAATTGCGTGAAAGTAAACTATGAGTTTTAATTGTAAAAAGTTAGTCTTAACGAATGTAGCTTGATCTGGTAATATTGTTACGTAAGAAAATAAATATTTGCTATTGGGGGCCCCTCTCTGAATGTTGGGCGTACAGAATTTTTTTTTTCTAAATCGGACCCTGACTGTAAGTTGTGAGGAGTTCCACACCCCTAGTTTATCTCAGAATTTTTCAAAACGCATAGAAATGGAAATAAAATCTTATTTTTTTGACCGAATGCAATTTTTTTTATTACCATTTGTTAACTTATGGGTACGTAAAAATTACTGATATAACTGTAATTGTCTGCCTAGTCGGAGAAAATTCATTTGTTAAAGATTAAATTTCCCCTTTGCTGAAGTCAAAAGGCTACTTGCATAATTACTTTCAGTCACCCATATGTTTAAATAGGTTAATAAAAGTATAGCATTCGGTAAAATAAAATAAAAAATTGCATTTTACTACATTTTGGTATATCCTGATTTAAAAAAAGTTGTTTAGAAAACATATGCGTCTGTGTGTACGTGGTAAGTATAACTCCCGAATAAATTGACCTAGGATGTTCAAATTTGGTGTGCGGGTTAGTGGTAACCATGAGACCTACCATTAAGGTCTTTGTCAAAATCGCTCATGCGCATAAGGTAGTTGCCTTTGAAAATATGTTTTTCAATGATTGCTATAAAAACGGCTTTAATGGTTTTGATCAAAAATACTGTGGTAATGCCTCTTCAGATGTTCCACAGATCCCCACCTCCAAAAGTCTTTTAGAAATGTGATAAAAGCGTAAAAAGTTGAAAAACGAGTGCCTTTAACACAGAACTTACTGCCCTTGAGCACCGTTTTTTTATTTTTTTTTTTATTTTTTTTATTATATATATATATATATATATATATATATATATATATATATATATAAATAATAACTTGTCATTGTTATTTAAATGAGTGAAAATATGAAAACGGTAAATAACACCATAAATTTTAATCCAGAGACCAATATCATAGTGTAATTGAAAGTTGTGCTGCGTTCAGCACCCCTAGTTTTATTTTTAAATGCATTACTTTATTTCTAATTCTTTTAACTCAATAAAATGTCATATCTTTCAAATGTTATGACGTTTTGTAATAATTGTTTCGTTTTATATTCGTTAGGGAGCTGACGTCATAGTCTTTTCAGAATATGGTATCATACTTCCGGGAAGCAGGCAGCAACTCAAACCATTCTTGGAGACTGTTCCAGATCCCAGAAGCACTCGCGCCAATCCCTGCGAGCAGCCAGAACTCTATTTTAAGAGACCGATTCTCTTCAAGCTGAGTTGCATAGCAAAGAACAACTCACTTGTCGTAGTCGCCAACATGGGGGACATCCAGGATTGTCAGGGAGAGTCGAAATGCCCACCAGATGGCGTCTTTCACTTCAACACCAATGTGGTTTTCGACAGAGATGGAACTTTGCTGGTGAAGTACCACAAAGAACACCTATTTTTCGAACGCGGCATGGACCTACCAACACATGAACAGACCCCGGTGTTCAAAACCGACTTTGGAACATTCGCAACCTTCGTTTGCTTCGACAGCATGTTTGGGCGAATGAGCGAGGTGGCTCGATGGCCCAACGTTGAAGGTGTTATGTTCCCGACTATGTGGGTGGACGCTCCACCGCAGCTGATGTCAGTACAGTACTGGCAGGCTTGGGCTTTGGGCAATGGAGTCACACTTCTAGCTGCCAATGGTCAGGCACCAGGCGAATCTGCGGTAGGAAGCGGAGTGTTCCATGGACAGGATGGTGCCTTGGCATACACCTTCAATCCGGATGGAATCTCCAAGCTGGTCGTCTCCACAGTGCCGAGGAAATCTTACTCAATTCTGCCAATCAAGACGAGCATAACCGCTATCACCGCAACTGAGTCCTGGGAGTGGAAAGACGATGGAAAAGACGTTCCCCAGACATGTTCAAGCATTATCCATCCAGACATGTCGTCCTCCTACAGATGCCAGAGGGAAAAGATGGACAACTACACCATGGTGAAACTGAGCAAGCCCGTCGGGTACGTCGAAGCTTGCAATAACAGGATGTGCTGCTCTCTCAACTACACCACGGATGGCCTGATTGAGAACTTCTACCTAGGTGTCTTCAACGGCACTTACAGTGCTTTCAATAGATACTTCTGGTCGGAGGAGAACTGCGTGCTTACGAGATGTGATGCACAAAGGGGCGTCCCTTGCTCGTCTTTTCCTCTGAGATCTGAGACCGTCTTCAAGAGTGTTCACTTGCAGGCGAATTTCACCACGGATTTTGTGTTCCCTTCGGTTACAAGCAGCGGTGTGAGACTAGTGCCTCGTACTGAATGGCAACACAAAACGCAGTCAAGATCGGGTAGATCTATCATTTTCGAAAATATATCCGGAAGGAAGTTGACCGCTGTTGGTCTGAAAGGTCGTTGCTTTGACAAGGACCCGCCTTTCAACAGATGAATGTCTTAGGAATCAAAACTAACTTTTTAAGTATGTTCCTATCCCTGCTACGTTATCGAAATAAAAGTTGGAAGTAGAGGATTTTCATATTCTAATTAACTCCAACATTCTATTTGCTGAATCGAATGTCGTTGCTAATTAATTGTACTTTTAGAATGATATGAGCTTTAATAATTACGTGGACATATGGGGGAACTAATTTATAAATGAAATGTTATATTTGAAGCCACATTTATAATTTGTAAAAGTTCTTTTATTGCTGCGAAGTGAAAATAAGGAACCTGAATACTGTGTTTTTTCAAAATTTCTCAATGTTATTACAGCCAAATTTAATATCATTCTTAAATGTTCTTTTGAAATAAATTATGAAATGGAATTTTATTAACATAAAGAGATCATTAAAAAACACAGTATAAATTAAAGTAATGAATTCTCATTACATTAACATACATGTATCATTAAGGCCAATCTAAGGTATGAAAATTCAATGTTTGGGAATTCTTAGAATTTGTTTCTATTGGTTAGAAACTGACATCACTAAATAAAATGTTATCAACATTAAATCTCCAATGTTCATTGAAATATCAGTATTCAAATATTAGTAAAAACGATTTGTGCATGTTAACTAACAATTTCGAGAAAAACTTTATGTCCATTCTTCTGAATATTTTTTATAAAGTGCTTAAGTAGATTTTACCAAAAAACAATTTGTTATAAATGATAAATTTTCTAGATGTATTTTTTCATGAGTAATTTGATAATGTTAAAAAACAATTTAGAATATGACAGACACTGTCACTATAAGGATTCTTCAACATATGTTTTTTTTATGGTACATCAAGTCCAGTTACCCAATTTGGTGACATTTAATCCCTGAAATGTCCACTGTTAACATTGACGACATTCGATTATAACAACATTATAAATTGTAGTATTTTTATAACCAAAATGTCGCCAAGTTGGTGAGTAATCTTGTTATTGAATATCCAAATGATAACTCTATATCGCTATTTACAGTCAAAAAATGTACTTCAAAAATTTCTCGTCCTGTCAAACTTTACAGTTTCTTACCCCAATAAAATATGATATTTGCATCAACTTTTAAATGGAAACTTTTTTAAATTCAATCAAAACAAAATTTGTGACAAAACTTATAACTACAACAATAGCAGTAATGCACGATCGTAATTTCGCGTATTGGAGCGGAAATATGTTTTTTCAATGCTTACTTGAAAACTTGATGGTTATAAACCTTAAACTAACTATCAATAATATGCCGTTTGGTGCTTTTACCCGATGTTTCAGGGATGTTGGTATCCGCGAAACTATCGGGCAAATGCCAGCAAAACCTTGAAAACTATCGGAAAAATGCCGGCAACACTACGAAACCTATCGTGCAAAGACGGAGAAATAATATTTGACGATTTTCGATAACCCGAAAAAACGCCGGTGGTAGACATAAGCGAAATTATTTGAACTTCTGAATCAGTCCAACCGGCGCCAAAAAAAATCCCGATTAGACGTGCGGACGATATAATGTTAATCTGCGTTTTAAATGCTTTCATGCATGAGGTCACCTTTTTTCTCTATTTTGTGCAAGAAGATATGGTGAAAATCCGGCGAAATACACTTAATTAAGGAACGTACGAAATTACATTTGGAAATTGTGGGACGTCCTCCTACTAATGCCTCACGTAGTATCAGTAGCCTTTCAATGACTTCAGTCAGTCACTGGCATGCGCGAGGCACGTTTGAACATGAATGCGCATGCGTAGCTAGAGATTTCAAAGAGGGTGATCGGTATAAAGTATTCTGTTGAAAAATAAACGAAATTTTTTGTATTTTTTCAGAAAAGGTTGCTACTTTAAAAGAAAAATTGCTGGGAGGTAGCGCCTCCCTTCGAAAAAAGGCTAGGATGATCTCTGATTTTATAAAATAAAGAATTATTTTTAAAAATTTAACCATGATGTGCCGTTGTGTGAATTCACGCATGAGGTTAATTCTTTAGGGTGAAATCGATTTTCAATGCATGTTCATGCATTTTGGCGAACTCAGGGTAGTCATCATTTAACTTAGAAGATTGTAACATAAAAAGTATAGGGAATTATCCTTACTCTTAACGATACAAGATTTTTACCTTCAACTTTTATTTTCTCTAAACGTGATATTTCGAATTTCTTCATATTGTTCAGATTTAATTGAAGTTAAAAAAGTCCCTGTTGGTATTTTCAGAATTCTTTTTTAAAGTACCAAATATTTGTGAAATAAGTTTTTCGCAAATAAAAAAGGAAAAAAAAAAAAAAATGTAACATTGATCAAGTAATCATTTAATTGATCATTTAATAAAAAATTCTGATAACACATTTTTTTTTTTTAACTTGGACCGCAGTCAGTATCTTGTATAAAATCTATTTATACTCAAGAATTTTAAACTACATAAAAATTTCAAATTTATTTGCTAAGAACTTTCCAAGAAAAGACACATAAAAAATTGGCAATTTAATATTAAAGGTATAGGATTGGGGCTACTGAGTCCTCTGCACAAACACACTAAACGAAATATCATACACTTCCCGTTCAAACTTAGGGTTAAACTTTATGTAATTCTACTGTTCTTAAGGCCTACAAATTAATGTGTGATAAGTCTGTAACTTTTGCAGATTTCACGAATTGCAGTTTATGGTACTTAAGTGTTGTAACTTTTAACAATGCATTTTGGTATGGATACTGAGCTTGAAGAGACTTTTCATTTGGCATATGTCTACGAATATGTCTGTAGCATCTGGAAATGTTGGCCTCAGACAGACAGATGAACAAAACCTTTGTAAAAGTTTTTCATCCTCTATAAATTAGTGAAACGTTGAAGCTAAAATTATACTTTTTAAAGCATTTGATATAGATTTGGATATAGGATAGCAATTGAATGAATGAATCGTCTTCTGAGAGCACTGAAAACTAGCATTGTATACAATTCAAGCATACAAACAAACACAATGGAAGTTAATTTAACGGATTTAGTAAAAGCAAAGTTCGCAAATTTGGATTACAACTTCGATTCATTTTTTTCGGATACGCATTGTATACAATTCAAGCATACAAACAAACACAATGGAAGTTAATTTTACGGATTTAGTAAAAGCAAAGTTCGCAAATTTGGATTACAACTTCGATTCATTTTTTTCGGATACGCATTGTATACAATTCAAGCATACAAACAAACACAATGGAAGTTAATTTAACGGATTTAGTAAAAGCAAAGTTCGCAAATTTGGATTACAACTTCGATTCATTTTTTTCGGATACGCATTGTATACAATTCAAGCATACAAACAAACACAATGGAAGTTAATTTAACGGATTTAGTAAAAGCAAAGTTCGCAAATTTGGATTACAACTTCGATTCATTTTTTTCGGATACGCATTGTATACAATTCAAGCATACAAACAAACACAATGGAAGTTAATTTTACGGATTTAGTAAAAGCAAAGTTCGCAAATTTGGATTACAACTTCGATTCATTTTTTTCGGATACGCATTGTATACAATTCAAGCATACAAACAAACACAATGGAAGTTAATTTAAAGGATTTAGTAAAAGCAAAGTTCGCAAATTTGGATTACAACTTCGATTCATTTTTTTCGGATACGCATTTTGACGATTAGCGATAACCAATATTGTCAATCAAATAAAGTCCTTCAACGTCATCACCTGTTGCTCATATCCTTTTCAATCAACCAGAAAATACTCATTTTGAAGAGGTAAAATATTTACACTTGAAAAAAAAAAGAAGCCTCGCCTGGAAATAGACATAAAAAACCGGTAGTGTATTACATATGCATGGCGCAATACTTGGAAGGTTGCAAGACATACGGCAGATGAGTGAACTGTCGATTAACTTTGCGTCTCGTTGTGGAAGACCTTAAATATGTAAGTAGTCTATTATTTACTTATGACTATTAATTTTTTTTTTGTCTGTCTATCAATAATTTGTAATTAATAAGACTAAATTATAAGTTAACATGCAGTCTCTAATGTCAGTTGTCATACATCTGTGGTTGTTTCATTTTTGATTTGTTGTAAATATGTTTTTTTACTTTCAATTGCCCTTATATTAACATAAGGTAATGCAAGTATTGCAGTACCCTATGCAAGTGATTACATATTGAATTAGTGATTACGGTAGCCGGTAGTAATTACATATTGCATTACTCTATTTTGATGAATGTAAGTATTGCATTCAGACAAAAAAAAAAAAAAAAAAAAAAAAAATCTTTTTTTTTTTTTCATGTATTGGAGCGTACCATTCATGTATCTGCATGTGTTAGAGCGTACCGTTTTTTTTTTCTTCTTTCTTTTTTTTTTTTTTTCTTGTTTTTTTTTTTTCTTCATTACACTACATATGTTAGCTGCTTTAAAAATAAGTTTAAAAATTAAGAAAACAATTCAGAATAAATTATTCGCTGAATTAAAGGCTGTAAATTTGAAAATTGGACAAAAGTTATTAGTTTTAAATCAATACCGACAGTTAGTATAAAGACAGTTAATTTTATTTCATGGTGCATAAATAGCCAAAAATAGATATGAATGATGGAATTTCTTTGTTTCTTGTAAAAAAGCAAATGAAATAAAATTACCCGTTTATATATGATGCTTCCGCAGGATAGGCATAGAAGAAATAAAAAATAAAAAAAAAAATTTAAAAAAAAAAAAAAAAAATGGAAAAAGATTTTCAAGAAGAAAATTTGAATTCTACAAAGTGGACTATTCATTATACGCAACTGACTATTTCCGCATTTTTTTAAAAAAACGAGTGCAACTAATTTTTATTTATGAAGAATTTTTTTCCGATTCCAAATATTCAAACAAAAGTTCTTTTAAAAAATTAGTTATTTACATATTAAGAAAAGAAAGTGCTCCAAAACCAGTCCGATCAAAATACTCCGCTATAGGTGTGACGTCACGACATCTTTTCGTTCTGTATGGTTATCGTGAGGTTTCTACCGAATAGTTGGCGTTGGTTTGGTAAGTAATTGCTTACAGGTTGGCACGATTTGCGAGAAATTTGCAAAACTGGTTTCCGCTGCTGCGTTTCAAACCAAGTTGTTTCAGATCAAGTGACGTCCCATTCATTTCGAGCGGAATGTGTCGTTTTCCCCACCAAAACTAACAAGTGAACTTAGATTGAAAATTAGAAATAAAAAGAAAAATAGGCAGTGAGCAGAAATTTGTGTGTTTATGCCTTTTTCGAAACATTAAAAAAAAAGGCAGGAATTGCCCATTGACAGTTTTAAACAATTTTAGTCTTTAGAGGATTCTAATGGTATAAGGAAAGATAGTTTTGTGAACTTACGACAGCAGCACGATTTGATTTTGAAAATATAAATTTACAATATGATTTTAGTGACTTCGATATTTTGAATGTGAAGGCTGATTTATACGTTGCCAGTGCCTGGAACACCAGCTGGTAAGTTAATTTAAAGGTCATTGTAACTCATTGATTTGAATGCCAGCTTTCCGTTTACACAGTGCCAGCAGCTGGATCAATCCAGCTATTGAGCGATCATCATGCCGCTTGAACGGGGTCACGGGCGAGCACAAGTGATTGGATAAAGGGTATTGACGACCTTGCAAATAAAAAGAAATATTTCATCTACTGGAGCTTCCAGCTAGAGAAAGGCGCGTGACACTCATCTCCAGTGACTTGAATACAAGATGCTATAGTCGTTGGCATCTAACAACTGGAGAACAAATAGTTCACAGACAGGTAACGCGTAAATCAGCCTTAAGTGGCTACTTTGGTTTACGCAACCAGTTGAAATTCAAATTTCTAAGCAGAGAAAGATACAGATATATAAGTCATTAGTTAGGCCAATTGTCTTATATGGAAGCGAAGGCTTAACAATGACTAAATCAGAGCCAAACATAGTAAAAGTCATTAAAGTATCTCAAATAAGATAGCTCGGCCATGTACATAGGCATGAAGATGAAAATCCAGCAAAAAAGATAACATTTCAAAACCCGGAAGGAAAAAGACATAGGTCACGTACAAGGTGGATGGACAACGTGGAAAAGAATTTGAAGAGTATAGGAGTTAATAAATGGAGGAAGGTGGCTTCGGATAGGGTAAAATGGTTCAAGATGACTGAGACAGCCTTGGCCGGAAATCGGCTGTAATGCTAAAGAAGATGAAATCCATGATTCAATTTTTCATCATTATGCTTTTTGATAGGGAATTGGAATTACTGGAATTATCTTTCACAAAGGCGCCAATCCAATAATCCTTAATCCCAAAAAATATTTAATAAAAAAATGTTTGTGTGATTATTTTTGCTTTTATTTGTGTTTAATATGTGTTAACATCATCAGATAAATTCTTTTCAACTAATAATAATAATAATAAAAAATAAAAATAAAAAATAAAAAAATTTTCATCTGTCATTAAATGACTCAGTGGTCAATGATATCTATATCTTTTAATGCAGGTGTCACCTTATGGTTAAGAACCACTCTCCTCGGAAGATGTTGGTCTTCTGGTCGGCGACTCTCTTCTTCTCTTGCACCTTCTTCTGTGCTGAGAGTGTGACAGTTGAAGCATTCTACACAGCGGCCGTCTTCGAGCACTCCCTGTACGGACCGAGAACGAATTCGACGCCCCAAATGATCGTCCAAGAGAACTTGGACATCTACAAGAAAGCAGCCGCACAGGCAAAGTCCAAAGTAAGTGCACTATAGGCTATGGCAACGCACGTGCTTTTTTACTTTCAATTACCCACATGTATACATAAGGTAATGAAAGTATAGGATTCGGTTAAGAAAAAAAAAAAATAAGAGTGTGGAACATCACACAACTTTCAATTACACTTTATTACTGGTGTGGATTTGTGTCATTTACCGTTTTTAAATTTCCATCATTCGTATACAAAAAATGGCTTGTTTGGCGATATTTTTTTGCGATATTTGTAATATGGGCCTTTAATTAAAAAAAAAATACTTCTCCAAAATAGATATTTTGGGGATATACTTTTCTATAATTCTTATATTATCCTTTCTTATAAATGAAACTGAAAAAAGGAGAAAAAACGATCGTTCATAAGCTATGATCAAGCAAAGAGAACTCTGTGTTAAAAGCATTCGTTTTTCTACGTTTTACACCATTGAAGCATTTATACGTGAATTTCGGAGCTGGGGATGTTTAGAACACCTTAAGAGGCCTTACCACAGCGATTTTGAACAAAATCGTTAGAGCCGTTTTTTGGCAATCATTGAAAAACATGATTACTTTCAAAAACAGCTACCTTATGCTAAAAACGGCTCTAACGATTTCGATTAAAATCGTTGTGGTAATGCCTCTAAACATCCCCACCTCCGAAATTCCCGTAAAAATGTTTTAATGGCTTAAAGAGTTAAAAAACGAATGCCTCTAACAAAGAGTTCTCTTTCTTTGAGCATACCTTATCAAGGATCGTTTTTTTTCTTCTCTCTTCAGTTTCACTTACAAGAAAGGATATTATAAGAATTATCAAAAAGTATATCGCCAAAATCATCATTTCGGCGGAGTTTTTTTTTCTCCCCAAGTCCCCATACAAGAATTATCGCCAAAATTATCGCCGAACTGGCCATTTTTGCTAAATGAATAATGAAAATATAAAGACGGTAAATGATTTAAATCCACGTCAGTATTATAGTGTAGGCGAAAGTTGTGTGATGTTTCACACCCCTAGTTTATGCTGCATAAAAGCAGCTTATTTTTTATGCAGATTGAAAATCTACACATGTCGGCCACTCGCGCATGTTCTTTAAAGTGAGCTCAGTCGCTTGTTTGTGGTCTCCATGGCAACATAATTCCATTTACAATCTAAGCAGCTGTTTCAAGTTCATGGTTTTTTAATTCACTATGCCTTGTATACTAAAGGTATGGATATTTTTTCATTTCAAGAGTGATAAGTTTACAATCCAAGTAATATTCCATTGTATAGTTATTTTAAATATCAAAAATTTAAGAGGACTCAGTACCATAAAAATAAAAAAATATATCGATTTCGAGATTTTCATTTGATGTTATTCTATGCATTTTCACCTTACCTTTGATAGATAATTTTTGTTTCTTCTCAAATTAGAAGTATGTTAAATTTTGTTTTAAAAAAATAATTATCAATGTTAATTATATAAGCCTTTTACCTTTAACCTTTATTTTCTCTAAACTTGATTTAAACTTTAAAGTATCTTTTCTAACTAACTAGTACAGATATACCATTATTATTATTATTTATGAAATTTTACTACATTGAGGTTAAAATTTGGTAAGAAATATCATCAGAATTTTTCTTGTTGCTGTATTTGAATCAATTTTCCAAAAAATGTTTGAGAAAAACCTCTTTTCTTTCTAAAGATTTGGCATTTAAAAAAATAGTTAAGTAAATAACAGGAAATTTTATGTTATGTACAACAATTTAATAAAACAAATTATGTGGTACATCCATCTCTACTAGTTAAACTAGTTAATTAGAAAGGTTACATTGATGTTTAAAATATCATGTTTGGAAAAAATCAAAGTTAAATGTAAAAGTTTCAAATAGTTAACATTTAAAGTTGTCTTTTTTAAAACAAAATATAATATACTTCTAATCTGAGTAGAAACCGAAGAAATACAGCAATGGAAAGGCAAAGAAACATAGAATAACATGAAATAAAAAACACAAAATCGATTTATTTTTATTTTTACGGTACTGAGTTCCCTTAACCCTTTGAGTACTGAATTGTTTGAAGATTTTTATGCCCATGGGACGAATTTGGATGAACGGATGACGAGTCAGACTCGTCCACCCTAACTTCGTCTAAGTAAGCAGATGACGAGTCTCACTCTTCAAATGTACCCAAAGGGTTAAAACGATAACACACCATTATAGCAACAGGAAATAATAATCTGCAAGGAAGTGTTTTCACTGAATTTGAAAAATAGGTCTGAATGAATCCTCTAGAGGGCGACCTTGAGATTGCGACAGACGATACTCCCGCCAGCCTGTAGAGAAGCTACGTCTGGCCTCGTGTATGGTACAGCAATTGTCTACATTTTATAGCTTGATTTCATGCTGCGTTTTTGCATGAAAAAACGCTCGCGTGGTCTTAGACTAAAACGGTGTAAGTTAACGCAAGGACAATTCTAACGTATTTTGGAATAGAGATTCAGCCTGACAACTTTAGTTAATTCCTTGCTATGGGAAATAAATAGTACACGCATTATGATTGGATAATGGAATGCGACAAATCGAATTCGTTTTTGAAGATGGGTTGTAATTGGTCTAAAGCACGTCACAAGTTTTTTCTAAAAACTATTCGCATTAAGTCCATTACAAGGCAAAAATATAAAATAGGTGGTGCATTTCTTTTAAGAAAATTCTTACTTTTGAAAAAATGCATACAAAAGTATCAATTTTAAAAACAAGACTTACTCATTCTTTAAAGCAACTTGAAATTAAGGCATTTATTGAAGCAGCTAGGTGCAAGCCATGGACGGAAATGTCCTGTACTACAAAGATATGGTGTCCTAGTCTTTCTCCTAAAAGTAATTTGGCACCATTTCTGTCCTATTCACATGTTCAATGTAGATGATCAACATATGATTGTTCAAATAAATTAAACTTGTTTTATTTATTTAAAACATTTTTGTTTAGTTTTTGCTTTTACACTAATGTAGCGATAACCTTAAACAAAGAAATTAGACCATCGTCAAAAATAAACATTTACAAAATGTCATTTTGCTGATTCTACACAACGCATTTTTCCTTATTTGAAATAGTTTCTGAAAATCAGTTATTTTAGGTAGAGTTTTCTGGATTTTTCTTAATATTAATTGCTACAGTTTTAAACATTAAAAGTGATTTCTATTACTTAGCGAATCCTGTGTGGGGCTTCTGAATGTTTAGTCTAATTAAGAGCAAGATTCTGAGAATTTGAACCACCCCTGATTCACACCATCTCCGATTGTCCCCAAAAAATTACCAGTTGCTACTGTCTTAATTAGATGATAAAATCTGAAATTATTTGTTCCGTAGTTGCACCGCTCAAATTCTATGACGTGTCAAAGATCACCTTTAAAAATGAAAAAATTGGTGTTTTTGTGACACATGAAAACTATTTTTATCCGTCTAAAACTTCACAAGCAACTTGCCACCTTCATTTCTTCTGTTGTGGAATGTACTAGAATAGATCTTTATAAAACATATAAAAAGATCATGGCAAGTCAATTGCGCAAGGTAATTCAAGGTCATGAAATGTCCATGTTTTCATGTTTTTTACCATTTTCAAGACTGAATTATATCTTGCGCGTTTGATTTGTCACTTCAAACTAGGTGTCATTGGATAGAGCCATATTATTACTATTTATTAATACATAAAACATTGAGGCAAGTTGAACACGTTGGAAGTTATTTGGCTTCAAAATCGAAAAATCTCCGAATTTGACACAAATTTGAGCTTGTACATCTTGCTGAGGAAACAATATATTGACACCACGCTGAGACTATTTAAGTATTCTTTTATTATACTAAATGAGAAATTAAATTTTATTGAGGCAAGTTGAAGAGAAAAAAATAAAAGATTTTTTTTTGTTGCTGCATATTGATGCATTATGTTTTCAAAAATTAATCGATTTTCACTTTTCTCTTCCTCATGCTTATAACAATTGCTTGTAGTATGTCTTTTAAGCTAGGAACTTTGACTGGATCGGCTCCAGAAAGTTGCAAAGTACCAAAGAAAACTGAGCTTCGGATCACGCAATGGCTACTTAAACTCATTGGCTCCTCTCTGATGAAGAAATGTCATTTTAAACACTTTATCTCCACAATCTTCTAGTAGTTTACTAATGTAAATCCGTTTATTGTATATAGGACAGCGTAAAAAGAATGGGGCCGCATTTCATATCCGCATTCTTATCTGGAATTAGCTTTATCTCTTTTATGATATTCTCCATTTGTTAGGGGACAGTAATTTGGATTTCAACTGCAAATTCACCATCCAATCTGTTCCAGGCACAAGTCACGCCACACCTTATAGACGAAGACAATGCCACTCAGCCATAAATTTATAACTCTGATGTTTAGCCCCCAAAAAAATTGCTCATCAACATTTGAAACTGCAGAGGATTTGTCTCTACATATTGTTATAGAGAAGAACATCAAATTTCTAAAATAATAACTAGTCAAGACAAAACCAGTAGTGCATTTGCAAAAAGAATGGAAGCAGTGACAAAACAGACCAATTATGAAATTACTGCAGCTTTTGAAGAACCCACTACAGATAATAAAAATTACATCTAATCAAGTCTTGTGCGCAAATGATAGGCACTGAAACCCAAAAGAAAAGTTCAAGAACCAAAATCAAAAACAGTTTATAATACTTCAACAAAGGAAATAAAACAGGAAATAAATTAACAACCCAAACTGTTGTAAGTATGATGAGCAATCTCACAGTTGATGGAAAGAAGAAATTTTGTTCAAATGAATATTTGACACGGGAACAAATTATGTCACATTTCCACAGAATGAAAGGTACGATCGAAATATGCAGTGTTATTGAAGATGAAGTCATTGAACAAGATGACGAATTTTATCTTGGAATCATTGGAGACAATCAGTTATATAGATGGCATGAATAGATGCAATTCATATTCTCTAAAGTGGGTTCTTCAAAATCTGCAGTCACTGCATAGTTAGTCTTTTTTGTTCTTGCTTCCATTCTTTTTGAAAATGCACTCCTGGATTTGTCTTGACCTGTGATTGTTTTAGGAATTTGGTGTTCTCCCTCTGGCAATATGTAGGGATAAATCCTCTGCAGTTTCAAACGTTGATGTGCAATTTTCTTCTAGGCAAAACATCAGAGTTACAAATTTTCGACTAAATGATATTATCTTCGTCTTTAGGGTTTGGTCTGACTTGTGCATGGAACTGATTGCTTGGTAAATTCACATTTGAAATCGAAATTACTGTCCCTCAACAATTGGAGAATATCATAAAAGAGATAAAGCTAATTGCTGATCAGGACTGAGAATATGAGATTCAGCCCCATTTTTTATACTCAGTCCTGTACGATAAACGATTTTATATTGATAAACTGCTAGAAAATTGTGGGGATGACATGTTTGAAAGGGAATTTCTTCACCAGAGAGGAGCTGTTAAGTTTAAGTGGCCATTGTTTGATGTTATCGACACAGTGCATCGAAGTTTGGGTTTTTTCCGTTCTTTGTAACTTTCTGGAGCCAATCCAGTCACAGTTCCTAGCTTAAAAGACATACAACAAGCAATTGTTATAAACAGGAGGAAGAGTGAAGTGAAAACCGATTAATTTTTGAAAACATGAATGAAAACAGTAATGCATCAATATGTAAGGAAAGGGTGTAACAACAAAAATCATTTATTTTTTTTCTCTTTAATTTGCCTCAATAAAGTTTAATTTGCCTCAATAAAGTTTAATTTCTCATTAAGTATAATAAAAGAGTGTTTAAATAGTCTCAGCGTTGTGTTAATATACTGTTCCCGCAGCAAGATATACGAGCTCAAATTTGTGTCAAATTAGGAGATTTTTCGATTTTGGCGCCAAATAACTTCCAACGTGTTCAACTTACCTCAATGTTTTATGTATTAATAAATAGTATTAATATAGTTCTATCCAATGACACCTAGTTTAAAGTGACAAATCAAACGCGAAAGATATAATTCAGTCTTGAAAATGGTAAAAACATGAAAACATGGACATTTCATGAACTTCAATTACTTTGCGCAATTGATTTGCCATGAACTTTTTATATGTTTTATAAAGATCTATTCTAGTACATTCCATAACAGAAGAAATGCAGGTGGAAAGTTGCTTGTGAAGTTTTAAACGGATAAAAATAGTTTTCATGTGTCACAAAAACATCAATTTTTTCATTTTTAAAGGTGATCTTTGACACGTCATAGAATTTGAGCGGTGCAACTACGGAACAAATAATTTTAGATTTTATCATCTAATAAGGGTATTAGCAACTGGTAATTTTTTGGGGACAATCGGAGATGGTGTGAATCACCCCCTAATGTTAAGTGGCTCAATCTCTCAGAATCTTGCTCTTAATACCAATTACATAAGTTTATCAAAATAACCTTACATGCTTCTATATGGACTGTATAAAATGAAATTTACTGTTTCAGGGAGCGGATGTAATTGTATTCCCTGAATACGGTTTATTTTCACCAACTGACAGACTCAAACTGAAAGACTTTTTAGAAAAGATTCCTGATCCGAAGAAAACTTTCACTAATCCGTGCAAGGAGAAAGAAATCTATTCTCAGCGACCAATCCTCATGTCCCTCAGCTGCATTGCGAGATCAAATTACATGTTCGTGGTGGCCAACATGGGAGATATCCAGAAATGCGAAAGTCATGACAAAGAGTGTCCATCCGACGGGGTTTTTCACTTCAACGCCAACGTAGTCTTCGACAGGGAAGGAGTACTTGTGCTCAAGTACCACAAAGAGCACCTTTTCTTCGAGCTTGGAATGGACTTGGCAAGAGAGCAGCACCCGGATCCTACCTTCCAGACGGATTTTGGCAGATTCGCAACCTTCATCTCTTTCGACATCTTCTTCAAGAGGATGGGGGATGTTTCCCAGTGGTCAAACGTCGATGGCATTATGTTCCCAACCATGTGGGCCGAAACAGCGCCCCAGTTTATGTCTGTGCCATTCTGGCAGGGATGGGCCATGGGCAATAATGCCACTCTCATAGCTGCAAATGTCCATGTTCCGGGTTACTTCGCCATGGGCAGCGGCATATTCTATGGCAGGAACGGAGCCCTGGTCTATACTTACAATCCGGATGGACTGTCTAAGCTGACCGTGGCTAGAATCTCGAAAAGAGGGTTTGAGTCTGTTCCTCCAGAAGACAGCGTGACTTCGATCACCAAAGATGAGTCCTGGAGCCACAAACAAGACGGCAAACACGTCCGGCTGGAATGTTCGAGGCTAATTCTGAATGACACTGACAAAATCTACAAGGAGCATCGTTGTACGGAAGAGAACATGAGCAACTACACCTTCGTTAAACTGACTAAAAGCAGTGGGCACGTGGAAGCGTGTCACAACGGAATGTGCTGCTCGCTGGACTACAGTGCAAAAAAGATGTCCGAAAGGTTTTATCTGGGTGTGTGGAACGGGACATACGATGCTTTTGGAAGGTATCACTGGTGCGAGGAGAATTGTGTTCTGGTGAGGTGCGAGGCGTTGGGCGATAGGCCTTGTGCCACTTTCCCCGCCAGATCCAAGACGGTTTTTCATCAGATCCAGTTACGAGCTAATTTTACAACTCAGTTCGTGTATCCTACCACGGTGAACAGTGGAATGAGACTCTTGCCTCGAAATGACTGGATATACTCGCAGTCAGGCAGTGAGAATACGATAAGGTTCAAAAACCAGACTGGAAGGAGTTTTATCGTTGTAGGACTCAAAGGTCGCTGCTATGACAGAGACCCTCCATATGTACGATAAGTGCATTATGGGAAAATAACGTGAAGCTCTTATTTCCCTCTGGATATTTCTTGATTTGGAACTCGATTGAAAACTGTGTTTATGAGAATATCAATGGATGGATATGGTTCCATTTACTTTTTTTTTCTCTTCCAAATATAATATTTTGTAAAAATTAAGATATTTTGAATGGTGCCGATTGCATGCATGGACATAAATTTCAAGTATATCACATTTTGTCTTTGGTATCCTTAACTAAGAATTTATAGCAGGTATATTTTACATCATACAGATGAAATGGCTTTGGGTCACAGGACATGAAAAATTAGACTTTTTTGAATATCTTTTCACGCCATTTTTTCTCACTATTCAGTTCCTCCACACATTACAAAAAAAAAAATAATAATAATAATCTTCTTCTATAAGTCTAAAATTGTTTTAAGTGTTTGTTGAAATTAAAACTATCATATTTCACATCAATTTTAATTTTTGTATATGTGACGACGACAGCATTAAATATTTAGACAAGAATAAGGAGTAAATTAAAAAAAAAAAAAAAAATCCTAAATTCTTCTTCTACTTTTAATTTCAAAATTTGAGAATATTAAAGCGATTAATAAAAACTTAGATTGCAGAGTTTGCCTTAAAAATGACCATAAGAAAAAGAACCACTTCATAGTTAAACTGTTGATATTTCGTTGGATAAAAACACGTGTTCACTAAATATAAATATTGTTAAAGTAAGCATTGCATATTGGTTGATCAATGAACACAAGTTACTTTATTTAAACTCCAGACGAATGTGAATTGTTCAAAAACAGATATTACGTGTGACGTTCCAGACAACCACGCTCTATTTTCAATGTGATAAATTACACAGGTGAGGAAAATTCAAAGTACAGCTTTAACAGAATTAATCTTCATATAAAAAACAATGCAACAAGTCAGTACTTTATAGATAAAGCAGCCAGAGCAAAAATCCCACACCACCCAATCAATGCAATACTTAACTCTTCCTACTAACCTTTTTCGCATTGCGATCTTCTACCAGACACAAAAAGACATCAAATGAGTCTTCCCGTAGTATAATCCTCCTTGAAGTTGTACTTAGAAATCGACACACGAAATTTCCGAACACGCAACAAAGACCGATTATTGCAATGAACAGAGAACTAATGGTATAAACATTCCCATTAAGAAACGCTCAATCTTTTGAAGTGATTGCAACTATACCATGATACCCTCCTACAAAATTCCAATAAAACCTGCGATTCCTGTACAGTTTGCGATCATACCATGTTAATTTCCATAGTATTTCATTAAAAGCAGTGAACGAAATAAAAAGATAGCTATCGTAGGTAATAATCCATTGTGCTTGATTTATATCCTGTAAGTATTTAAAAATGATAAGTACTCATTTAGTAAAAGAATTGCGCCGCTTAAGCTTGAATACAATTCATGTATTATATTCACAGATTATTGTCTAAATTATTTATTTTGTACAATCTATAAAGATTATTATAACTAAATTATCGCCCTTGTTATTTTTGATACCTTGAATTTTTCTATATTAGGTCCATACGAAACGTTTTCATTTACAAAGAAATACTCATTCCTAATAATTACAGCTATTAGAAACCTTCCCATTTCCAGACAGAGAAATTTAACGTTCACATTTCTCAGTCTCTATAGTTTAATAATAGAATAGTATAAGTGAACAAAGCACCAAGCACGGCCAAAATGGAATTTCGCGTGTAATGAAAGATGTCGCAACCAGTCAAGACGATATTCTCTCTCTCGTACAATCCTTTTTCGTAACGTGAGACTTCCACCGATCCAAGTTCTATCATAATCA
Source organism: Linyphia triangularis (assembly GCA_963978545.1). Classification (NCBI taxonomy): domain Eukaryota; kingdom Metazoa; phylum Arthropoda; class Arachnida; order Araneae; family Linyphiidae; genus Linyphia; species Linyphia triangularis. The sequence goes on along the minus strand of OZ021725.1, from coordinate 10,504,110 downwards.
TCTGAGTTTTCTTTGAGAACTCCTGCTTGAAGTTGGCCATCGAAATCGGCACCCCTCCTGCATACCAAAGGCAAGCAATCGAACAGAATAGCGAACTGACTATAGAGATAGTCATCAGAATAGAGTTGCTAATTCGGTCAACGGAACCAAACAGAAATATAGCTATCATAGAGCTGCCATGGGACATATGTGCGACGAATATAAAGAAAGATGGCACAGAAAACGTATTCTGCAGATCGTTCAAAACGTCTTCCACATTAGCTTCTCGTCTAAGGATGTCTACTTGTTTCGCCATTGTAAAGCACTCTAGCGGACATTTCTTAATGTCTTCTGTAAGACTTTTCAGTGCTTGACTACAACGATGACATACCGATAGGTAAAGCAGCATGATCAAGTTGGTTAGAGTGGAGCAGACGAAAGTGCGGGAAAAAGACCATGTAAGAACTAATATGACCTTTATATAGGCAGATTTCAATTCAAATCCGAGCACTGAATTTGGAATATGCTCAGTAGAAACATAATAAATTACGAAGGATACGTAAATTATAAGTGGAATGAAAGTGAGACACACACAAATGTTCATCTTCTTGTTTGAATCTATAGTGAGGTTATAATTTTCAAGGTTTCGAAAAAGAGCAGACAATTGCTTTTTTTTGCATCTCAAGGTGTACCAAGCTAACGTGCTTAATATGTAAGAAATAATGTGAACTATTAAAAGTTTCAATTTTTGAGCACTACCATTACTAAAGGCCAATATTGTACAGTACTCTAAAAAAACGTAGACTAACGTAGCATAGAGAAGGAAAAGTACACATCTTCCCAGGACGGATTTGTCTGAATTTGAACAAATTCGTAACCAAAACAATAATTCATTCAGATAGTTCTTTCTTTTGGGATCGTATTTTGCGTTATTTTTCTTGATGTCAACCTCTTTTGGTAAACTGTGACTTTCGTGGAAGCCAAACTGACAGCTTAAATTATTTGCCATATGTACTCTTGAATTTTTTAGATACATGTTGGGCTACGGTATAATCTATGTAATAATTAATTCGACTCAGTCACAATTCTTTCATATGATATTCAATTTGCGAAAAACTTAGTATTTTGCTATTATAAAATCTGCCCCATTAAAAGAAAAAGAAAGGCAATCTAAAGTTATAATAAAAACTTTTCTCGTTTTAATATTTTCTTTAGAGAATGATGAGATATTAATTACCTCGCTAAAGTTTTTTAAATTTTCCAAAAAGTTGCGTAGCTTCTTTTTAATGATTCTTCATACTTGCTCTTCAGACTAGAAATACTTGTTCAGCTAAAGCTGAAAAACATTCATTAAATACGAATACTACAGTCTCAATATTTTTTAATAAACTATAATTCTTCATTAACTTGTTGTCTTTAGTTATTACGTTTTTACCATTCCCAGAAAGAGGAGTAAAATGATATTAATTTCTATAGGACGAGGAATAAGTTCTCTTCAAACGACTTTACATAAAAATGAAGATTTAACTCACCTCAGAAAAAAAAGCACGAAACATTACAGTTTTTCTCTATCATAATAACAATGTTTCTAATAGATCATTTTTACAATCCTACATGTAAACAATCAATAACCAATTAAATGTAAGTGCTCATTCAAAATCTTTAACCAATAGACTTCCTCGTCTTTCAACTTTTTTAATTAAAAAGACCATTATCAATAATATGCAATAAAAACAATTATCTAAGTAATCCTATTTTGTAACTCTTGAAAACAATTCGAAAATCTTTCATACAATGCTTTCAAGCAAAGGCTTTCATTTTGTTTCAATAACGTGAAGACAATGTTGAATGAAACATTTTATTTCGGAACTTTTTATAAAATCTTGCAAATTACTTTGATGATTACTTTCGCACTTGGAGCAATCTTGCGAAGTATACCATCAAAATATTATCTTATTTATTGATTTTCTATTATTCTATATATCCTCTGTCGTATTATAAAAATATTTCATTAGGGTTAAAAAGATAGAGTATAAAATTTTCGATTTATCTTCATGTCATAAAGGAATCTTGAGTAAAATTAATTAAAAAAAAAAAAAAAAAAAAAAAAAAAAAAAAAAAAACACCTCTATAATCAATACGTGTGAGTACAGTATATTTCAAGAGACTGAATTAGAAACGATGTCTGAATTTGACTTAAGCCCTTAATCCACAAACACAAGGTTGCTACGATGTCGTCAAAATCATGCATGTGGTCAGGCAGAATGTAACGGCCATGAAAGTTTTGTTTTTCACCAATCGTAAAAAAATTGTTTTTTTAATTTTCTATCAAAACTCTTTTTTAACTGTGATTTATACATTTTTACCTGTTTGATTTTAAGTAGAAGGTTCTACAAAAGTAGCCGATTAGGTATTTTATCAAAGTGAAAAATACAGAGTGTAAACTGCTGATAAAGTAAATATATTGTGTAACCAACGTGAACAAAAGATCTCGGGTTAAATTTTAAACTTGCTTTTAATTACAGTTACTAAAGAACAAACAAAGAAACATTTAAATTTAAATAATTGATACAAACAATACATTAGAGTACAATACAAAAGGAAACATTCTCTATCTTTATTCATACTATAAATCGTCTGTTATAAGAGTGATTATAAAGTAACTATACATTCTTGTGATAATTACATTTTACAGCACAAATTATAAGTAATCAAACACACATGAGGCGTTCCATGCGACAAGGGCAAATTCGCCAATCCCTTTATTTATTTATTTATTTATTTATTTCTTTATTTATTTATTTCAATAGAAAGTTCAATAGGACAATCTAAGGAATACAACAACATGGTTTATTCACCCTTTCTGTTTGAAGCTTTGGCATGCAGAACGTGGACGCTAACGATGTGAGAAACGGCAAAAATGTCTTTTTTTTTTTTTTTTTCTCTTGAAAAAAAAAAAAAAAAAAAAAAAAAAAAAAAAAAACAGTTTTGGCGGATTCGCCTAGGGTCGTTACATGAGGGGGGGGGGGGGGGACAAGCCGGGCTCCTGCCCGGGGCAGCAAATAGTCTTTAAAATTAACTAGTTTATGAAGAAAACGATTAAACCAAGATTCATTTGATTACTTAAGACAAATTAATAGGTGAATATTTAATAAAATTTGCTTTTATTATGTTTCACGAACTTTTATGTATAAGTACCCATTCACTTCAAAAATACTCAAGCATGAGAACAATATAAGAAAGTTGAGGTATGTAGTTTTTAAATAAAAACACGTTTTGAAAGATGAGTTGAGTTTTTGTGTATTAAAGCCCAAAACCGAAACAAAAATACAGAGCAATATACACTCATGTCCATAAATTAAGGATAATTCAGTTTTTCCCTAATAACTTCTCAGTGGAGCAGCATAGACACTTGGAATTCACTTCAAAGAGACATCTTTATGCAACATAATGAAAATTAAAATAACTCAGTCGCAAATTGAAATGCAAAGTGTACAGCGGGGCATATGCAAAAGAATGGAGTACCATTAGTGTGCAGTTGTACAGATGCATTTACATTAAAAATCACTCAACTCATGGAGTGGACTTCTACTGTGAGATATGATCTCCCCTGTCATCAGTGTTTACTTAGCACTGTATTATCATACTTAACATGAGTTACTTGATGAATTGTAGTGGCTAAATTGCTCGCCCCACCTTTTGAACTGTTTGTAAGTGATGGAAAGTTCCTAATACATCAAGTCTTAAGACAATTCATATCGTAGAAGCGTCCCACACATGCTTGAAGAAATTTGGATTAGAGGAGTGACCTGGCTTACTTATAGGGGCGATATTCATATTTATTAATCGCTTATCCAAGGCAAAAGTGGAATAAAATTTGCCATAAGTATCAATAAATACGATTTAGAAACCGATATATCACCATTAAAAAATTGTCGAGATCAAGTTAACATAGTTACAGGGAAAAGGTGGAACTTAATTATCTTTTGGTCTCTTGGGGAGCTTATGTAACCAAGTCAACATACTGCCCCCAAAGACCAAATCTTTTTAACATCAGATACTTTTTACTGAAAATAATTTTGTCAATCTCATGAGTAATATTGGACATCAGAGGATCTGTAGAAAGGTGGGAACTTGATATTTCATGGTAAATGCCAGTTCAAGATAATGATTTGGTGGGAAAAGAGTTTTGGTCTTTATGTTCATTTTGTTGAATTTATTTAATAGGCTTCAAAAGAGCGCAAAAAATAATTAAATTCCACTTTTTTACTGTAATTACGTTAACTTGATTTAGACACGTCTTTAATTGTGAAATATCAGTTTCAAAATCGCGTTTATTGATAGTTATGGTTTATTTTATTCCACTTTTGCTTTGGATAAAGGATTAAAAATATGAGTATCGCCCCTATAAGTAAGCCAGATCACTCCTCTACTCCAAATTTCATCAAACATGTGTGGGATGCTTCTACAATATTCACTGTGTAAAGATTTAATGCATTGGGAACTTTCCCTCACTTGCAAACATTTCAAAAGGAGGGACGAGCAATTTAGGCGCTAGAATTCATCAAGTAACTCATGTTAAGTATGAGAATACTGTGCCAAGTAAATATTGAAGACAGAGAAGATCATATCTCACACTAAAAGTCAACTCCATGTGTTGAGTGATTTTTAATGTAAATGCATTTGTACAACTGCACACTAATGGTACTCCATTCTTTTGCATATGCCCCGCTGTACACTTTGCATTTCATTCTGCGACTGAGTTGTTTTAATTATCGTTTTGTTGTATAAAGATGTGTCTTTGAAGTTAATTTCAAGTGTCTATGCTACTCCACTGAGAAGTTATTAGGGAAAAACTGAATTATCCTTAATTTATAGACATGAGTTTAGATAAAATATCAAAATATTTCAAGGAAACTGCTCACAAGCATAATAAATTCCAGCTCAAAAATGTATAAAATAAAAAACGACCCTTTGTATTATAATGTAAACTAGCTGAATACCCGTGCTGCGTTACGAAATTTTACCATCTAGCATTTTAGCGATCAAAAGACATTCATGTATTCTACACTTCAGACGTTTGCTCCCATTTCGATCCCGACAAATTGATTTATCAAAATATGAACTTTCCTTTGTTGACATTTTAAACGAAATTTATAATTGTGAATAGTAAATTGGAATAGTTTATTGTGTTTATGTTTGCTCTTAGTTCTAAATTTCAAATTAGTAACTATATTGAATTGAGACATTAAGTTAATCCTCCTATAGTTTCAATGTTGCGTCGACTTTTCATCCCTTAAAAATTCGTTAATCGATATTGGAATGACTTTTTTTTTTAACATTTGCCCTTTTAACATTTGCACCAAATATCAGAAATATGACTACATTGGAAGAGGAACATTCGGATATCCCTCGTTTGGAACATTTAACCCCTTTTCGACCCCTTAAAGTTGGTAAATCGAGAACGGAATAGCTTACTTTTTCTATGTTTAATCTTTTTTGACATTTGTACCAATTTTTCGAGTTGTGACCAAATAGGAAGTGGGACATTCGAATATCCCTAGTTTGGAACGTTTAACGCCTTTTGCAAACCTTAAGTGGGTTAATCGAGATCGGAAATCGAGTGGATTAGAGTCAATTACAAGGCTGTCAACGTCCATTGTAGCACATGGCTCGTACTACAGTAGACGTTGGTAGCCTTGTAATTGGCTCTAATCCACTCCGCTCTGATCTGCTCTGCTTAGCGATAGTGGACGCCAAGCTTTATACTTGGGATGAGAAAAAAACACTTTTAAGTTTATTTTTAAATCCTTTATATTAACTTCGTTTTTGTATATATATTTGTTTGTGGGAGCCGAATCTGTGGAGGCCTAACTAACCCCCTTGCCGTCATTCAATCGGGCTGAATTTTGGCACGTAGATTCAATGTCAATGCATTCTATAATTTTTTGGGGCTGTTACTGTCACTAAAAGGTCGTTTTTACGGAATACTAATAAATCAACTTGAGTCATTCAATCGGATTAAAATGCGACCATTGTTGAAACTCTTTCTTGTTGCCACATTTTCTTTTAATAAATAATAAAATGGCTTCAATCAGAATAAATAAATGATATTTGTACGGACGTTCACGTTAATTTTTAATAAATTAATTTTGAAACATTGTTTGCCAATGATAAAAATGTTTTTGATACCGGCGCTGTGTTCATGAATATAGCAATTGACAATGTATATAAAGGATAGAAAGTTCAATAGGACAATCTAAGGAATACAACAACATGGTTTATTCACCCTTTCTGTTTGAAGCTTTGGCATGCAGAACGTGGACGCTAACGATGTGAGAAACGGCAAAAATTTTCTTTGGTTTTTTTTTTCTCCTGAAAAAAAAAAAAAAAAAAAACAGTTTTGGCGGATTCGCCTAGGGTCGGTTCATGAGGGGGGGGGGGGGTCAAGCCGGGCTCCTGCCCGGGGCGGCAAATAGTCTTTAAAATTAACTAGTTTATGAAGAAAACGATTAAACCAAGATTCATTTGATTACTTAAGACAAATTAATAGGTGAATATTTAATAAAATTTGCTTTTAATATGTTTCACGAACTTTTAAATGTAAGTACCCACTCACTTCAAAATACTCAAGCATGAGAACAATATAAGAAAGTTGAGGTATGTAGTTTTTAAATAAAAACACGTTTTGAAAGATGAGTTGAGTTTTTGTGTATTAAAGCCCAAAACCGAAACAAAAATACAGAGCAATATACACTCATGTCCATAAATTAAGGATAATTCAGTTTTTCCCTAATAACTTCTCAGTGGAGCAGCATAGACACTTGAAATTCACTTCAAAGAGACATCTTTATGCAACATAATGATAATTAAAATAACTCAGTCGCAAATTGAAATGCAAAGTGTACAGCGGGGCATATGCAAAAGAATGGAGTACCATTAGTGTGCAGTTGTACAGATGCATTTACATTAAAAATCACTCAACTCATGGAGTGGACTTCTACTGTGAGATATGATCTCCCCTGTCATCAGTGTTTACTTAGCACTGTATTATCATACTTAACATGAGTTACTTGATGAATTGTAGTGGCTAAATTGCTCGCCCCACCTTTTGAACTGTTTGTAAGTGATGGAAAGTTCCTAATACATCAAGTCTTAACACAATTCATATCGTAAAAGCGTCCCACACATGCTTAAAGAAATTTGGATTAGAGGAGTGAACTGGCTTACTTATAGGGGGGATATTCATATTTTTTAATCGCTTATCCAAGGCAAAAGTGGAATAAAATTTGCCATAAGTATCAATAAATACGATTTAGAAACCGATATATCACCAATAAAAACTTGTCGTGATCAAGTTAACATAATTACAGGGAAAAAGTGGAACTTAATTATCTTTTGGTCTCTTGGGGAGCTTATGTAACCAAGTCAACATACTGCCCCCAAAGACCAAATCTTTTTAACATCAGATACTATTTACTGAAAATAATTTTGTCAATCTCATGAGTAATATTGGACATCAGAGGATCTGTAGAAAGGTGGGAACTTGATATTTCATGGTAAATGCCAGTTCAAGATAATGATTTGGTGGGAAAAGAGTTTTGGTCTTTATGTTCATTTTGTTGATTTTATTTAATAGGCTTCCCAAGAGCGCAAAAAATAATTAAATTCCACTTTTTTACTGTAATTACGTTAACTTGATTTAGACACGTCTTTAATTGTGAAATATCAGTTTCAAAATCGCGTTTATTGATAGTTATGGTTTATTTTATTCCACTTTTGCTTTGGATAAAGGATTAAAAATATGAGTATCGCCCCTATAAGTAAGCCAGATCACTCCTTTACTCCAAATTTCATCAAACATGTGTGTGATGCTTCTACAATATTCACTGTGTAAAGATTTAATGCATTGGGAACTTTCCCTCACTTGCAAACATTTCAAAAGGAGGGACGAGCAATTTAGGCGCTAGAATTCATCAAGTAACTCATGTTAAGTATGAGAATACTGTGCCAAGTAAATATTGATGACAGAGAAGATCATATCTCACACTAAAAGTCAACTCCATGTGTTGAGTGATTTTTAATGTAAATGCATCTGTACAACTGCACACTAATGGTACTCCATTCTTTTGCATATGCCCCGCTGTACACTTTGCATTTCATTCTGCGACTGAGTTGTTTTAATTATCGTTTTGTTGTATAAAGATGTGTCTTTGAAGTTAATTTCAAGTGTCTATGCTACTCCACTGAGAAGTTATTAGGGAAAAACTGAATTATCCTTAATTTATAGACATGAGTTTAGATAAAATATCAAAATATTTCAAGGAAACTGCTCACAAGCATAATAAATTCCAGCTCAAAAATGTATAAAATAAAAAACGACCCTTTGTATTATAATGTAAACTAGCTGAATACCCGTGCTGCGTTACGAAATTTTACCATCTAGCATTTTAGCGATCAAAAGACATTCATGTATTCTACACTTCAGACGTTTGCTCCCATTTCGATCCCGACAAATTGATTTATCAAAATAGGAACTTTCCTTTGTTGACATTTTAAACGAAATTTATAATTGTGAATAGTAAATTGGAATAGTTTATTGTGTTTATGTTTGCTCTTAGTTCTAAATTTCAAATTAGTAGCTATATTGGAATTGAGACATTAAGTTAATCCTCCTATAGTTTCAATGTTGCGTCGACTTTTCATCCCTTAAAAATTCGTTAATCAATATTGGAATGACTTTTTTTTTTTAACATTTGCCCTTTTAACATTTGCACCAAATATCAGAAATATGACTACATTGGAAGTGGAACATTCGGATATCCCTCGTTTGGAACATTTAACCCCTTTTCGACCCCTTAAAGTTGGTAAATCGAGAACGGAATAGCTTACTTTTTCTATGTTTAATCTTTTTTGACATTTGTACCAATTTTTCGAGTTGTGACCAAATAGGAAGTGGGACATTCGAATATCCCTAGTTTGGAACGTTTAACGCCTTTTGCAAACCTTAAGTGGGTTAATCGAGATCGGAATGGTTTACTTTTTCTATGTTTATCTTTATTGACATTCCTACCAATTTTCAGAGTTGTGACTATATGAGAAGTGGGATATTCGAGTTTGGAATGTTTAACCCCTTTTTTCCCACCCCTTAAAGTGGGTTAATCAAGCTCGGAATAGCTTAACTTTTCTATGTTTGTCTTTGTTGATATTTTAACCAATTTTTAGAGTTGTGACCATATGGGAAGTGGTAAATTCGAATATTCCTCGTTTGGAACGTTTAACCCCTTTTCCACCCCTTGATCCACCTGAGATCGGAATAGCTTACTTTTTCTGCGTTTGTCTTTATTGATATTCACACCAGTTTTCAGAGTTGTGACAATATGAGAAGTAGGACATTCGAATAGATCACTCGATTGGAAAAATTAACCCCTTTTTGACCTCTTAAAGTGGATTAATCGAGATCGGAATAGCTTACTTTTTCTATCTTTACCATTGTTGACATTTGTACCAATTTTCAGAGTTGTGACCGTATGGGAAGTTGTACATTCGAATATCCCTCGTTTCGAACGTTCAACCCCTTTTCCACCCCTTAAAGTTGGTTAATCGAAATCGGAAAAGCTTACTTTTTCTTCGTTTGCCTTTATTGATATTCGAACCAATTTTTAGAGTTGTGACGAAATGAGAAGTAGGACATTCGAATATTCCCCGTTTGGAACGTTTAACCCCTTTTCCACCCTTAAAGTGGGTTAATCGAGATCGGGATAGCTTACTTTTTCTATGTTTACTATTGTTAATATGTGTATCAATTTTCAGAGTTGTGACTCTGTGGGTTGGTTGGTTGGTTGTATTCAGATTATCTAGCGCCGTCAGCAACACGAGGGCTATAATGCGCCGAAACATTCGTCATTAGACAAGCCAACATACATTTACAAACACCCATGCCTAACACGGGACTCGAACCCGCAACCTCGCGGTCCAGAAGCTAGCACGCTAACCACTATACCGTTTGGCCGGCGTGATATGTGGGAAGTGAGAGAAATAGTGATGAGTGAGTGAGTGAGTCAGTGAATGAGTGAGTGAGGGCTTTGCCTTATATATATATATATATATATATATATATATATATATATATATATATATATATATATATATATATATATATATATATATATAGATAGATAAATGGACACATACACAAAAGTGCTGTAAAAGAATTTTTTACTGGGTGTTTTAATTTGTCGAAACATGTATGGGATAGCAAAAAACCAGTCACGTCAAGACGTGACACGATTTTTATTGTTTTAATAGTTTTCGATAGTATTTAATTTTAAATTTGCTACGAACCATTTAAAAATTACTTTTTTAAGCGTGTTATCTTTAAATTTTGATTTTTGGCTCGGACACGTCGATTTTGTTTTGAAGGAATTTACTTTTCTTTTTAGTAAGTGCACAAGCTTTTGAGTCAAGAGCCGCCACTGATTTTTTGTTAGTTCCGAATGGCAACCTCAAAAGTTTTGTGTAAAAATAAAAATGATTCATCTAGTGAATGACCGCGCAAACAACGAGCTTAAAGCTTGGCGTCCACTATCGCTAAAGATTGGCGACCACTATCGCTAAGCAGAGAAGAGTGGAGTGGATTAGATTAGAGCCAATTACAAGGCTGTCAACGTCCATTGTAGCACATGGCTCGTACTACAGTATACGTTGGTAGCCTTGTAATTGGCTCTACTCCACTCCGCTCTGATCTGCTCAACGATAGTGGACGCCAAGCTTAATACTATCTCTGAGCAGAGCAGAGTGGAGTGGATTAGAGCCAATTACAAGGCTATCAACGACCATTGTAGCACGAGGCTCGTGATACAATGGACGTTGGCAGCCTTGTAATTGGCTCTAATCCACTCCGCTCTGATCTGCTCTGCTTAGCGATAGTGGACGCCAAGCTTTATACTTGGGATGAGAAAAAAACACTTAAGTTTACTTTTATTTTGAAATCCTTTATATTAACTTCGATTTTGTATATATATTTGTTTGTGGGAGTCGAATCTGTGGAGGCCTAACTAACCCCCTTGCCGTCATCCAATCGGGCTGAATTTTGGCACGTAGATTCAATGTCAATGAATTCTATAATTTTTTGGGGCTGTTACTGTCACTAAAAGGTCGTTTTTACGGAATAATAATAAATCAACTTGAGTCATTCAATCGGATTAAAATGCGACCATTGTTGAAACTCTTTCTTGTTGCCACATTTTCTTTTAATAAATAATAAAATGGCTTCAATCAGAATAAATAAATGATATTTGTACGGACGTTCACGTTAATTTTTAATAAATTAATTTTGAAACATTGTTTGCCAATGATAAAAATGTTTTTGATACCGGCGCTGTGTTCATGAATATAGCAATTGACAATGTATATAAAGGATTTTTTAAAAACTAACTTTTTATCGGTTACGTTATTAATAATTAGGTTTTTATTTTTATTGATTCTATAACTTGTTTTACTCTTTTTTTAAATGCATGCATTTTATAGTTTTATTCTAGATTTGTGTCTCTCTTTTTTTTTTTTTTTTTGCAATCTTAATTTCAATTTAGGGCGAAAATCAAAAATCAAGAAATTTGTATTTTTGGCAAATCAAAACTTCCACATTTTAATACCAATTTTTTTGCTCATGTTTTATTTTACTACTAAGCGCGGGAAGAGTTAAGGTTACCTCTTTTGATATTTGTAAATATAAATAAAAAGGGGCTGCATTTTATCTTTTTGCCCGGGGCGGCGAAACTGCCAGCGGCAGCCCTGATCCGCCTTTGTCGCATGAAACGCCTCATATCATACTAAGACACACTTTTAGTACATTTCAATGCGTCCTCTTTGCACTTCTCAGCACAGCACGCAATGTTCTACCGTAGGCCGGAAAGCAATTCGCAACATAGCTGGTGTAATTTCCCCGATTGCGGCTATAATCCGTTGTTTAAGATGCTCAATGTTGCGTATGTTCATCTAGTACACCTTACAGTTTGTAAATCTTTACGTAAAGAAAACTAAGATGGATTAAATTTGGTGAAACCATGGGGCCCACATTCTTGGTAAGCCCTGGTGGAACGTGTGGAAAGCTGGGTGCTGTGCAGGTGGGAGGGGGGGGGGGGTGCACATTATAATGTACTAAAGATGTATCCTGGTATGATACATGTTTGATTATTATAGTAATTTATGTGCATTAAAATGTGATTATCACAAGAATGTATTGTTACTTTATAAACACCCTGTATGTAGCGAATTTTCCTCAATCTTACGATTGTTTCCTATAAGAAAGTCATTCTACTTACGAAAATTAGGCATTGTCATAGATCCTTTAACAACGAAAAACATTGTAGTTTGTCGTAACTGTCCTTACATTTCGTTTGATTTTGATCGGATAATTTTCTTAGAGATTTAACTAAAAACTCAAAACCTTGTTTGATAAACACCAAAACTTCAGATCTTAGAAGTGGTTAAATAAAGTTCAGCAGTAATGATGTAACAATAATGTTTTTGCTGGGATTTTGATCCTTTTTTTACTGTGCTAATTTTAGATTGATTACTTATTTGTACACTGAGAGCTAGTTTAAAAATGTTTAGTAGTCATAATTTTAAAACTTTCAAGGAAGCTTCTTTGGGTTGAAAGGGTTACAAATTTATCTTTTTTGGGTACTTACGTATTAAACCGTCAATCGATGGCGAAATTCTTGTTGACGGTCGAGAACGAGAACTATATAATTAGCTTAGTACTCTTTAATCATTGAATTTAAATTATTATTTTATTTTAAGAAATTTTAAAAACAAATTTTCAACAACATCCAACAACCAGGATATTTATAAGAAAGTTCAATTTATCGGACCACTATGCATGAAGTATTTATGCATTCAATGAGAATGGTGATGATATAAAATTATTTTCTACGAAATTTTATTCAGATTTGTAAGAAATCGTAGCAAAAGGAACTAAATTTAATAAATGGCGATTATTTCGTAGTCTGTATAAGGTCACCAATAATCGATGCTATAGTGCGCAAGAGCCATTTTTTTTTACTATTTCTTATTTTAGGAGCTTCGCTGTGTGTGGTGAGTTTCTCCTTTGTATATATACTAGCTGGATATCCGTGCTGCGCTACGAAATTTTACCTTGTGCATTTTAGCAATCAAAAGACATTCATTCCACTTCTGACGTTTGCTTCCATTTCGATCCCGACATTTTCCAAAATTTATAATTGAGAATATATTGGATATTGAATGCAGACATTTGAGAAGGAGACATTTGAATATCCCTCGTTTAGAACGTTTAACCCCCTTTGGTTCTTTTTAATAATTTTAAGTAATAACTGATTTTTTATAACTAATTTTTTCCTATATTTGCCCTTCTTAACATTTGCACCACAAACCAGAATTGTGACAAGATTGGAAGTGGGTCATTCAGATATCCCTCGTTTGAAACGTTTAACCCCTTTTCCACTCCTGGGTTAAACGAGATCGGAATACCTTATATTTTCTATGTTTGCCTTTATTGTCATTTGCACCAATTTTCAGTGTTGTGACCATGTGGGAAATGGGTCATTTGAATATCCCTCGTTTGGAAGGTTTAACCCCTTTTCCACCCCTTAAAGGGGGTAATCGAGATTGGAATAGCTTACTTTTTCTATGTTTGACTTTGTTGTTATTTGCACCGATTTTCAATGTTGTGACCACGTGCGAAATGGAACATTCAAATATCTCTCGTTTGGAACGTTTAACCCTTTTTTCCACCAATTAAAGTGGATTAATCGAGATCGGAATAGCTTACTTTTTCTATATTTGGCTTTGTTGTCATTTGCACCAATTTTCAATGTTGTGACCATGTGGGAAGTGGGACATTCGAATATCCCTCGTTTGGAACGCTTAACCCCTTTTCAACCCCTTAAAGTGGGTTAATCTAGATCGGAGTAGCATACTTTTTCTATGTTTACTAATGTTGATATTTGTACCAATTTTCAGAGTTGTGGACATGTGGGAAGTTAGAGAATTAGTGATGAGTGAGTCAGTCAGTGAGGGCTTTGCCTTATATATATATAGAAAAGACATATACAGTAGGGTGGATCGAAAGAAAAAAATTCAGAATTTCAAATCCGACCTATGGGGAAAAGATGTTCTATGGTATATAGATACATGGAAAAATAATTAAAAAAATTAAATTTTAAGTTCAGTACTGCCACAAGGAGGATGAAGTTTAGGTATTTGAGCTTTTTTATAGTAAAAAGTCAAAGTCAATTAAATTTTTTTTCTGAAGAATTTCAAAACCTACCTGTACGGAAAAGATGTTCTGAAGTATATTAATTAAGGGAAAAATAAAATAAAAATAATAAAATTTATGTTAAGCTCTTTGCAAGGGGGATGAAGTTTTGATATTTAAGCTTTTTAATGGTAAAATATCAAAGTGGTTTTTGTTTAAGTGAAACAGGCGTTTAGTACTTTTAAATGTTTATTGGAATGAGAGGACAAATACTAAATGGTTACAAAAAAAAAAAAAAAAAGCTTTAGGAACATATTACAGCTTCTTAAGAATTAAATGGAAAAAAAATCTTCGAAATTACAGTGAACGGTAATCACGTTTGGTGTTGAAAACTGGCTTGAGGTTTCGTGATTCCAGGCAATTTATTTTTAACCCATCTCTTCTATATGATCCGCTTACAGCAGAAAATGCTTCTGTGACTATTCGTTCTGTAGCTTGAGTACGACAGGGATACCCCTTGATAGTAGGTAATACTATAGTATTGCCGTAGAAATGATTGCTGGGTTTAATATTTGCTCCTGAAATCATGTCATCACTAAATCCTTCTGTCACATTCTCCCACTTAATCAAGTTCACATAATCTGTCACACAAGGGTCAAAAGTTGGTATGTTTAAGATACGGATATTAATCGCTAAAAGAGTTTGGATTGCAGCAGACCTTTTGACTTTGAGCGAATTCAAAATTCTTTGGAGGACCAATTCCTTTGTGTTATTTCTGTCGTAGGCTAGTATTGATATCAGGATACTTTCAGGAAAGCCCAAACCCCCGTTTCAAAAATTACTGGATCAATGACTTTCTTCAAATCAATTGAGAAATAACGCGATAGAAAGATTGATTGATGCAATTGCTCTGCACCATAGATTACCGATTGTTTGGTTTTGATCTTGAATCACATAGGTGCCTAAAGTTTTACGAAGAACGTAATTTATGTCAATAAAGCTTTGGTTGGACTTCTTCGAAGCCAAATAGAACATGAGAATTCTGTTGGGGGTTGTAAACCACTTTGAGTTTAGAATCTTTCCAGAGTTTCACTTCAACAGCCCTTTGCTGCTTTGTCCGCAGTGATAGCTTCACAAATTTCCATTAAGCACAGTTGATCAGTATTTAAATCTTTCTTGTTAGTCAGTTCGCATAGTTTGGGCTTACGTGAATGAAACTACATGTAGTATCTCGAATACGGTCACTTTTTGGCTTGTAACTGGCACACAAACCATTGTAGTGGACGCTTCAGAATCACTTCCATATTTTGTATAACACCTTCTTTGATACCTGTGTTGACAGACTACCTATTATCGCAACCAACATTGTTGTATCTATGTCATTGTCGACGCATGACCAGCCGACCAAACGGTATAGTGGTTAGTGTGCTAGCTTCTAGACCGCGAAACGATTCCCATGTAAGGTATGGATGTTTGTAAATGTATGTTGGCTTGTCAAATGACGAATGTTTCGGCGCATTATAGCCCTCGTGTTGCTGATGGTGCCAGATAATCTGAAAACAACCAAGTCGACGCATGAACAAAACTTACGATGTGCTTTCCTTGAGAGAGCTTTCAGTTAATTTTCTAGCTTTGAAAGCTCGATATTTGTAGTAGTATGAACTTATTTTTCTCAAAATGTTAGAGTGGTCATTTATTGGTATTAAAGCTCGTTTCCAGGTCTTTTATAACTTACTTGCAAATTATTGACACGCGGAGAAAAGTGTATTCAAACTGTACTTTGCTTCTCTTTTTGAATGCCAATATACTCACCTAATTACGTTTTTCGTACGTAGGAAGCATAATCATGGGTATATAACAGCCTGACCCAAATGTGGGACAAATCATGTCTTTTCTTAAGGTATACATATACATTAGGAATTTCGAAATTTGACTCAATTCTGCGTTTTTATTTTTTGGTTTTAAAATATTCCCGAATTCATTACCATTAAAATGATACCATTTTCTTTCTGACACTCAAATTACTTTTTAAATTACAATAGGTTTTGTGAATCTGTTTTGTATCGCGTTCATTATTGTAGTAAACTTAAAACGCGTTTTCTGAAGAATGACATTTTGGTGTTATATGACTTTACGCCAACGGTTATAACTTCATAATAAATGGTCCGATTTACAAAATTCTAATTTTGTTTTGTAGAAAATAGTTGTGAATGTGTTTTCTATTTAGAATCTAATATATATTGTTATAAACACATTTTTTATGCTTATTTAATCTTAAATTTTTGTTAAAAACTATGTATTTTTTTAAACCTTTTATTTAAAAATTTATAATTAAATTAATATTGAAGTCAAATTCAAAATTCTCCATAGGAACATGCCTCAATATAATATATCTTATTTGCAATAAAAATAATACCTCTAAGTTAATCACAAGTTTATTTATGTATGTTCTAATAATATCCTAATTAGTCACTTTAATTGCAATTAGCTGATTAAAAAATTGACGGGAAAAAAAAGTTTTTATATAAAAATGCATCATTTTTAATTCTGATATACTACCAAAAAGTTTAAAATTACAACCTATAAATTAAAGAAAATCATCTCAATTGTATATGTATACCTTAACAACGCCACAGTACAGTATTAGTCCAAGTACACAAACAAACAAATGTCACATAATAAAATTGTAATTTAATTTACTTTACAAGAACAGCTCTCACCGATTAGGCGTTGAATTCCGTAAGCCGCTGACAACTGCACTATAGGGTTGTAGGGCTGATTCAACGGTGATATGGGGGGGAGGGAGTTGGGTAAAAAAAAAGGTTGAAATGTACATTGTACTACTAATTAATCAGTAATCATAACTTTTTTAGGATTTATATTGTAAAAAACAATTATTTTTAGTGTAAAATCATTTAACTAAAATTAGGACTTTTTGCATTTTTTTCGAAAATTCAACCCCTTTGTGGCAGTGCAAATTTTTTAAATTAATTTTTTTTAATTATTTTTTCCCTAATCTCTATATCATAGAATATCTTTTCCCCATAGGTAGGTTTTGATTAATAATAAATTTTGTTTCTCCATAGAAGAACGATCCACCCTAATATACAGGGTGGTCATACCGATATGTGGACCTTTAGATTCCGTTCCGTTCAATCGATCGAAATGAGATTTCAGGTATAGTTATTCAGAAGTATGAGCTTGGTATTCTGTGAGTGGCAACCACATGGCGCTCACGATTACGGTTATAGTCACTGAAACTCGAAATTTTCAAATAGCAACACCTACTTTTCCTGTCGCAAAATGCTCAGAGCATGCGAAAACCCTAAAGAGCATTGGAACGGTAAGTGTATCCCAAAAAACGGACAACATCTCAAAATATGGCATACCAGTACTTAGATAACCAATATAATTAGATACTCGAAACTTAAGAGTTATGCTAAAGTGATTTATTGCTACCCGTAAAAAAATTCAGCTTTCAAGTATACTTTCAAGCGCAGATACGAGGGAGTTAAAATGCTGCTTAGTTGCTTCCTGTATTAGAAGGTGTCTGGCAGTGAACTTGGCGGGGGCAATGGTTATAAAATGCTAAATGCTCTATCTCAATTTCATTTTGCCACAAAATAATTTTTTCCAATAAACTTATTTAATTTGTTTATAACATTTGAAAATTGCATTGAACAAGGAACTGATGGTTTCTAAAGAAAAACGTCCAATCTTTCAAAATACTATACCATGCTATCATCCTACGATATTCCAGTAAAACCAGTGAATCCTGTAGAGTTGGCACACATATTACGTTAAATTTCATAGTAATTTACTTAAAGCAGTCTATTTAATAGAGAGATAGCAATCAAAGGTAATATTCAATTGTCCATGAATTACATTCTGTATGTATTAAACAATGATGAGTGCTCATTTAATGAAATGCATTGCGTCTTATAAACTTTAATACAATTTATGCATAATATTCGCAGAATATCGTTTAAATTACTTACAATGAACAATCTACAATAGTTAATACCTCTAAATTAGTAGCCATATAATTTTCTAACCTGAATATTTCAGTATTAGGTCCATACTTGACTTCCTCAATTACAGAAAAACATTCATTCTTAATAGCTTCAGCAACGAGTAATGTTCTCAATTCCAGACAGACGAATGCAACATTCACATTTCTCAGTCTCTATAGTTTAATAGGAGAATAGTATAAGTGAATAAAGCACCAAGAACGGCCAAAATGGAATTTCTCGTGTAATGAAAGATGTCGCAACCAGTCAAGACGATATTTTCTCTCTCACACAATCCTTTTTCGTAACGCGAATCTTCCACTGATCCGAGCTCAATCATTCTCGTCTGAGTTTTCTTTGAGAACTCCTGCTTGAAGTTGGCCATCGAAATCGGCACCCCGCCGGCATACCAAAGACAAGCAATAGCACAGAACAGAGAACTGGTCAAGGTGGTCCAAACTAAAATAAATTCGTTTATTTGTTGAATGGAACCGAACAGTAATATAGCTATCATACAGCTGCCATATGCGATATGCACGACGAATATCAAGAAAGATGGTACAGAAAACGTATTTTGCAGGTCCTGCAAAACGTCTTCTACTTCCGCTTCTCGTCTAAAGATATCTACTCGTTTCGCCATTGTAAAGCACTCTGGGGAACATTTCTTTATATCTTCCGTGGGGCTTTTCAATGTTTGACAACAACGATGGCATACCGATAGGTAAAGCAGCAGGATCAAGTTGACTAATGTAGAGTAGACGAATGCGCGAAGTAAAGCTCTTGTAAGAAGTATTATGACCTTCATATAGATAAATTCCAATTCAAATCCGAAAGCTGAATTTGGAATATGATCAGTAGAAGCATAATAGATTGTGAGTGACACTTTTAATATGAGTGGAATAAAATTGAGACACAAACAAATATTTATCTTGATTGAATCTGTAGTGAGGTTGTTATTACTCAAATAATAGTTCGTAGTCACTGGTACATAGTTTATTGAAGACGACGCTCACGCACGTAACTACACACACAGGACATATTTCGTACATCTTGAGTAATTTAAACGTAAAATAATTGTATATTAATTAGCTATTAGAATAAACGTAGCCAACTACAAAACCAAAGCAAATCCAAAATGTTCTGTTCTGTTGCCAGATTCACCAAACATAAATATAATACAAAGCGAAAGTGCGAAATGTTAAACGAGTGGCAACATACTCCCACCTTTTGTATTGCAAATTAAGCTTAATGCAATACAAAACTACAAATCAAAAAATATGGCAAACTAATGGTTAACTACTAAACATACTATGACAACTACCAGTGTACAATGTAAACAATTATATATGACAATATAATGAACATGACTATGAGTTAAAACAAATAGCTCTACGACAATGTTTAGTAACAATAATGAATAATGGTAAACACAAATTTTAAAGTCCTAAGTGGACCTAGTGGCCAGTTCAGTCTCTTAGTGTCCTCACATCCAATGAGAACAATTTCTTCCACAGAAATTTCCTTCTGCTTTGATCTAGAGTTTGGGTTGCGCACAAGTTCAACTAAATATTCCTTCTGGAATCGTTTTCGTAAATTCTCTCGTAAACTTTGTACATACCGCACTCTTTTCAATAAATGCTTGGAGTCGACAATGTCCAAGTCATGTGTTTCTGATCCTCTAATGTCTTGTATGAAATGAGCTGGAGTTATTGGTGTCATTTCATTTGGATCGTCTGAAAGGTAGGTGAGTGGTCTCCCATTGATGACACTTTCAGCTTCGCACAATAACGTGAGCATCTCTTCGTATGTCACGCAAGCTTTTCCCAAGCACTTTCATAAAATTTGTTTGATGCTACGCCCCATCCTCTCCCACCAACCACCATACCATGGCGCGGTGGGTGGGCTAAAACGCCATTTGATGTTTTTCAAGGCACATTCAGATTGTATTTTTTCCCAGTTTAATGTTTGAAGGGCTCGTGCTGTTCCAGTAAAATTTGTCCCGTTGTCTGAATACATTACAGAGCATCACCCTCTTCTTGCAAAGAATCTTCTCATTGCTTGCATGAATGCTTCAGATGACAATGATGTAACGAGCTCCAGGTGAATGGCTCTATACACGGCACATGTGAATAAAGCTTTAGCGATGTTATGATCCTTGGATTAGTAATCTGACTCCATTTTAGTTTCATTTAAATTTATTAGACTTTAATTAACTAAATAAACACCAACGATACAACATGCTAAGAAAATATTCATGGAACACAAGTAATAAAAATAAAACTGCTCGGCCGGGAAAGTTATTTTTTCCGTCGCTATGCAACGCACGAGACATCATCTCATCTCACGCCGATGGAGTTCAAAATGTCATACCAACAAGCTCGCGCCGCCACAGGGGTCCCCCACCAGTCCAAGGGACGATCCAAGTTAATATCCATAGCGATCGCCGAACCGCACCCGTCTACCGGACTTGGTAACTGTTACTTCCGTCGGAGCACTCGTTGAGGAACTTGACAAGGAATTGTCCGGGATTGTTGAGGGAGCTGCTGTTGTTGAGGGAACTGAAGTCGGTGAAGGTACTGGAATCGGTGAAGGTACTGGAGTCGGTGAGGGTACTGGAGTCGTTGAGACAACTGGAGTCGTTGAAGGAACTGGAGTTGTTGAGGCAACTGGAGTTGTTGAAGGAACTGGAATCGTTGAAGGAACTGGATCTTTCTGGAGCCCGTCGTTATCCATAAAAGTAGGCTTCAGGCGATCAATCGACACCGTGTTATGATGCCCGTTAACCTCTAACACGAAGAACTTGTCAGCTCGAGATACGACTCTCCATGGTCCTTTATAGGGCTGTTCCAGGGGTAGTCTTACCGCATCAGTTCTCACAAACACATGGGACGTTCGGTGGAGGTCTCCGTGAATGAAGGCACCTTGCTTAGAGTGATTTGAGAATGGGACAGGACGTACCTCTCTCGTCTCTGCACGTAACCTTCTCACAAACTCAGCTTGCGAGATGTCTTCTGGCCCTGAAGAATTCCTAAAAAATTCACCAGGAAGTCGCAAAGTAGTTCCATACACCATTTCCGCAGCAGTTGCCTGTATGTCGTCTTTGAGACTACAACGCATCCCCAAGAGAACGGTCGGGAGGATGTCCCACCACCTTTCTGTGTTGTGGCACTTGATGGCTGCCTTAAGCTGGCGGTGCATACGCTCTACAGCGCCATTACTCATTGGGTGATAAGCAGTGGTTCTGATCCGATGTACCCCTAACAACTTAGTAAGAGAAGCAAAAAGGTTGCTTTCAAATATAGTTCCTCGGTCAGTAGTTACTATATCGGGTACACCAAAACGAGCAATCCAATTAGCGTAAAAAGCCTGTGCTACCGTCTCAGCTGTCTGATCCTTTATTGGAATGGCTTCAGGCCATCTGCTGTACCTATCTACGCAGGTCAAAATGTAACGACAGTCTTTCGATGGAGGCAAGGGTCCCATTATGTCGATATGGACATGTGAAAATCTGGCGTTAGGTGAAGGAAACGACTGGAGCACTGATTTATTGTGGCGTTGCACTTTTGACTTTTGGCAAGGTATGCAATTCCTACACCAATTTTTGCAGTCTTTTGTCAAATCTCGCCAAACAAAACGCTTACGAACTAAATCAGTAGTAGCCTTAATGCCAGGGTGAGAAAGTCCATGACAAATATCAAACGCCCTGCGACGAAATGAAACTGGAACATAGGGCCTCACAGTACCATTGGATACATCACAAAAAATACACCGGCTTGATGAGGGGAATGTCAAAGGCTTCAACTCAAGACCAGAATCGGCGCCGATCAAAGCTTGCATCTCCTCATCAGAATCCTGCGCGATGGCCATTTCGTCGTAGTCTAAAGGTCCTGGGACCTGAATTGCAGAAATACGAGAAAACGCGTCGGCAACTGGATTCTTGTCGCCAGAAATGTGATGGAAATCCGTGGTAAATTGACTTATAAATTCAAGATGTCTCTGTTGTCTCGGAGAACATCTATCTGTTTTTTGCTGAAATGCATATATTAAAGGCTTATGATCAGTCAGAACTTTAAATTCGCGTCCCTGTACCATATGTCTAAAATGACGAATCGCAGAATATATCGCTAACAATTCTCGATCGTAAGTGCTATATTTGCACTCAGTTGGTGTTAATTTACGCGAAAAAAACCCTAAAGGTTCCAAATTGTCACCTACAGATTGATGCAATGCGGCACCAATTGCAATTTCAGAAGTATCAGTAACAAGAGTCAACTCTGCATCCGGAAGAGGGTGCACTAAAAGTGTAGCATTAGTTAGAATTTCTTTACACTCATTAAATGCTTTCTCGTTAGCCTCGTTCCAAACAATTGGGGTCTTGTCTTTTTTGGCTTTGCCTTTTGTAAGCTCATACAAACACGCTTGAACACCAGCAGCGTTCTTAAGGAACCTGTGATAAAAATTTAGCATTGCCAAAAAACGACGAAGTTCATCAACCGTTTTAGGAAGAATGTACTCTTTGAGTGCCTGAACTTTGGCTGGAAGAGGAGAAATTCCTTTACCATATACATGAAAATCCAGAAATTCAATTTCACTTTTACCAAACTCGCATTTCTCCAAGTTTATAACTATACCATACTCACTTAACCTTTCAAAAACTCTATTAAAGTCAGACTCGTGAGCTTTGGGATCACTTGAGGCAATAAGAATATCATCAAGGTAGACATAACAACACTCAAGACCGCGTAAGACTTCATCCATAAACCTCTGAAAAGTTTGCCCAGAGTTACGTAATCCAAAGCACATTTTTACGTATTCAAAAAGCCCCACCGGGGAAATGACTGCGGTTTTTGGAATGTCTTTAGGCTCTATGGAAATCTGATGATAGGCCTTTACGAGGTCTACCTTTGAAAAAATATTTTTCCCTGCAAGTCCATGTGAAAAATCTTGAATGTGAGGAAGGGAATATCTATCCGGGATAGTTTGAAAATTTAACCGCCGAAAATCACCTACAATTCGCTAAGTATTATTTTTCTTTGGTACAAGATGTATTGGGCTTGCGTAAGGACTACTAGAAGGTCGAATTATTCCTTTTTGTAGTAGTTCTTCAAATTCTGTTTTGACGATTTTAAGTTTTTCTGGGGATAAGCGCCTAGCTTTAGAATATACAGGTGGACCTTTTGTCTCTATACAATGAGTGACAGAATGAGTCATTCTCTCATTACTTAAATTCAAGTTAACAAGTTGGGGATATTTGGCCAGAATTTTATGGTACGGGGATGCATCTGAAATTAGAGTTAATCCTAATGTGGGACCAGGACAAATTGTGGCTTTGGCATTAATCTTAGTTAGGCCATCAACAAGCTGTCTATTTTTAACGTCTACCACAAGACCAAAATGCTCCAAAAAATCTGCGCCTAAAATCGGACGCGAAACATCAGCTATCCAAAAAACCCATGTAAATACTCGACGCAACCCGATATCTAAGTTATACTTCTTAGTACTGTAAGTGCGAATTTTACTGTCGTTAGCCGCGTAAAGAAAAAGTTCCGAAGGTGTGCTTTCTTTCATAAGTCCTTCGGGAATGCAGTTTATTGCAGCACCACAATCGACTAAAAAACGAAAGCCGGAATTTTTGTCAATAACAAACAGACGACTGGAAAGTAAGCTGCAATCTGCCGCCGTTAAAACAGACGCGCTTAATTGTTTTCCGTAAACTCACATGGTTTAATGCAATCCCGGGCTTTATCTCCGAAACGTTTGTGGTACCTGCATAAAATATTGCATGACCCCTCTCTACTACGGGTGGTTGCTCTATTTCTATTACGACTTCGAAAGCGCTGTTTAGAGCCATTTAACAAACTTTTCATATCAGCGCGAAGTGCTGCTACTTCATCCCGTAGAATTTGAATCTCTGTCTTTTCATGTCCTGATGATACACTAGAAACCGCAAGTGTGCAACCTGATACCTCATTGACCTTGTCGGCTATTTTTGACAGCCCATCTAAAGTTTCACTGCTTACAGATAAAATCTGTTGCATAGAAACAGGGAGGCGTTGAAGTCACAAAGATTTCAAGACTTCGTCAGTAATTTTCCCATCGGCCAAATTCCGCATCTCGAGAAGTAGCTGCGAAGGCCTTTTATCGCCAAGGGTTAAATCTTGCAAAAGTTGCTTGAGGCGAAAAGAATCAGATTGCACAAAATTGCTTAAAATTCGCGATTTTAAAGTGATGTACATATTTTCAGTGGGGGGTGTGCGAACTAAATTGGTTGCACAAGAAAGTACACTTGCATTCAAGGCTGTAACCACAGAATGAAATTTTGTGGCATCTGCTGTGATACCAGAAATGTGAAACTGTGACTCGAGTTGGCCAAACCATAATTCTGGGTTATTTTCCCAAAATGGGGGCGGACGAAATGCAACTCTAGCCACCTCTATTGTGGTAGGTAGCGAAAACATATCCTGATCACCCTCGTGTGACATATTTATATACGAAAGCCCAAGAAAATTCTTACAAAATAACGTACGAAAATGGTCACCGAGCAGGATCTAATTCATCACTCACCAAGTTGTGAAGTTCTTTATTAATTCTTCGGAGGAGGTTATTGACTAGCAACATCCAAATTCGAAACGCTAGAATTGCCACAATCTTCAAAAATAAACCATTCAGGCCACTTTACTTTCACATTGGTACTTGCACTTCTTATTACAATCTGTGAAACTTTCCAGTCCAGCCGGTATTCGCAATAAGGTTACTCATGAAAGTTCAGAGTCCGTAAAAAGTCACCACTTTAGCGATGTTATGATTCTTGGATTAGTAATCTGACTCCATTTTAGTTTCACATAAATTTATTAGACTTTAATTAACTAAATAAACACCAACGATACAACATGCTAAGAAAATATTCATGGAACACAAGTAATAAAAATAAAACTGCTCGGCCGGGAAAGTTATTTTTTCCGTCGCTATGCAACGCACGAGACATCATCTCATCTCACGCCGATGGAGTTCAAAATGTCATACCAACAAGCTCGCGCCGCCACAAAACAATCCATACCTTGGTACCTTGACGTAAGTGAACGGTGACTTGGAATGCAGCAATGCGTTTCGTTCTATCTATGGGTAGAGGTGCAGCATTTGGCTGTACTTGTTTACTCGAGTGTCGCTTGCAGACTACACACTTGCTTATTACCTCTCGAACTACCCTCCGACCGCGAGGAATCCAGTAAAGCGGTCGAATATGGTTCAGAGTTGTTTGAACACCACTATGCATCATAGCTTTATGGACATGTTCTACGTACAGTTTCACTATAGGATGATCGGGTAGTACTGTTGGTCTCTGGAAATCTTCTGGATCTTCACCCAAAACCAACTTAGTTTCAACTTTCAAGACTCCAGATTCTTCAGAAAATCGTATTGACTTTGAGTATTTTTCCTTCAATTCAGGACTCTCTCTTTGTACCAGTTTTATGATGGCAAGTTCTGCTTTCTGTATTTCTTCACTTGTTAACTCGGATGCAACTCGTGTGGACTTATTCTTAGCATTATTGACAAATCGTAACATCCAAGCTACCATTCGTATAACTTTACTGTATTTAGAGAAGTACAGAAGCTCTTTGCTGAAGTTTTCTTGTAAGTTGATATTCGTACTGCAGATAACACTTTTCTTTCTTTCAACTAAAGCTTCTTCAGGCATCGTAATCTCAGTATTTGGCCAGGTATTCTCTGCTTCTTTAAGCCAAGGTGGGCCCTCCCACCATCGACTATCTATCAACTCCTTCCAACTGTAAGAACGAGAAGGCAGGTCGGCCGGATTCATAGTTCCTGGTACAAATCTCCAACTGTCGACAGCTGTAAGTTTACGTATTTCTTTAACCCGGTTGCCGACGAAACTGTTCCACGGTTCTCCCTTCGTTATCCAGCTTAAGACAACCATTGAATCGACCCAAAAGAAAATTCTTAGAGGCTGTTGTATTGCTTCAAGAACGGTACATGCTAATCTTGCACCCATTGCAGCTCCAAGCAACTCTAAACGTGGAATCGTTGGTCTTTTCATTGGGGCTACTTTGGATTTGGAAGATATTAACTGGACAGAGGTGCCTGCTTCTTCTTCAGAACGTAAGTATACACAGCAAGCATCTGCATCTGCGGAAGCATCGGTAAAGACGTGCAGGCTTGTGTTCTCAAGAGTTCCTTGTATCAATCGACGAGGTATTCTGCACTGTTCTATGAGATCAATATGTTTCACCCAATGTTGATATCGATGCAGAATATTCGGAGGCAATTCTTCGTCCCAGCCTATCTTGTTTCGCCAAGCTTCTTGTAGCAACAATTTTGGTAGTAATGTTGCAGGTGATGTAAATCCAATTGGGTTGTATATACTGTTGACAATAGATAGAAGCTGCCTCTTCGAAAGGACTTTGTCTGCTGATGAAGTTGTTTTACAGCCAGCACAATAAAGTTCATATGTATGGGTATCCCATTTTAGGCCTAGTACATTCTGGTTTTCTCCATCTTGAATTCCATTATAAGCCCAGCATCTCAATTCAAAGGAAGCCTTTTGCATTACTTGTATAGCTGGCGATTGCAATTGCTCCAATTCTTCGTAGGTATCTACACTCGTGACTAAGTTGTCGACATAAAATCCTTCTTTCATACGATTGATTGTGCTTTGCAGGATTTCTGTTTGGAATTCTTGTGATTCAAGATGAAAGTTAATCGTGGAATTCAATAGAAAGGGAACACTAAAGACAACACGGCAATGTCTGTAGAATTTCAGCTTAGTGTGTTCCTTGTCTTCCCACCAAAGGAATCTTAGGTAGTATCGATCTTCGGGAACTAAAGAGAGCTGAAGAAATGCTTGCTTGATGTCTGCAATCACTCCAATGACACCACAACGAAATTTACTTATCAGATGAGGGATTCGATGCAACAAGCTAGGTCCTGTACTGAGGTAGTCATTTAAGGAGGCATATCCTGGACGTTTGTATGAAGCATCAAAGACCGGTCTTATTTTTGTTGTAGAGCTTGACAATTTGACGACTGGATGATGGGGTAAGTAATGACAAGCTTTGGAACTTGACATTTCAATTTCCGTCACCTCCTCTATGATGTTATCATTCTTCCATTGTTGTAAGACACTATCATACAGTTCGTAGTTATTGTCCTTCAAAAGACGTTTAGTAACCGTACGAAGTCTTGCTTCAGCCTGATCGTATCCATCATACAGGGGAGGATGTCCTGCTAGACATGGAAGTGCTACCTCATACCTGTCAGCAGTTTTCTGAATTGTTTCCTGGAAAAATGCAACAGTTTCTTCGTCTAACTCCTTAGTGGTTTTTCTTTCAGTGGGATCTGTGATGCCCAACGACTCTAAGTCCCATATTTTGTGTATCTCTGAGTGATACATACTTAACGATACCATACTTATACTTCTCCTCTTTCCTGGACCTAAAACACTCCATCCGAGTTTCGTTTCTATGGCTGTTATCCCAGATGGCAAAACTTCGATTTTTCCTGTCAATATTCCACCAAGAAAGTCAGCACCGATGAGCATCTCAATAGGAGGAGTCTCTGGACCGACATCTGTTAGTTCAATACCTCGACATTTTAATTCTCGTATCAAATCTGGGTCCCGTATGCGAGGCAAAGACGAACATATCTTGGACTGGTCCAAAACTGATATGTTATATGAAAATCTTCTATCGATACTCTCAACATTGATGTCATAGCGACCATGTCTTACTTCAGAAGTTTGCTTACCACCAAATAGTCCTTGAGACAATAACTCTATTCCTGAAGGGTTCAACCGTAACTCTTTAACTACATTTTTGGTCACGTATGATCGCTGTGATCCATCATCAAGTAAAGCTCTGACGTAAAGTTCTTGATTTTCATTTCTTAAACGTAGCAATAGTTTTTTCAAATATATTATCTTCTGAGGCATAAGCTCCGTAAATAAAGTGGACGTATTCATTTCAATCTTCGATTCAGTGGGGAATGGATCCTTATTTTCTTTAGGCAGTTCTGGGCACAAGATTACGTAGTGTCGCTTTCCACACACAAGGCAATGAATACCACTGCGACAGTTTTTTGCCAAGTGTCCAGTCTTCAAGCATACCAAGCAGCAGCGTCTACGTATAACAATTGACTTTCTTTCTTCTGTATTCATTGAGGCAGCTTTATGAAAGTCTTGACTGGCATGACGTTTCTGGCAAAAAATGCACTCAATCTTACTAGACTTTTCAGACGATGTTAAAGTCATTGTTGTTGGCTCATCTTTGCTAGAAGATTTCCTTTTATTTTTTGCAGGTTGGCCAAAAGCTTTTTCGGCTAAAGCCCGATGCTCTTCACCTTCTACTTCGCGACGAAGAAAAGACATCAACCTTTCCAACAGTTTCTCTTTCGTAAGTTGAACGGTTTCTTCATCATCCACCTCACTATTTATTGAATATCTATCCCAAGCTTTTAATACATCAGTCGGAAGACACGACTCTACAACCGGATTTAGCATGGCAACATAGTTTTGCGTAGTGACGCCTAATGTTTCTAGAGCTCTCAAAGATGAACCGAGCTTGTCGTATAAATCAGAAAGCTTAATATTAGCTCGGTTGCTTACCAAAGTTAAAAGATCTCGAATAAACACGTCAATTAATAAATCCCGTCTGCCAAACCTGGACTCGAGATGTTCCATAACCTTTACATAATTTTTCTTAGAAGGTGGATAACTTTCAACTACACTGCGTGCTTTCGAAATTTGCTTCAAAGATGACAGAAGATACTGAAATTTATCCTCTTCTCGTATACTAGCATCTTCATGAATACGACTGTATTGCGCCCAAAAGGCAACCCAAGTCCTTGGCATTAGGTCATATTCTTTTAATTCAATCTTTGGAAGCTTCAATTTCCCAATCGTAGCTGTATCAGTTGGCGCAGCATCACTGCTACTTTGTTGTAAATAATGCTCATATTCTGTTTTAAGTTCAATAAAGCGATCTCTATACGTTTCCATTTCATCATATTCCTTATCGCTTTGATCAACAAGTTCTAATAATTGAGCATCAGCCTTGAATAAACGCTCGGCTTTATCTACTATCTTATTGAATATTAAATCAAGTTCCTTACATTCAACTTTTTCTTGTTGTTTTTTCTCAAACTGATTACAAGTCGTGGTAAATAATCTTCGTAAATTCGTTCTTTCTTTCCGTAACTTCTCAATTTTGTCGTATTTCATCTCAATAGCCATATCTTCTTTGGTTTCGTTGTCAAACATATCCGTTAGCATATTGAAATCAGAAGTAAAAGTTCAAAATCACGGACGCCACTTATTATTACTCAAATAATAGTTCGTAGTCACTGGTACATAGTTTATTAAAGACGACGCTCACACACGTAACTACACACACAGGACATATTTCGTACATCTTGAGTAATTTAAGCGTAAAATAATCGTATATTAATTAGCTATTAGAATAAACGTAAGCCAACTACAAAACCAAAGCAAATCCAAAATGTTCTGTTGCCAGATTCACCAAACATAAATATAATACAAAGCGGAAGGGCGAAATGTTAAACGAGTGGCAACAGAGGCTATATTTTTCGAGATTTCGAAGCATAGAGGCCAACCGCTTTCTTTTGCATCTCAAGATGTACCATGCTAACGTGCTTAATATGTAAGAAATAAGGTGAATTATTAAAAGTTTCAATCGATGGACATTGATATTACCAAAGGCCAATGTTGTGCAGTAATCTACAATAACTAAGACTAAAGAAGCATAGAGAAAGAAAAGTACACATCTTCTTTGGACGGATTGGTCTGAATTTGAACTAATTCGTATCCAAAACAATAATTCATTCAGATAGTTCTTCCGTTTGGGTTCGCATTTAGCGTTGATTCCTTTTATGTTAGTCTCTTTTGGTAAACTGTGGGTTTCTTGGCGGTCAAACTGACAGCTTAAACTCTTTGTCATAAGAACACTTAAACATTTTTTTTGACATTTCGGGCTGTAATATAATCTATGTAATAACTTAAATCGTTTGAAGTACTCACAACTGTTTCATAGAAATTTGAATTTGCTATACACTTAATATTTTGCTGTTATAAACTCTGCTCTTTCAAAAGAAATATGCAATTTGTATATAAATAAAAAGTTAAACATAACATTAATATTAACGTTAAACATTAACATAAGTAAATTAAATTTTTATCTTTTTAATATGATGAAGATACTTTAAATTCTTTTAGGTTTTCCGAAAAATTGCATGACTTCTTTTTTAAGAATGTTTCATACTTGATCTACAGATTTGAAATACGTACCAGGACCAGGTATAAGTTCTCTTCAGATGACTTCACAGTAAAATCTCGATTTAACTAACCTCAGAAAAAAGCATGAAACATTTCAATGTTTCTCCAACATAATAACAATATTTCTATAAATTTAATCCTATTTTTCCTACATGTAAGCAATTAAATGTAAGTGCTAATTTAAAATCGATAACCAATAGTATTTCCCGTCTTTAAAACCAATAAGCCTTTTCTTAAAATACCATCTTCAATCTGCGCTAAAAACTCCTGAAAACAATGCGAAAAGCTTTCTTTTATACTAAACTCCAACTTAACTTAACATCACTAGACGATAGATCTTCACCGTGCTCATAGGCAGTTAATCCATTTTAGCGGAGTGAAGACATAATTCTCGCCAAACCTTATAGCCTTTTGTTTTCTACATGGTTTTGATTTTTTTGATTTTTTTTTTTTTTTTTTATTTTGAAAATATAAATTTACAATATGATTTTAGTGATTTTGATGTTTTGAATGTGAAGGCTGATTTATACGTTGCTAGTGCCTGGAACACCAGCTGGTAAGTTAATAGAAAGGTCACTGTCGCGCATTGATTTGAATGCCAGCTTTCCGTTTTCACAGTGCCAGCAGCTGGATCAATCCAGCTATTGAGCGATCATCATTCCGCTTGAGGGGGGGTCACGGGCGAGCACAAGTGATTGGATAGTGGGTATTGAAGACCTTGCAAATAAAAAGAAATATTTCATTAATGGAGCTTCCAGCTAGAGACAAGCGCGTGACACTCTTATCCAGTGACTGGAATACAAGATGTTGTAGTCGCTGGCATCTAACAACTGGAGACCAAATAGTTCACCGACAGGTAACGTGTAAATCAGCCTTAAGTGGTTACTTTGGTTTACGCAACCAGTTTAAATTCAAATTTCTAAGCAGAGAAACAAAGATACAGATATATAAGACATTAGTTAGACCTATAGTCTTATATGGAAGCGAAGGCTGAACAATGAAAAAATCAGATGAAGAAAAATTAGTGGTTTTCGAATGAAAAATCATTAGAAGAATATTTGGAGCGGTAAAGGAAAACGGAGTTTGAAGAATAATGTATAATCATGAACTACAAGTTAAATTCAGAGAGCCAAACATAGTAAAAGTCATTAAAGTATAGTATATAAGATGGCTCGGTCATGTATATATAGGTATGAAGATGAAAATCCAGCAAAAAAGATAACATTTCAAAACCCAGAAGGAAAAAGAAAAAGACATAGGTCACGTACAAGGTGGATGGACAACGTGGAAAAGAATTTGAAGAGTATAGGAGTTA
Source organism: Linyphia triangularis (assembly GCA_963978545.1). NCBI lineage: Eukaryota > Metazoa > Arthropoda > Arachnida > Araneae > Linyphiidae > Linyphia > Linyphia triangularis. Next base: position 10,472,263 of record OZ021725.1, on the reverse strand, counting down.
ATAAATGGAGGAAGGTGGCTTCGGATAGGGTAAAATGGTTCAAGATGACTGAGACAGCCTTGGCCGGAAATCGGCTGTAATGCTAAAGAAGATGAAATCCATGATTCAATTTTTCATCATTATATGCTTTGGGATAAGAACTGGAATTATCTTTCGCAAAGGCGCCAATCCAATAATCCTCCAAAAAATATTTAATAAAAAAAATTGTGTGTGATTATTTTTGCTTTTATTTGTGTTTAATATGCGTTAACATCATCAGATAAATTCTTTTCAACTAAATAATAATAATAATAAATAAAAAAAATAAAAAAAAATAAAAAATTTGAACTTTCAACTGTCATTAAATGACTCAGTATTGGTCAATGATATCTATATCTTTTAATGCAGGTGTCACCTTATGGTTAAGAACCACTCTTCTCGGAAGATGTTGGTCTTCTGGTCGGCGACTCTCTTCTTCTTCTCTTGCACCTTCTTCTGTGCTGAGAGTGTGACAGTTGAAGCATTCTACACAGCGGCCGTCTTCGAGCACTCCCTGTACGGACCGAGAACGAATTCGACGCCCCAAATGATCGTCCAAGAGAACTTGGACATCTACAAGAAAGCAGCCGCACAGGCAAAGTCCAAAGTAAGTGCACTGAGGCTATGGCAACGCACGTGCGTTTTTACTTTCAATTACCCACATGTATACATAAGGTAATGAAAGTATAGGATTCGGTCGAAAATATTAAATGATTTTTTTTTTTTTTTTTTTGCATTCCTCCACGTTTTGGAACATCCTGATTTCAAAAAAGTGATCCAGAAAGAATGTCTGTCTGTGGTCTGAATAACTACTGAACAAATTAAACAACGATGTTCAAATTCGGTGTGCGGATTTGATGCGGTTGGTGATGGCAGGTTTAAGGTTTTCTTCAAAATCACGCATACGCATAAGGTAGCTGCCATTCGTTTTCAAATGATTGCTGAAAAACGGCTTAAAGGATTTTGATCAAAATCGCTGTGGTAATGCTTCTTAAGGTGTTTTAAACATCCCCACTTTCGAAATTCTTGTAAAAATGCCTTAATAGCGTATAGAGTTGAAAAACGAATGCCTTTAACAAAGAGTTCTCTTTTCTTAAGCATACCTCATCAAGGATCGTTTTTTCTTCTCTCTTCAGTTTCACATACAAGAAAGGATATTATAATAATTATCGAAAAGTATATCGCCAAAATCAACATTTTGGCGGAGTTTTTTTCCCCCTCCAAATCCCCATACAAGAATTATCGCAAAAAATATCGCCAAACTTGCCATTTTTGCTAAATGAATGTTGAAAATATAAAATCGGTAAATGGTATGAATCTAAGTCAGTATTATGGTGCAAGTGCAATTGAAAATTTTGTGATGTTTCACACCCCTAGTTTATGCTGTGTAAAATCAGCTTATTTTTTATGCAGCTTGAAAATCTACACATGTCGGCCCCGTGCGCATGTTCTTTAACGTGAGCTCAGTCGCTTGTTTGTGGTCTCTAGTGCAACATAATTCCATTTACAATCCAAGCAGCTTTTTCAAGTTCACGGTTTTTGAAATCACTATGCCTTGTATATTAAAGATATGGATATTTCTTTATTTTAAGAAAGATAAGTTTAAAATCCAAGTAATATTCCATTGTATAGTCATTTTAAATATCAAAAATTTAAGAGGGCTCTGTACCCTAAAAATAAAAAATATATATCGATTTTGAGATTGTTATTTCATGTTATTCTCTGTATTTTTACCTATCTTTTGATAATTTTACGAATTTCTGTATATTTGTAAATATTTCGTAATATTAATTATGTAAAAAGAAAATTTTATGTACATTTCGCATAAGGCGGTGCAAGAGTTTGTCTTTACTTCGCTTTCCTGCAATGCTTCTCTTAATACTTGAAAACGAGTATTACAGAGATAATGATGGAAAACGAGTTTTACAAGGAGAAGGCCATTTAACAATAGGGTTAACGGCAATATCGCCAAGTTGGCGACTAATTTAAATCGTCAAATTTGGCGAGAAATCGCCAAATGTTGTCAAACTTGGCGACCATTTGCAAACTTTTTTCGGTCCCCATGTACCTGTATAGGGCTTTTCGTCTGCGATCTGGAAAATTCTCCAAATTTCTATCTCTAGAAGATTAGCGAAGGAAGCTTTCCTATATAAGGTCAATAGAGAATTGAGTTAGTTAGTGAGTTGGTTATCTCTCAGCGAGCATTCAGAGTAGTTCTGAAAGCGAACTGTATTGCATTGTCTTTTGCGTCGATTTTAACAGTTGTGTATCTAGTTTTAACTGCTGTTTGTGCTCCATTGTTGTGTAAAGAGTTGTACTGAATCTATTAGAAAGCGAATGATGAAAATTTTCAGCCACAAACACAGTGATATAAAAAATGGCCAACCTCTGATTACAACTCTTGGTTGTGACTCGCTTAAGAATGTATGCTTACTTAGTTTATTTTTAAAATTTAAGTTCCGCTCCCATAAAAATTTACGCTGCTTGAGGTTGACGTCCGTCATAGGAATATTAACAATGCTTGCGTTTAAACTAATTTATGGCTGTTTGCACAAATATTCGAATTTACGATTTCATTTGGATGGGAAGTAAATACTAAGTAATGTAAATCTTCATGTTCATGTAATTTTCAAAATTAGTATAGAGAAACTGTGCTCAAACGCTTGTATTTGAATCGTTATTAAGAATTTTTTAAGTAGGAAACTGAAGTGCCTGTGGTAAGCTTTTGTTTGGTTGATACATACATTTTGGAAAGTTTTTATTGTGTGTGTGTGGGGGGGGGGGGGGGTTAAAGGTTAGTAATTAAGATGGGCGCCAACCTCAAGCAGCGTAAATTTTTATGAGAGCGGAACTTAAATTTTAAAAATAAACTAAGTAAGCATACATTCTTAAGCGAGTCACAACCAAGAGTTGTAATCAGAGGTTGGCCATTTTTTATATCACTGTGTTTGTGGCTGAAAATTTTCATCATGTTTATGATTTTTTTATTGCAAGAAAGTTTTTTGTGTTTTTGAGGTTGGTGGTTCTTCTACTTTTCAAAAGTGTTTTTTTGGAGGATATCATAACTTTTTTTTAAACACTGGCGACTTCTCTTTTTTGAATTTGTCCATTTCATCATTTTCCTATTTATCACCTATGGTACACCTGGTACCAGGGATATTTATAATTCTTCAAACTGAGTTCGACGATACCTTATATGCAATAATTATCCATAAAATTGATAAACCGGAAGTGGTACCAATAGCATACCTGGTACTTTAAACATTCATAATTCATCAAAACAGAAGTTTCGTCTGATAATACGTCACTATTTACACTATATACAGACAATTTGTGCAACAATATTTTCCATCTTTTCTTCTTTTGCAAAATAAAAACAGTGTCTCACTTTGAGTTTTGCGTTTGTTACCTGCACTCATTTTAATTATTTTCAGTTATCCATTTGTTAACATAGGGTAATGAAAGTATTGTTTTCGATCCAAAAAAAAATTCGAATTGTTTGCATTTCTCCACGTTTTGGAACATCCAACTGAAAAAAAAAATGGCTTAGAAAAATGTCTGCCGGTGTGTCTGTGTATTCGTGGTCAGCACAACTTCCGAACGATTGGACCTACGATGTTCAAATGTGGAGTACAGGTTACTGGAGACCATAGAACCTGCCACTAAGGTTTTCATCAATATTGCACATGCGCAAAACATAAAAAAAAAATCACGTTCTTTAGTAATCACTAAAAAGCGGCTCTAACGATTTTGATGAAAATCTCTATGATAATACTTCTTAAAATGTTCTTAACATCCCCATCTCCGAAATTCCCATAAAAATGTTATAGAGGTGTAAAAAGATGAAAAACGAGTTTCTTCAACATAGATTTCTCTTCCCTTCAGGATCGCTCATCAACAACCGTTTTTCTCCTCTCCACTGTTTCACTAACCAGAAAGGATATTGCAAGAATTTTCGAAAAGTACATTCTCACATTCGCCATTGTGGTGTCTTTTTTTTTTTGCCCTTGTACTAGTTATCTGTAAAAATATCACTAAGGGCCATTATTCCAAATAAATGAAAATAGCAATAACACTATTCCACTTCAAATTTAAATTTGCCGATTCTTATTATAGTGTAATTGAAAATTGTGCGATGTTCCACTCCAATAGTTTACATTCAGTTATTGTTTAGTGTTTGGGTTTTCTATACAGCGCAATGTCCACTCAGAACTTATGTTTCCCGCGATGGAGTGTCCATTTCTTCAACCTCGGACGGATGTAGAGCGTAATTATCATCAAATAGTACATTAAATGGCAAGTTTACTCTTCTGGTGAAAAATCCATGTATTGTCTTGCAGTTTGGTATAGCTTTTGATTACCTTAGTAAGACACTGGTCACTGAATAATCTCAATAATGAAATTTAATGGATAATTTGAGTAATAATCAACAAAGAGTTGACTAGGGAAAAAATGCAGTATATTTGTTTAATTCTTTCTCAACTTAATGGGTTGGGGGTTGAACCCCCAAATCCTCCCACGTTACGCCTATGGTCTTTACATTAACGGTCGATGACCAAAGTCAAGTCTGTAGCACTTATGTTCCCGCGATGAAGACTCCATTTCTTCAGCCTGTGTAGCGCGTATAGTAATTTACGAACAGCATACAGTTTGCAAGACGTTCAATATGGTACATTAGTTGCATAAATGTCTTTCACTTTGGTATAGCTATTGACTACATTAGCAAACACTGAATAATTACTAGTAAGGAAATTTAATGGAACTAATAATTACTAGTAAGGAAATTTAATGGAACTAATAATTACTAGTAAGGAATGGTTGAAAAATAACCAACAAAGAGTTAGTTGGGGAAAAAATGTAGTAAATTCGCTTAATTTTTTTCAACCCAATGGGGGGTTCGAACTCTCAAAACCCCTCCCTCGTTACGCCTATGGTCCCTTTAACACTTTGAGCACTGAATAATTTGAAGATTTTTATGCCCATGGGACGGACTTGGATGGCCGGATGACGAGCAAGACTCGTCCACCGTAACTTCGCCCAAGAAAGCAGATGCCGAATCTCACTCTTCAAATGTACCCAAAGTGTTAAGACGATAACACACGAATATAGCAACAGGGACAATTATCTGCAAGGAAGTGTTTTCACTGAATTTGAAAAATAGGTCTATTGAATCCTCCAGAGGGCGACCTTGAGATTGCGACAAACGATACCCCCGCCTGCCTGTAGAGAAGCTACATCTGGCCTCGTGTATGGTACAGCAGTTGTCTACATTTTATAGCTTAATTTTATGCTGCGTTTTTGCATGAAAAAACGCTCGCGTGGTCTTAGACAAAAACGGTGTAAGTCAACGCAAGGACAATTCTAACGTATTTTGGAATAGAGGTTCAGCCTGACAACTTTAGTTAATTCCTTGCTATGGGAAATAAATAGTACACGCATTATGATTGGATAATGGAATGCGACAAATCGAATTCGTTTTTGAAGATGGGTTGTAATTGGTCTAAAGCACGTCACAAGTTTTTTCTAAAAACTATTCGCATTAAGTCCATTACAAGGCAAAAATATAAAATATATGGTGCATTTCTTTTAAGAAAATTCTTACTTTTGAAAAAATGCATACAAAAGTATCAATTTTAAAAACAAGACTTACTCATTCTTTAAAGCAGCTTGAAATTAAGGCATTTATTGAAGCAGCTAGGTGCAAGCCATGGACGGAAATGTCCTGTACTACAAAGATATGGTGTCCTAGTCTTTCTCCTAAAAGTGATTTGGCACCATTTCTGTCCTATTCACATGTTCAATGTATATGATCAACATATGATTGTTCAAATAAATTAAACTTGTTTTATTTCGTTAAAACATTTTTGTTTAGTTTTTGCTTTTACACTAATGTAGCGATAACCTTAAACAAAGAAATTAGATCATCGTCAAAAATAAACATTTACAAAATGTCATTTTGCTGATTCTACACAACGCATAAATTCCTTATTTGAAATAGTTTCTGAAAATCAGTTATTTTAGGTAGAGTTTTCTGGATTTTTCTTAATATTAATTGCTACAGTTTTAAACATTAAAAGTGATTTCTATTACTTAGCGAATCCTGTGTGCGGCTTCTGAATGTTTAGTCTAATTAAGAGCAAGATTCTGAGAATTTGAACCACCCCTGATTCACACCATCTCCGATTGTCCCCAAAAAATTACCAGTTGCTACTGTCCTTATTAGATGATAAAATCTGAAATTATTTGTTCCGTAGTTGCACCGCTCAAATTCTATGACGTGTCAAAGATCACCTTTAAAAATGAAAAAATTGGTGTTTTTGTGACACATGAAAACTATATTTATCCGTCTAAAAATTCACAAGGAACTTGCCACCTTCATATCTTCTGTTGTGGAATGTACTAGAATAGATCTTTATAAAACATATAAAAAGTTCATGGCAAGTCAATTGCGCAAGGTAATTCAAGGTCATGAAATGTCCATGTTTTCATGTTTTTTACCATTTTCAAGACTGAATTATATCTTGCGCGTTTGATTTGTCACTTCAAACTAGGTGTCATTGGATAGAGCTATATTATTACTATTTATTAATACATAAAACATTGAGGCAAGTTGAACACGTTGGAAGTTATTTGGCTCCAAAATCGAAAAATCTCCGAATTTGACACAAATTTGAGCTTGTACATCTTGCTGAGGAAACAATATATTGACACCACGCTGAGACTATTTAAGTATTCTTTTATTATACTAAATGAGAAATTAAATTTTATTGAGGCAAGTTGAAGAGAAAAAAATAAGTGATTTTTTTTTTGTTGCTCCCCATTCTTACATATTGATGCATTATGTTTTCATTCATGTTTTCAAAAATTAATCGATTTTCACTTTTCTCTTCCTCATGCTTATAACAATTGCTTGTAGTATGTCTTTTAAGCTAGGAACTTTGACTGATTCGGCTCCAGAAAGTTGCAAAGTACCAAAGAAAACTGAGCTTCGGATCACGCAATGGCTACTTAAACTCATTGGCTCCTCTCTGATGAAGAAATGTCATTTTAAACACTTTATCTCCACAATCTTCTAGTAGTTTACTAATGTAAATCCGTTTATTGTATATAGGACAGCGTAAAAAGAATGGGGCCGCATTTCATATCCGCATTCTTATCTGGAATTACCTTTATCTCTTTTATGATATTCTCCATTTGTTAGGGGACAGTTCTTTGGATTTCAACTGCAAATTCACCATCCAATCTGTTCCAGGCACAAGTCACGCCACACCTTATAGACGAAGACAATGTCACTCAGCCATAAATTTATAACTCTGATGTTTAGCCCCCCCAAAAATTGCTCATCAACATTTGAAACTGCAGAGGATTTGTCTCTACATATTGCTATAGAGAAGAACATCAAATTTCTAAAATAATAACTAGTCAAGACAAAACCAGTAGTGCATTTGCAAAAAGAATGGAAGCAGTGACAAAACAGACCAATTATGAAATTACTGCAGCTTTTGAAGAACCCATTACAGATAATAAAAATTACATCTAATCAAGTCTTGTGCGCAAAGGATAGGCACTGAAACCCAAAAGGAAAGTTCAAGAACCAAAATCAAAAACAGTTTATAATACTTCAACAAAGGAAATAAAACAGGAAATAAATTAACACCCCAAACTGTTGTAAGTATGATGAGCAATCTCACAGTTGATGGAAAGAAGAAATTTTGTTCAAATGAATATTTGACACGGGAACAAGTTATGTCACATTTCCACAGAATGAAAGGTACGATCGAAATATGCAGTGTTATTGAAGATGAAGTCATTGAACAAGATGACGAATTTTATTTTGGAATCATTGGAGACAATCAGGTATATAGATGGCATGAATAGATGCAATTCATATTCTCTAAAGTGGGTTCTTCAAAATCTGCAGTCACTGCATAATTAGTCTTTTTTGTTCTAGCTTCCATTCTTTTTGAAAATGCACTCCTGGATTTGTCTTGACCTGTGATTGTTTTAGGAATTTGGTGTTCTCCTCTAGCAATATGTAGGGAAAAATCCTCTGCAGTTTCAAACGTTGATGTGCAATTTTCTTCTGGGCAAAACATCAGAGTTACAAATTTTCGACTAAATGATATTATCTTCGTCTTTAGGGTTTGGTCTGACTTGTGCATGGAACTGATTGCATGGTAAATTCACATTTGAAATCGAAATTACTGTCCCTCAACAATTGGAGAATATCATAAAAGAGATAAAGCTAATTGCTGATCAGGACTGAGAATATGAGATTCAGCCCCATTTTTTATACTCACTCCTGTATGATAAACGATTTTATATTGATAAACTGCTAGAAAATTGTGGGGATGACATGTTTGAAAAGGAATTTCTTCACCAGAGAGGAGCTGTTAAGTTTAATTGGCCATTGTTTGATGTTATCGACACAGTGCATCGAAGTTTGGGTTTTTTCCGTTCTTTGTAACTTTCTGGAGCCAATCCAGTCACAGTTCCTAGCTTAAAAGACATACAACAAGCAATTGTTATAAACAGGAGAAAGAGTGAAGTGAAAACCGATTAATTTTTGAAAACATGAATGAAAACAGTAATGCATCAATATGTAAGGAAAGGGTGTAACAAACAAAAATCATTTATTTTTTTTTTCTTTAATTTGCCTCAATAAAGTTTAATTTGCCTCAATAAAGTTTAATTTCTTAATAAGTAAAATAAAAGAGTGTTTAAATAGTCTCAGCGTTGTGTTAATATACTGTTCCCGCAGCAAGATATACGAACTCAAATTTGTGTCAAATTAGGAGATTTTTCGATTTTGGCGCCAAATAACTTCCAACGTGTTCAACTTACCTCAATGTTTTATGTATTAATAAATAGTACTAATATAGTTCTATCCAATGACACCTAGTTTAAAGTTGGGGACAATCGGAGATGGTGTGAATCACCCCCTAATGTTAAGTGGCTCAATCTCTCAGAATCTTGCTCTTAATACCAATTACATAAGTTTATCAAAATAACCTTACATGCTTCTATATGGACTGTATAAAATGAAATTTACTGTTTCAGGGAGCGGATGTAATTGTATTCCCTGAATACGGTTTATTCTCACCAACTGACAGACTCAAACTGAAAGACTTTTTAGAAAAGATTCCTGATCCGAAGAAAACTTTCACTAATCCGTGCAAGGAGAAAGAAATCTATTCTCAGCGACCAATCCTCATGTCCCTCAGCTGCATTGCGAGATCAAATTACATGTTCGTGGTGGCCAACATGGGAGATATCCAGAAATGCGAAAGTCATGACAAAGAGTGTCCATCCGACGGGGTTTTTCACCTCAACGCCAACGTAGTCTTCGACAGGGAAGAAGTACTTGTGCTCAAGTACCACAAAGAGCACCTTTTCTTCGAGCTTGGAATGGACTTGGCAAGAGAGCAGCACCCGGATCCTACCTTCCAGACGGATTTTGGCAGATTCGCAACCTTCATCTCTTTCGACATCTTCTTCAAGAGGATGGGGGATGTTTCCCAGTGGTCAAACGTCGATGGCATAATGTCCCCAACCATGTGGGCCGAAATAGCGCACCAGTTTATGTCTGTGCCATTCTGGCAGGGATCGGCCATGGGCAATAATGCCACTCTCATAGCTGCAAATGTCCATGTTCCGGGTTACTTCGCCATGGGCAGCGGCATATTCCATGGCATGAACGGAGCCCTGGTCTATACTTACAATCCGGATGGACTGTCTAAGATGACCGTGTCTAGAATCTCGAAAAAAGGGTTTGAGTCTGTTCCTCTAGAAGACAGCGTGACTTCGATCACCAAAGATGAATCCTGGAGCCACAAACAAGACGGCAAACACGTCCGGCTGGAATGTTCGAGGCTAATTCTGAATGACACTGACAAAATCAACAATAAGCATCGTTGTGCGGAAGAGAACATGAGCAACTACACCTTCGTTAAACTGACTAAAAGCAGTGGGCACGTGGAAGCGTGCAACAACGGAATGTGCTGCTCGCTGGACTACAATGCGAACAAGATGTCCGAGAGGTTCTATCTGGGTGTCTGGAACGGGACATACGATGCTTTTGGAAGGTATCACTGGTGCGAGGAGAATTGTGTTTTGGTGAGGTGCGAGGCGTTGGGCGATAAGCTTTGTGCCACTTTCCCCGCCAGGTCCAAGACTGTTTTTCATCAGATCCAGTTACGAGCTAATCTTACAACTCGGTACGTGTATCCTACCACGGTGAACAGTGGAATGAGACTCTTGCCTCAAAATGAATGGATATACTCGCAGTCAGGCAGTGAGAATACGATAAGGTTCAAAAACCAGACTGGAAGGAGTTTTATCGTTGTAGGACTCAAAGGTCGCTGCTACGACAGAGACCCTCCATATGTATGTTAAGTGCACTATGGGAAAATAACTTGAAGCTCTTATTCCCCTCTGGATATTTCTTGATTTTAAACTCTATTGAAAACTGTGTTGGTGAGAATATCAATGGATGGAAATGGTTCCATTTACTTTTTCTTTCTTTCTAAGCAAATTATTATTTGGTAAAAATTAAGATATTTTGAATGGTGCCGATAGCATGCTTGGACATAAATTTCAAGTATATCACATTTTGTCTTTGGTATCCACAAATAAGAATTTATATCATGTATATTTTACATCATACTGATCAAATGGCTTTGGGTCACAGGACATGAAAAATTAGACTTTTTTTATTATCTTTTCACGCCATTTTTTATCACTATTCAATTCCTCAACATTTTAAAAAAAAAATATCTTCCTCAATAATTGTAAAATTGTGTTAGGTGTTTGTTGAAAATAAAACTATCATATTTCAAATCAGTTTTTAATTTTTTTACATGTGATGGCGACAGCATTAAATATATAGACAGGGATAATGAGTACATTTAAAAAAAAAAAAAAAAAAAATTTCTTCTCCTACTTTAATTTTAAAATTTGAGAATATCAAAGCGATTAATAAAAACATAAAATGCAGAGTTTGCTTTAAAAATGACCATAAGAAAAAAGTTCATGTTCATTTAACTTCATAGTTAAACTCTTGGTATTTCGTTGGACAAAAACACGTGTTCAATAAATATAAATATTGTTAAAGTAAGCATTACATATTGGCTGATCAATGAACTCCTGTTACTTTATTTAAACTCCAGACAAATCCGAATTGTTCAATAACAGACATTAAGAGTGACGTATAACAGATATTACAGACAACCACGCTCTATTTTCAATGCGATAAATTACATAGGTGAGGAAAATGCAAAGTACAGCTTAAACAGAATTACTCTTCATATAAAAGACAATGCAACAAGTCAGTACTGTATAGATAAAGCCGCCAGTAGGCGAGCGACAATCTCACACAACCCAATCAATGCGATACTTAAACTCTTCCAACTCACCCCTTACGCATTGCGATCTTCTACCAGTCACAAAACGACATCGAATGAGTCTTCCCGGAGTATAAACCTGTTTGAAGTTGTCCTTAGAAATCGACACACCGAATTTCCGAACACGCACCAAAGACCGATTATTGCAATGAACAGAGAACTGATGGTATAAACATTCCCATTAAGAAACGCTCAATCTTTTGAAATGATTGCAAATATACCATGATACCCTCCTACAATATTCGAGTAAAACCTGTGATTCCTGTATAGTTTGCGATCATACCATGTTAATTTCCATAGTATTTCATTAAAAGCAGTGAACGCAATAAAAAGATAGCAATCGTAGGTAATAATCCATTGTGCTTGATTTACATCCCGTAAGTATTTAAAAATGATAAGTACTCATTTAGTAAATGAATATCGCCGCATAAGCTTTAATACAATTCATGTATTATATTCACAAATTATCGCCTAAATTATTTATTTTGAACAATCTATAAAAACTATCATAACTGAATTATTGCCCTTGTTATTTTTGATACCTTGAATTTTTCTATATTAGGCCCATACGAAACGTTTTCATTTACAAAGAAATACTCATTCCTAATAATTTCAGCGATTAGAAACGTTCTCAATTCCAGACAGAGAAATTTAACGTTCACAGTTCTCAGTCTATATAGTTTAATAATAGAATAGTATAAGTGAACAATGCACCAAGCACGGCCAAAATGGAATTTCGCGTGTAATGAAAGATGTCGCAACCAGTCAAGACGATATTCTCTCTCTCGTACAATCCTTTTTCGTAATGCGAGACTTCCACCGATCCAAGTTCTATCATAATCATCTGAGTTTTCTTTGAGAACTCCTGCTTGAAGTTGGCCATCGTAATCGGAACCCCTCCGGCATACCAAAGACAAGCAATCGCACAGAATAGAGAACTGACCAGGAACATAGATATCATAATGGAGTTGCTAATTCGGTCAACGGAACCAAACAGAAATATAGCTATCACACTGCTGCCATAGGACATATGTGCTACGAATATAAAGAAAGATGGCACAGAAAACGTATTCTGCAGATCGTTCAAAACGTCTTCCACATTAGCTTCTCCTCTAAGGATGTCTACTTGTTTCGCCATTGTAAAGCACTCTAGCGGACATTTCTTAATGTCTTCTGTAAGACTTTTCAGTGCTTGACTACAACGATGACATACCGATAGGTAAAGCAGCATGATCAAGTTGGTTAGAGTGGAGCAGACGAAAGTGCGGAAAAAAGACCATGTAAGAACTAATGTGACCTTTATGTAGGCAGATTTCAATTCAAATCCGAACTCTGAATTTGGAATATGCTCAGTAGAAACATAATAAATTACGAAGGATACGTAAATTATAAGTGGAATGAAAGTGAGAAACACACAAATGTTTATTTTCTTGTTTGAATCTGTAGTGAGGTTATATTTTTCAAGATTTAGAAACAGAGCAGACAATTGCTTTCTTTTGCATCTCAAGGTGTACCAAGCTAACGTGCTTAATATGTAAGAAACAATCTGAACTATTAAAAGTTTCAATTTTTGAACACTACCATTACTAAAGGCCAATATTGTACAGTACTCTAAACTAACGTAGACTAACGTAGCATAGAGAAGGTAAAGTACACATCTTCCCAGGACGGATTTGTCTGAATTTGAACAAATTCGTAACCAAAACAATAATTCATTCAGACAGTTCTTTCTTTTGGGATCGTATTTTGCGTTGGTTTTCTTGATGTCAACCTCTTTTGGTAAACTGTGACTTTCGTGGAAGCCAAACTGACAGCTTAAATTATTTGCCATATGAACTCTTGAATTTTTTAGATACATTTTGGGCTACGGTATAATCTATGTAATAATTCATTCGACTCAGTCACAATTCTTTCATACGATATTCAATTTGCGAAAAACTTAGTATTTTGCTATTATAAAATCTGCCCCATTAAAAGAAAAAGAAAGGCAATCTAAAGTTATAATAAAAACTTTTCTCGTTTTAATATTTTCTTTAGAGAATGATGAGATATTACCTCGCTAAAGTTTTTTAAATTTTCCAAAAAGTTGCGTAGCTTCTTTTTAATGATTCTTCATACTTGCTCTTCAGGTTAGAAATACTTGTTCAGCTAAAGCTGAAAAACATTCATTAAATACAAATACTTCTTCCTCGATATTTTTCAATAAACTATAATTCTTCATTAACTTATTGTCTTTCGTTATTACGTTTTTACCATTCCAAGAGAGTGGCGTAAAATGATATTAATTTCTAAAGGACAAGGAATAAGTTCTCTTCAAACAACATCACAGAGAAATGAGGATTTAACTTACCTCAGAAAAAAAAGCACGAAACATTGCTGTTTATCTCTATCATAATAATAAAGTTTCTAATAGGTAGTTTTACTATCACGCATGTAAATAATCAATAACCCAATTAAATGTAAGTGCTCAGTCATAATCTTTAACCAATAGACCTCCTCGTCTTTCAACTTTTTTAAAAAGACAATGATCAATAATATGCACTAAAAACAATTTACTAAGTAATCCTATTTTGTAACTCTTGAAAATAATTCGAAAATCTTTCATACAATGCTTTCGAGCAAAAGCTTTTATTTTGTTCCAATAACTTGAAAACAATATTGAATGAAACATTTTATTTCAGAACTTTTTATAAAATTTTGCAAATTACTTTGATGATTACTTTCGCAATTGGAGCAATCTTGCGAAGTATACCATCAACATATTATCTTACTTATTTATTTTTTATTATTCTATATGTCCTCTGTCGCATTATAAAAATATTGCATTAGAGTTGAAAAGATAGATAATCAAATTTTCGAATTATCTTCATGTCATAAAAGAATCCTGAGTGAAATTGAAAAAAAAAAAAAAAAAAAAAAAAAAAAACTCTACAATCAATACGTGTGAGGACAGCATATTTCAAGAGACTGAATTAGAAACGATGTCTGAATTTGACTTAAGTCCTTAATCCACAAACACGTAGTTGCTACGATGTCGTCTAAATCCTGCATGTGGCTCAAGCAGAATTTAACGGCCATGAAAGTTTTGTTTTTCACCAATCATAAATTATTATTTTTTTTTAATTTTCTATCAAAAGTCTTTTTTAACTGTGATTTGGACATTTTTATCTGCTTGATTTTAAGTAGAAGGTTTTACATAAGTAGCCGATCGGTATTTTATCTAAGTGAAAAATACAGAGTGTAACTGATTATAAGGTAAATATATTGTGGTGTAACCAACGTGAACAAAAGATCTCGGGGAAAATTTTAAACTTGAATTAATTACAGTTACTAAAGGACAAACAAACAAACATTTAAATTTACACAATTGATACAAACAGTACATTAGGGTACAATGCAAAAGGACACATTGAATTTAATAGGGAAATACCTGAATCAAAATTAAGTCGTGGAAAGATCGACTACGCTTCTTTACTGATATCTGAATCTTCTCTCCGGTTAAAAAAATGTAGAAACATAATTATCCACTTACAAAGTTGTGGGTGTGATGAAAATGGCTCCATCTTTATTCATACTATAAAACGTTTGTTATAAGAGTGATTATAAAGTAACTACACATTCTTGTAATAATCACATTTTACTGCATAAATTACATTATTAATCAAACAAACATGAGGCGTTCCATGCGAAATGGAAGAATCCACCAGTCTATTTATTTATTTATTTATTTATTTATTAATTTCAATAGAAAGCCTTGTTATTGAAGAACTAAGGAATACAACAAGATGGTTTATTCACATTTTCTGTTTGAAGCTTTGGCAAGCAGAAAGTGGACGCTAACGTTGTGGTTGGTTGTATTCAGATTATCTGGCGCCGTCAGCAACACGAGGGCTATAATGCGCCGAAACTTTCGTCATTAGACAAGCCAACATACATTTACAAACACCCATGCCTAGCACGGGACTCGAACCCGCAACCTCGCGGTCTAGAAGCTGGCACGCTAACCACTATACCGTTTGGTCGGGCGCTAACGTTGTGAGAAACGTAAAACTTTTCTTTGAGGGTTTTTTCTCTTGAAATACAGTATGAAACGCTTCATATCATACTAGGACACACATTTAGTACATTTCAATGCGTCTTCCTTGCACTTCTCGGCACAGCACGCAACGTTCTACCATGTCCCGGAAAACATGTAGCAACTTAGCTGGTGTATTTTCCCCAATTGCGGCTGTAATCCGTTGTTTAAGATGCTCAATTTTGCGTATGCTCATCTGGTACACCTTACAGTTTATAAATCTCTACGTAAAGAAAACTAAGAAGGATTAAATTTGGTGAAACCGTGGGGCTCACATTCTTGGCAAGCCTCGGTGGAACGTGTGGAAAGCTGGGTGCTGTGCATAACTGGGCAGGGGGTTGAGGAGGGGGGTGGGGGGATGCACATTATGATGTATTAAAGATGTATCCTGGTATGATATATGTTTGATTAATATAGTAATTTATGTGCATTAAAATGTGATTTTCACAAGAATGTATAGTTGCTTTATAAACACCCTGTATGTAGCGAATTTTCCTCAATCTTACGATTGTTTCGTATAAGAAAGCCATTCTACTTACGAAAATTAGGCATTGTCATAGATTCTTTAATAACGAAAGACATTGTAGTTTGTCTTAACTGGCCTTACATTTCGTTTGATTTTGATCGGCACATTTTCTGAGAGATTTGGCTAAAAACTTGAAACCTTGTTTGATAAACACCAAAACTTCAGATCTTTCTAGTGGTTAAATAAAGTTCAGCAGTAATGAAGTAAAAGTAATGTTTTTGCTGGGATTTTGATCCTTTTTTTTACGGTACTAATTTTAAATTGTTTACTTATTTGTACACAGAGAACTAATTTAAAAATGTTTAGCAGTCATAATTTTAAATTTTCAAGGAAGCTTCTTTGGTTTGAAAGGGTTACAAATTGATCTTTTTTGGGTACTTACGTATTAAACCGTCAATCGATGGCGAAATTTTTGTTGACGGTCGAGTACGAGAACTATATAATTAGCTTACCACTCTTTAATCATTGAATTTAAACATAGACTTATTATTATCAATAGACTGCGCGTTCCCACTTCAATTATACAACGAGAATGAAACCAAAATGAATCACATGAGTAGGGACTTTTTGGGAGCAGGGTTGCAGATTTGGCGGGTTTCTCCTCACTCAGGCGATAAAGGATAATAAGATTATTAGATAAAGCATTAATTTTACGACGTAGCCAAATTAAAAACCACGTGACTGATAGACGAATTTTGTGATTCATTTTGGTTTCATTCTCGTTGTATGATTGAAGTGGGAACGCGCAGTCTATTGATAATAATAAGTCTATGGATTTAAATTATTATGTTATTTTAAGAGAGTTTAAAAACAAATTTTCAACAACATCCAATTACCAGGATTTTTCTAAGAAAGTTCAATTTATCGGACCACTATGCATGAAGCATTTATGCATTCAAGGAGAATGGTGATGATATAAAATTATTTTCAACAAAATTTTATTCAGATTTGTAAAAACTCGTAGCAAAAGGAACAAAAATTCAATAAGTGGCGATTATTTCGTAGTCTATATAAGGTCGCCAATGGTCAATGCTATAGTACGCAAAAGTATTTTTTTTTTTACCATTTCTTATTTTAGGGGCTTCGCTATGTGTGGTGAGTTTCTCCTTTGTATATATACTAGCTGAATATCAGGCTGCGCAACGAAATTTTACCATGTGCAGTTTAGCAATCAAAAGATATTCATGTATTCTAGACTTCAGACGTTTGCTTCCATTTCGATCCCGACATTTCCCAAAATTTGCAATTGAGAAAATATTGGAAATGAGACATTCGAATATCCATCGTTTAGATGGTTTAACCCCCCCCCCTCCCCTTTGGTTCTTTTTAATAATTTTAACTTATAACTGATTGTTTACAACTAATTTTTTTCTATGTTTGCCCTTCTTAACATTTGCACCAAAAAACAGAATTGTGACAACATTGGAAGTGGGTCATTCGGATATCTCTCGTTAGGAACGTTTAATCCCTTTTCCACCGCTTAAAGTGGGTTAATCCAGATTGGAATAGCTTACTTTTTCTACATTTGGCTTTGTTGTCATTTGCACCAATTTTCAATGTTGTGACCATGTGGGAAATGGGACATTCGAATATTCCTCGTTTGGAACGTTTAACCCTTTTTTCCACCCCTTGAAGTGGATTAATCGAGATCGGAAAAGCTTAATTTTCGTATGTTTTTATTTATTGTCATTTGCAATAATTTTCAATGTTGTGACCATGTGGGAAGTGGGACATTCGAATATCCCTCGTTTGGAACATTTAACCCCTTTTCGAGCCCTTAAAGTGGGTTAATCGAGATCGGAATAGCTTACTTTTCCTATGCTTGTCTTTGTTGTCATTTGCGATAATTTTCAATGTTATGACCATGTGGGAAGTGGGACATTCGAATATCCCTCGTTTGGAACATTTAACCCCTTTTCCAACCCTTAAAGTGGGTTAATCGAGATTGGAATAGCTTACTTTTCCTATGCTTGTCTTTGTTGTCATTTGCAATAATTTTCAATGTTATGACCATGTGGGGAGTGGGACATTCGAATATCCCTCGTTTGGAACATTTAACCCCTTTTCCACCCCTTAAAGTGAGTTAATCGAGATCGGAATAGCTTACTTTTTCTATGCATGCTTGTCTTTGTTGTCATTTGCACCAATTTTTAATGTTGTGATCATATGGGAAGTTGGACATTCGAATATCCCTCGTTTGGGACGTTTAACCCCTTTTCGACCACTGAAAGTGGGTTAATCGTGATCGTAATAGCCTACTTTTTCTACGTTTACCATTGTTGATATTTGTACTAATTTTCAGAGTTGCGGACTTGTGTGAAGTGGGAGAATTAGTGATGAGTGAGTCAGTCAGTGAGGGCTTTGTCTTATATATAGAGAGATATATACAGGGTGGTCATTAAATAACTTTAACGATATGTGGACCTATAGATTCCGTTCCGTTCAATCGATCGAGATGAGATTTCAGGTATAGTTATTCAGAGGTATGAGCTCGGAATAACCATTCCGATAAAAAAGACAAGTCATTGCGAAGTACAAATGGAATTCTAAGGAACTTTTTGTAGTTTTATAAATAAATTCAAAGATATGTTTATTAAAAGTAAAAATAGGCTTTCACCCTATTACATATAGTTCAGGGTAGTAAAAAAAGTTGTTTCCAGTTCTAATTTTTAAGTATTATTGCAAAATAAGGGCAAGACATTCTAAATTTGAAATATTACTACAAACACTTCTCACAAAGCCATGGTGCTAAAAAAATTATAGAAATGTTCTTATAGTTCTTCATAGAAAAACCAAACTACTACGATTTTGTTTAAGGATTACTTCAGGCAAGCGGGATTATTTGCAGGAGGGTGCAAACTGCTAGAATTTGGTACAAACCATTAATTTTTCGTATATTTTATATTGTATTTTCTCAAGAAATGTTAATTGAAAACTATGCCTTAATTTTCTCTCGAAAAATAATTGAAAAAAATTAAGGTATATTTTTTTTAATTCGTCTCTTCTGCAGGTTTTATTCGGATTCAAACGTTACCTTTTTTACGAAAAAAACAAACCTTTCTCTAGACTAAAAAAAAAAAAAAAAAAGTAGCAAAAATACAACAAAAAATATTGTTACGAATTTTTGTTTATTTGTAAATATTTCGTAGTGTTAATTTTGTAAATAGGAAAATTTATGTACATTTCGCAAAAGGCAGTGCAATAGTTCATCGTTAGTTTGCTTCCCCGCAATGTGTGTCTTAATGCTTGATAACGAGTTTTACAGAGATAATGATGGAAAACGAGTTTTACAAGGAGAATGCCATTTAACAATAGGGTTAACGGCAATATCGCCAAGTTGGCGACTAATTTAAATCGTCAAATTTGGCGAGAAATCGCCAATTGTTGCCAAACTTGGCGACCATTTGGCGACTTTTTTCGGTCCCCATGTACCTGTATAGGGCTTTTCGTCTGCGATCTGGAAAATTCTCCAAATTTCTATCTCTAGAAGATTAGCGAAGGAAGCTTTCCTATATAAGGTCAATAGAGAATTGAGTTAGTTAGTTAGTGAGTTGGTTATCTCTCAGCGAGCATTCAGAGTAGTTCTGAAAGTGAACTGTATTGCATTGTGTTTTGCGTCGATTTTAACAGTTGTGTATCTAGTTTTAACTGCTGTTTGTGCTCCACGCAACAATATATAATTTTTGTGTCTACTCAAATTAAAAGTATGTTATATTTTGTTTTAAAAAAATAATTATTAATGTTAACTATAAAAGCCTTTTACCTTTAACTTTTATTTTCTCTAAACTTTATATTTCAAACTTTAAAATACCTTTTCTAACTAACTAGTAGAGACATACCATTATTATTATTATTATTTTTTTATGAAATTTTACTACATTATCTACAGATTAAACTAAGGTTAAAATTTGGTAAGAAATATCATCAGAATTTTTCCTGTTGTATTTTAATCAATTTTTCAAAAAATGTTTGAGAAAAACCTCTTTTCTTTACAAAGATTTGGCATTTAAAAAATAGTTAAGAAAATAACAGGAAATTATATGTTATGTAATGCAATTTCATAAAAAAAAAAATACTGGTATATCTCTACTAGTTAGTTAGAAAAGGTACATTGATGTTTAAAATATCATGTCTAGAAAAAATCAAAGTTAAAGGTAAAAGTCTGATACAGTTAAAATCTAAAGTTGTCTTTTTTAAAACAAAATATAATATACTTCTAATTTGAGTAGAAACAAAAGTAATACTTCAATGGAACGGCAAAGAAACATAGAATAACATGAAATAAAAAACACAAAATCGATTTACTTTTATTTTTAGGGTAACAAGTCCTTTTCATAGGCGTAACTAGAGTTGTTGAATGGGGAAGGTTTCGAAAAATACAGACTCGATACACAAATGAAAAAAAAAAGGAGTGAGGGGGGGGGGGGGGAAGGGAGAGAGTAAAAAAAAAATCATCTCATTGAAAGAGTTTTCAAATCATTGTCCAAATCTACGGTATAAGAAAGATTTCTTAAGAATTTTATTTAAAAAAAAAAAAGCTGAAAAAGGATTTTAAACACATGAAAATTGAAAGAGTCTGATATAATTGTAAAATATATGGATGCAATATGTTTGGAGAAATTTTTAGGGTGTAGCAAACAAGAGAGGATAAATTTCAGGGGCGGGACTCCTCGAAATATTTCAAACATACACTGTCAAAAATAAGAATTAAAGAAACTTCCATAAACATTTTCCTAAATAGCTGTCTCGTTTATACTGCATTATTTTTTTTAATTACATTATGATACCAACACCGTCCGAGTTGGTAAATCTGCGGATAAAATTGTAATTTTTTCGTCTTCATCTGGCGATTTTTCAACGCTATCTGGCGATTCTTTTTCAACTTGAACAGTAATTTCATCATATTGTTATGAATTTTTCCGCTGAGGCAATGATGGCACAGTTTTTAAAATAAAAACTACTATTTATTCACTCTTCAAAGGCACAAAATTTATTCACAGATAGCAGTTTAATCATCCGCAAGCTTCAGTAAGAACAACTTCGAAAACAGCCATTATACAAGTTCACTCTAGTAGGTAAACAAAACGATCAGATTACATCGAAGTCCGAAATCAATCTGAAAACTTTCCCGATCTCCAGTCATATTTATACTTGGCGCGAGAGAATATTAGCGAAATTTCCAACCAATTCGTCGATAAAGAAACATCTGGAAATTTCTCGATTGCTTTAGGTGTTGCCACCTTTTTCTAACCTGTATAATCGCTGTTAATAAATAAAATAGGAGAAAATTAACTATAATAGAATTTTTAAATCCCCCAAAAAAACACTTTTGAAAAGTAGAAGAACCACCAACCTCAAAAGCACAAAAAACTTTCTTGCAATAAAAAAATCATAAACATGATGAAAATTGTCAGCCTCAAACACAGTGATATAAAAAATGGCCAACCTCTGATTACAACTCTTGGTTACTTAGTTTATTTTTAAAATTTAAGTTCCGCTCCCATAAAAATTTACGCTGCTTGAGGTTGACGCCCGTAATAGGAATATTAACAATGCTTGCGTTTAAACTAATTTATGGCTGTTTGCACGAATATTCGAGTTTATGATTTCATTTGGATGGGAAGTAAATACAAAGTAATGTAAATCTTCATGTTCATGTAATTTTCAAAATAGTATAGAAAAACTGTGCTCAAACGCTTGCATTTGAATCGTTATTAAGAATTTTTTAAGTAAGAAACTGAAGTGCATGTGGTAAGCTTTTGTTTGGTTGATACATACATTTTGGAAAGTTTTTATTGTGTGGGGGGGTTTTAAAGGTTAGTAATTAAGATGGGCGCCAACCTCAAGCAGCGTAAATTTTTATGGGAGCGGAACTTAAATTTTAAAAATAAACTAAGTAAGCATACATTCTTAAGCGAGTCACAACCAAGAGTTGTAATCAGAGGTTGGCCATTTTTTATATCACTG
Organism: Linyphia triangularis; assembly: GCA_963978545.1. Classification (NCBI taxonomy): domain Eukaryota; kingdom Metazoa; phylum Arthropoda; class Arachnida; order Araneae; family Linyphiidae; genus Linyphia; species Linyphia triangularis. The sequence goes on along the minus strand of OZ021725.1, from coordinate 10,450,275 downwards.
TGATTGTGGCTGAAAATTTTCATCATGTTTATGATTTTTTTATTGCAAGAAAGTTTTTTGTGTTTTTGAGGTTGGTGGTTCTTCTACTTTTCAAAAGTGTTTTTTTGGAGCATATCATAACTTTTTTTTAAACACTGGCGGCTTCTCTTTTTTGAATTTGTCCGTTTCATCGTTTTCCTATTTATCACCTATGGTACACCTGGTACCAGGGATATTTATAATTCTTCAAACTGAGTTCGACGATACCTTATATGCAATAATTATCCATAAAATTGATAAACCGGAAGTGGTACCAATAGCATACCTGGTACTTTAAACATTCATAATTCATCAAAACAGAAGTCCAACATGCCATATTTATCTTCAAAATTGATAAACCAGAAGTAGTACCACCTATGGTACACCAGGTACCATGAATATTCATAATTTTTCAAGTTGAGTTCAATGATATCTTACATGCCCAAATCTACTTGAAAATTTACAAATTGGTTGAATGCGGACGGCAGTAACCATCAAAATCGATCACGAACTTGTGTACGGCAACTCAACTCCCAAAACTTAAAGAAATACGTTGCCATCGACAAAGAGCCTGTCTGCCAAGTTTCAGCTCGATTGGTTAGTTTGTACGCACAACGACCTATTTTAGTACATAAATAACGACTAATCAGTCCATAACCCACAGCTTAACTTGGATTCCGAATCACAACGAACATCCACACCTAACCCAGGAATCAAATCCGGCACCTTTAACATACATCCCACTGAAAATTTATTCTAATAAATTGTTACAAATAAATATTAAAAGTTTTTTTACAGCCTAAATATTGCGGTATAAATTATTTTTATTATATCAAGCATTATTTTGGTTCACATAATAACCCATCGATATTTGACAAAATTTAAAATATTTTCTAAACAACAATTTTAAAATTCACTATGAAATTATAGTTTTGATGATATTTGATTCTACGATTTCATTTTACAACGGAAAGTAAGCATAATCAACACAATTTTAAAAACGAATGACATTTTTGCAAATTCCATTAGCCAATCGCAATGCGTGGTTTATTTAGTCATCTGTAATAAATTGACTGTGACGTCAGCTCGCATAACCTCCACATTTATACTTTGTATTCAGCCCATAGTATCTTGCAACAAAATGGGATTGTTTTCATTTTTCAATGAAGATTTCCCGAAATTAAAATGTTTTTGAAAGTTAACTCTCTCTATATTGCCATACAGTTCAAATAACACATGCAACTTGAAGAATAAATATTTCTCTTTAATTCTGTCTCTTCAAAAATTAAATTATTTCAATTTTAAAGATGTTATAAGCCATTTAGTTATAGTCCAATTCATTCTGCCTATACTTTAACGATACGTTCATTCTCACTTTAGCCTAACATGTCGGAAAAACTAACTTCGAAATGATAGCAAACCTGTTTGGCAACTTTTGGCATATATATCTGAACCTCAATTACAAGCTGATCGCCTTTATCTGTCGCCAAATTATGAAATGAAAAAAAGTGGTTTTAAATTAATTAAAAATAGAAAGAATTACTTAATGAAGTTCAAACCAGCGTAGGATTTTAAGTTGAAACATTCCCTATCCTATAATTCAATCCGTTTGAAGATCTATAGCTTAGTTAGGGCTGGAGGTTTGTCTAAATTTTTACATCAAAATCGGGCTAGAACTTGTTTTTTTATTTCATTTTGGAAATTTCAATATTTTTTTTCTTCGTTGTCTTTTATCCTAGGTACTCAATTTTTTTTTCTTTGAAAGGTATCACCGAGACGAATCTATGGTATTTTTTGTATAATTATGTGAAGTTTCGTAAGAGTGCTAGAAAATAGTCAATTTCGGCTTTTTCGCTGGAAGTTGTGCAGATAATAGATACTTACTGTCGGTTTCTGCCTTTTTAAGGTTGGCGGCGAAACGACCTCGTCTGATAATACGTCACTATTTACACTATATACAGACAATTTGTGCAACAATATTTTCCATCTTTTCTTCTTTTGCAAAATAAAAAAAGTGTCTCACTTTGAGTTTTGCGTTTGCTACCTGCACTTATTTTAATTATTTTCAGTTATCCATTTGTTAACATAGGGTAATGAAAGTATTGTTTTCGATCCAAAAAAAAATTCGAATTGTTTGCATTTCTCCACGTTTTGGAACATCCAACTGAAAAAAAAATAGTGTAGAAAAATGTCTGCCGGTGTGTGTGTGTTCGTGGTCAGCACAACTTCCGAACGATTTGACCTACGATGTTCAAATTTGGAGTACAGGTTAGTGGAGACCATAGAACCTGCCACTAAGGTTTTCATCAATATTGCACATGCGCAAAACATTAAAAAAAAAATCACGTTCTTTAGTAATCACTAAAAAGCGGCTTTAACGATTTTGATGAAAATCTCTATGATAATACTTCTTAAAATGTTCTTAACATCCCCATCTCCGAAATTCCCATAAAAATGCTATAAAGGTGTAAAAAAATGAAAAACTAGTTTCTTCAACATAGATTTCTCTTCCATTCGGGATCGCTCATCAACAACCGTTTTTCTCCTCTCCACTGTTTCACTAACCAGAAAGGATATTGCAAGAATTTTCGAAAAGTACATTCTCACATTCGCCATTGTGGTGTCTTTTTTTTTTGCCCTTGTACGAGTTATCTGTAAAAATATCACTAAGGGCCATTATTCCAAATAAATGAAAATAGCAATAACACTATTCCACTTCAAATTTAAATTTGCCGACTCTTATTATAGTGTAATTGAAAATTGTGCGATGTTCCACTCCCCTAGTTTACATTCAGTTATTGTTTAGAGTTTGGGTTTTCTATACAGCGCAATGTCCACTCAGAACTTATTTTTCCCGCGATGGAGTGTCCATTTCTTCAGCCTCGGACGGGTGTAGAGCGTAATTATCATCAAATGGTACATTAAATGGCAAGTTTACTTTTCTGGTGAAAAATCCATGTATTGTCTTGCAGTTTGGTATAGCTTTTGATTACCTTAGTAAGTCACTGGTCACTGAATAATCTCAATAATGAAATTTAATGGATAATTTGAGTAATAATCATCAAAGAGTTGATTAGGGAAAAAATGCAGAATATTTGTTTAATTCTTCCTCAACTTAATGGGTTGGGGGTTGAACCCCCAAATCCTCCCACGTTACGCCTATGGTCTTTACATTAACGGTCGATGACCAAAGTCAAGTCTGTAGCACTTATGTTCCCGTGATGAAGACTCCATTTCTTTAGCCTGTGTAGCGCGTATAGTAGTTTGCGAACAGCATACAGTTTGCAAGACGTTCAATATGGTACATTAGTTGCATAAATGTCTTTCACTTTGGTATAGCTTTTGATTACATTAGCAAACACTGAATAATTACTAGTAAGGAAATTTAATGGAACTAATAATTACTAGTAAGGAATGGTTGAAAAATAACCAACAAAGAGTTAGTTGGGGAAAAAATGTAGTAAATTCGCTTAATTTTTCTCAACCGAATGGGGGGGGGGGTCGAACTCTCAAAAACCCTCCCTCGTTACGCCTATGGTCCCTTTAACCCTTTGAGCACTGAATAATTTGAAGATTTTTATGCCCATGGGACGGACTTGGATGGCCGGATGACGAGCAAGACTCGTCCACCTTAACTTCGCCCAAGAAAGCAGATGACGAGTCTCACTCTTCAAATGTACCCAAAGGGTTAAGACGATAACACACGAATATAGCAACAGGGACAATTATCTGCAAGGAAGTGTTTTCACTGAATTTGAAAAATAGGTCTATTGAATCCTCCAGAGGGCGACCCTTGAGATTGCGACAAACGATACCCCCGCCAGCCTGTAGAGAAGCTACGTCTGGCCTCGTGTATGGTACAGCAGTTGTCTACATTTTATAGCTTAATTTCATGCTGCGTTTTTGCATGAAAAAACGCTCGCGTGGTCTTAGACAAAAACGGTGTAAGTCAACGCAAGGACAATTCTAACGTATTTTGGAATAGAGATTCAGCCTGACAACTTTAGTTAGTTCCTTGCTATGGGAAATAAATAGTACACCCATTATGATTGGATAATGGAATGCGACAAATCGAATTCGTTTTTTGAAGGTGCGTTGTAATTCATCTAAAGCACATCACAAGTTTTTTCTAAAAACTATTCGCATTAAGTCCATTACAAGGCAAAAATATAAAATAGATGGTGCATTTCTTTTAAGAAAATTCTTACTTTTGAAAAAATGCATACAAAAGTATCAATTTTAAAAACAAGACTTACTCATTCTTTAAAGCAGCTTGAAATTAAGGCATTTATTGAAGCAGCTAGGTGCAAGCCATGGACGGAAATGTCCTGTACTACAAAGATATGGTGTCCTAGTCTTTCTCCTAAAAGTAATTTGGCACCATTTCTGTCCTATTCACATGTTCAATGTAGATGATCAACATATGATTGTTCAAATAAATTAAACTTGTTTTATTTATTTAAAACTTTTTTGTTTAGTTTTTGCTTTTACACTAATGTAGCGATAACCTTAAACAAAGAAATTAGATCATCGTCAAAAATAAACATTTACAAAATGTCATTTTGCTGATTCTAAACAACGCATAAATTCCTTATTTGAAATAGTTTCTGAAAATCAGTTATTTTAGGTAGAGTTTTCTGGATTTTTCTTAATATTAATTGCTACAGTTTTAAACATTAAAAGTGATTTCTATTACTTAGCGAATCCTGTGTGGGGCTTCTGAATGTTTAGTCTAATTAAGAGCAAGATTCTGAGAATTTGAACCACCCCTGATTCACACCATCTCCGATTGTCCCCAAAAAATTACCAGTTGCAAATTCCTTATTAGATGATAAAATCCCTTATTAGATGATAAAATCTGAAATTATTTGTTCCGTAGTTGCACCGCTCAAATTCTATGACGTGTCAAAGATCACCTTTAAAAATGAAAAAATTGGGGTTTTTGTGACACATGAAAACTATTTTTATCCGTCTAAAACTTCACAAGGAACTTGCCACCTTCATTTCTTCTGTTGTGGAATGTACTAGAATAGATCTTTATAAAACATATTAAAAGTTGATGGCAAGTCAATTGCGCAAGGTAATTCAAGGTCATGAAATGTCCATGTTTTCATGTTTTTTACCATTTTCAAGACTGAATTATATCTTGCGCGTTTGATTTGTCACTTCAAACTAGGTGTCATTGGATAGAACTATATTATTACTATTTATTAATACATAAAACATTGAGGCAAGTTGAACACGTTGGAAGTTATTTGGCTCCAAAATCGAAAAATCTCCGAATTTGACACAAATTTGAGCTTGTACATCTTGCTGAGGAAACAATATATTGACACCACGCTGAGACTATTTAAGTATTCTTTTATTATACTAAATGAGAAATTAAATTTTATTGAGGCAAGTTGAAGAGAAAAAAAATAAGTGATTTTTTTTTGTTGCTCCCCATTCTTACATATTGATGCATTATGTTTTCATTCATGTTTTCAAAAATTAATCGATTTTCACTTTTCTCTTCCTCATGCTTATAACAATTGCTTGTAGTATGTCTTTTAAGCTAGGAACTTTGACTGGATCGGCTACAGAAAGTTGCAAAGTACCAAAGAAAACTGAACTTCGGATCACGCAATGGCTACTTAAACTCATTGGCTCCTCTCTGATGAAGAAATGTCATTTTAAACACTTTATCTCCACAATCTTCTAGTAGTTTACTAATGTAAATCCGTTTATTGTATATAGGACAGCGTAAAAAGAATGGGGCCGCATTTCATATCCGCATTCTTATCTGGAATTACCTTTATCTCTTTTATGATATTCTCCATTTGTTAGGGGACAGTTATTTGGATTTCAACTGCAAATTCACCATCCAATCTGTTCCAGGCACAAGTCACGCCACACCTTATAGACGAAGACAATGCCACTCAGCCATAAATTTATAACTCTGATGTTTAGCCCCCAAAAAAATTGCTCATCAACATTTGAAACTGCAGAGGATTTGTCTCTACATATTGTTATAGAGAAGAACATCAAATTTCTAAAATAATAACTAGTCAAGACAAAACCAGTAGTGCATTTGCAAAAAGAATGGAAGCAGTGACAAAACAGACCAATTATGAAATTACTGCAGCTTTTGAAGAACCCACTACAGATAATAAAAATTACATCTAATCAAGTCCAAAAGGAAAGTTCAAGAACCAAAATCAAAAACAGTTTATAATACTTCAACAAAGGAAATAAAACAGGAAATAAATTAACACCCCAAACTGTTGTAAGTATGATGAGCAATCTCACAGTTGATGGAAAGAAGAAATTTTGTTCAAATGAATATTTGACACGGGAACAAGTTATGTCACATTTCCACAGAATGAAAGGTACGATCGAAATATGCAGTGTTATTGAAGATGAAGTCATTGAACAAGATGACGAATTTTATCTTGGAATCATTGGAGACAATCAGGTATATAGATGGCATGAATAGATGCAATTCATATTCTCTAAAGTGGGTTCTTCAAAATCTGCAGTCACTGCATAATTAGTCTTTTTTGTTCTTGCTTCCATTCTTTTTGAAAATGCACTCCTGGATTTGTCTTGACCTGTGATTGTTTTAGGAATTTGGTGTTCTCCTCTAGCAATATGTAGGGACAAATCCTCTGCAGTTTCAAACGTTGATGTGCAATTTTCTTCTGGGCAAAACATCAGAGTTACAAATTTTCGACTAAATGATATTATCTTCGTCTTTAGGGTTTGGTCTGACTTGTGCATGGAACTGATTGCATGGTAAATTCACATTTGAAATCGAAATTACTGTCCCTCAACAATTGGAGAATATCATAAAAGAGATAAAGCTAATTGCTGATCAGGACTGAGAATATGAGATTCAGCCCCATTTTTTATACTCAGTCCTGTACGATAAACGATTTTATATTGATAAACTGCTAGAAAATTGTGGGGATGACATGTTTGAAAGGGAATTTCTTCACCAGAAAGGAGCTGTTAAGTTTAAGTGGCCATTGTTTGATGTTATCGACACAGTGCATCGAAGTTTGGGTTTTTTCCGTTCTTTGTAACTTTCTGGAGCGAATCCAGTCACAGTTCCTAGCTTAAAAGACAGACAACAAGCAATTGTTATAAACAGGAGGAAGAGTGAAGTGAAAACCGATTAATTTTTGAAAACATGAATGAAAACAGTAATGCATCAATATGTAAGGAAAGGGTGTAACAACAAAAATCATTTATTTTTTTTCTCTTTAATTTGCCTCAATAAAGTTTAATTTGCCTCAATAAAGTTTAATTTCTCATTAAGTAAAATAAAAGAGTGTTTAAATAGTCTCAGCGTTGTGTTATTATACTGTTCCCGCAGCAAGATATACGAACTCAAATCTGTGTCAAATTAGGAGATTTTTCGATTTTGGCGCCAAATAACTTCCAACGTGTTCAACTTACCTCAATGTTTTATGTATTAATAAATAGTACTAATATAGTTCTATCCAATGACACCTAGTTTAAAGTGACAAATCAAACGCGTAAGATATAATTCAGTCTTGAAAATGGTAAAAAACATGAAAACATGGACATTTCATGACCTTGAATTACTTTGCGCAATTGATTTGCCATGAACTTTTTATATGTTCTATAAAGATCTATTCTAGTACATTCCATAACAGAAGAAATGCAGGTGGAAAGTTGCTTGTGAAGTTTTAAACGGATAAAAATAGTTTTCATATGTCACAAAAACATCAATTTTTTCATTTTTAAAGGTGATCTTTGTCACGTCATAGAATTTGAGCGGTGCAACTACGGAACAAATAATTTTAGATTTTATCATCTAATAAGGGTATTAGCAACTGGTAATTTTTTGGGGACAATCGGAGATGGTGTGAATCACCCCCTAATGTTAAGTGGCTCAATCTCTCAGAATCTTGCTCTTAATACCAATTACATAAGTTTATCAAAATAACCTTACATGCTTCTATATGGACTGTATAAAATGAAATTTACTGTTTCAGGGAGCGGATGTAATTGTATTCCCTGAATACGGTTTATTTTCACCAACTGACAGACTCAAACTGAAAGACTTTTTAGAAAAGATTCCTGATCCGAAGAAAACTTTCACTAATCCGTGCAAGGAGAAAGAAATCTATTCTCAGCGACCAATCCTCATGTCCCTCAGCTGCATTGCGAGATCAAATTACATGTTCGTGGTGGCCAACATGGGAGATATCCAGAAATGCGAAAGTCATGACAAAGAGTGTCCATCCGACGGGGTTTTTCACTTCAACGCCAACGTAGTCTTCGACAGGGAAGGAGTACTTGTGCTCAAGTACCACAAAGAGCACCTTTTCTTCGAGCTTGGAATGGACTTGGCAAGAGAACAGCACCCGGATCCTACCTTCCAGACGGATTTTGGCAGATTCGCAACCTTCATCTCTTTCGACATCTTCTTCAAGAGGATGGGGGATGTTTCCCAGTGGTCAAACGTCGATGGCATTATGTTCCCAACCATGTGGGCCGAAATAGCGCCCCAGTTTATGTCTGTGCCATTCTGGCAGGGATGGGCTATGGGCAATAATGCCACTCTCATAGCTGCAAATGTCCATGTTCCGGGTTACTGCGCCATGGGCAGCGGCATATTCCATGGCATGAACGGAGCCCTGGTCTATACTTACAATCCGGATGGACTGTCTAAGCTGACCGTGTCTAGAATCTCGAAAAAAGGGTTTGAGTCTGTTCCTCTAGAAGACAGCGTGACTTCGATCACCAAAGATGAGTCCTGGAGCCACAAACAAGACGGCAAACACGTCCGGCTGGAATGTTCGAGGCTAATTCTGAATGACACTGACAAAATCTACAAGGAGCATCGTTGTACGGAAGAGAACATGAGCAACTACACCTTCGTTAAACTGACTAAAAGCAGTGGGCACGTGGAAGCGTGCCACAACGGAATGTGCTGCTCGCTGGACTACAATGCGAACAAGATGTCCGAGAGGTTCCATCTGGGTGTCTGGAACGGGACATACGATGCTTTTGGAAGGTATCACTGGTGCGAGGAGAATTGTGTTTTGGTAAGGTGCGAGGCGTTGGGCGATAAGCCTTGTGCCACTTTCCCCGCCAGGTCCAAGACTGTTTTTCATCAGATCCAGTTACGAGCTAATTTTACAACTCGGTACGTGTATCCTACCACGGTGAACAGTGGAATGAGACTCTTGCCTCAAAATGAATGGATATACTCGCAGTCAGGCAGTGAGAATACGATAAGGTTCAAAAACCAGACTGGAAGGAGTTTTATCGTTGTAGGACTCAAAGGTCGCTGCTACGACAGAGACCCTCCATATGTACGTTAAGTGCACTATGGGAAAATAACTTGAAGCTCTTATTCCCCTCTGGATATTTCTTGATTTTAAACTCGATTGAAAACTGTGTTGGTGAGAATATCAATGGATGGAAATGGTTCCATTTACTTTTCTTTCTTTCTAAGCAAATTATTATTTGGTAAAAATTAAGATATTTTGAATGGTGCCGATTGCATGCTTGAACATAAATTTCAAGTATATCACATTTTGTCTTTGGTATCCACAAATAAGAATTTATATCATGTATATTTTATATCATACAGATCAAATTGCGTTGGGTCACAGGACATGAAAAATTAGACTTTTTTTATTATCTTTTAACGCCATTTTTTATCACTATTCAATTCCTCAACATATTAGAAAAAAAAATATCTTCCTCAATAATTGTAAAATTGTGTTAGGTGTTTGTTGAAAATAAAACTATCATATTTCAAATCAGTTTTTAATTTTTTTACATGTGATGGCGACAGCATTAAATATATAGACAGGGATAATGAGTACATTTAAAAAAAAAAAAAAAAAAAAAAAAAAATTAATTTCTTCTCCTACTTTAATTTTAAAGTTTGAGAATATCAAAGCGATTAATAAAAACATAAAATGCAGAGTTTGCTTTAAAAATGACCATAAGAAAAAAGAACAACTTCATAGTTAAACTCTTAATATTTCGTTGGACAAAAACACGTGTTCAATAAATATAAATATTATTAAAGTAAGCATTACATATTGGCTGATCAATGAACTCCTGTTACTTTATTTAAACTCCAGACAAATCCGAATTGTTCAATAACAGACATTAAGAGTGACGTATAACAGATATTACAGACAACCACGCTCTATTTTCAATATGATAAATTACATAGGTGAGGAAAATGCAAAGTACAGCTTAAACAGCTCTTCATATAAAAGACAATGCAACAAGTCAGTACTGTATAGATTAAGCCGCCAGTAGGCGAGCGACAATCTCACACTACCCAATCACTGCGATACTTAAACTCTTCCAACTAACCCCTTACGCATTGCGATCTTCTACCAGTCACAAAACGACATCGAATGAGTCTTCCCGGAGTATAAACCTGTTTGAAGTTGTCTTTAGAAATCGACACACCGAATTTTCGAACACGCACCAAAGACCGATTATTGCAATGAACAGAGAACTGATGGTATAAACATTCCCATTAAGAAACGCTCAATCTTTTGAAATGATTGCAAATATACCATGATACCCTCCTACAATATTCGAGTAAAACCTGTGATTCCTGTATAGTTTGCGATCATACCATGTTAATTTCCATAGTATTTCATTAAAAGCAGTGAACGCAATAAAAAGATAGCAATCGTAGGTAATAATCCATTGTGCTTGATTTACATCCCGTAAGTATTTAAAAATGATAAGTACTCATTTAATAAATGAATATCGCCGCATAAGCTTTAATACAATTCATGTATTATATTCACAGATTATCGTCTAAATTATTTAGTTTGAACAATCTATAAAAACTATCATAACTGAATTATTGCCCTTGTTATTTTTGATACCTTGAATTTTTCTATATTAGACCCATACGAAACGTTTTCATTTACAAAGAAATACTCATTCCTAATAATTACAGCTATTAGAAACCTTCCCATTTCCAGACAGAGAAATTTAACGTTCACATTTCTCAGTCTCTATAGTTTAATAATAGAATAGTATAAGTGAACAAAGCACCAAGCACGGCCAAAATGGAATTTCGCGTGTAATGAAAGATGTCGCAACCAGTCAAGACGATATTCTCTCTCTCGTACAATCCTTTTTCGTAACGTGAGACTTCCACCGATCCAAGTTCTATCATAATCATCTGAGTTTTCTTTGAGAACTCCTGCTTGAAGTTGGCCATCGAAATCGGCACCCCTCCTGCATACCAAAGGCAAGCAATCGAACAGAATAGCGAACTGACTATAGAGATAGTCATCAGAATAGAGTTGCTAATTCGGTCAACGGAACCAAACAGAAATATAGCTATCATAGAGCTGCCATGGGACATATGTGCGACGAATATAAAGAAAGATGGCACAGAAAACGTATTCTGCAGATCGTTCAAAACGTCTTCCACGTTAGCTTCTCGTCTAAGGATGTCTACTTGTTTCGCCATTGTAAAGCACTCTAGCGGACATTTCTTAATGTCTTCTGTAAGACTTTTCAGTGCTTGACTACAACGATGACACACCGATAGGTAAAGCAGCATGATCAAGTTGGTTAGAGTGGAGCAGACGAAAGTGCGGAAAAAAGACCATGTAAGAACTAATGTGACCTTTATATAGGCAGAATTCAATTCAAATCCGAACTCTGAATTTGGAATATGCTCGGTAGTAACATAATAAATTACGAAGGATACGTAAATTATAAGTGGAATGAAAGTGAGAAACACACAAATGTTTATTTTCTTGTTTGAATCTGTAGTGAGGTTATATTTTTCAAGGTTTCGAAACAGAGCAGACAATTGCTTTCTTTTGCATCGCAAGGTGTACCAAGCTAACGTGCTTAATATGTAAGAAACAATCTGAACTATTAAAAGTTTCAATTTTTGAACACTACCATTACTAAAGGCCAATATTGTACAGTACTCTAAACTAACGTAGACTAACGTAGCATAGAGAAGGTAAAGTACACATCTTCCCAGGACGGATTTGTCTGAATTTGAACAAATTCGTAACCAAAACAATAATTCATTCAGACAGTTCTTTCTTTTGGGATCGTATTTTGCGTTGGTTTTCTTGATGTCAACCTCTTTTGGTAAACTGTGACTTTCGTGGAAGCCAAACTGACAGCTTAAATTATTTGCCATATGAACTCTTGAATTTTTTAGATACATTTTGGGCTACGGTATAATCTATGTAATAATTCATTCGACTCAGTCACAATTCTTTCATACGATATTCAATTTGCGAAAAACTTAGTATTTTGCTATTATAAAATCTGCCCCATTAAAAGAAAAAGAAAGGCAATCTAAAGTTATAATAAAAACTTTTCTCGTTTTAATATTTTCTTTAGAGAATGATGAGATATTACCTCGCTAAAGTTTTTTAAATTTTCCAAAAAGTTGCGTAGCTTCTTTTTAATGATTCTTCATACTTGCTCTTCAGGTTAGAAATACTTGTTCAGCTAAAGCTGAAAAACATTCATTAAATACAAATACTTCTTCCTCGATATTTTTCAATAAACTATAATTCTTCATTAACTTATTGTCTTTCGTTATTACGTTTTTACCATTCCAAGAGAGTGGCGTAAAATGATATTAATTTCTAAAGGACAAGGAATAAGTTCTCTTCAAACAACATCACAGAGAAATGAGGATTTAACTTACCTCAGAAAAAAAAGCACGAAACATTGCAGTTTATCTCTATCATAATAATAAAGTTTCTAATAGGTAGTTTTACTATCACGCATGTAAATAATCAATAACCCAATTAAATGTAAGTGCTCAGTCATAATCTTTAACCAATAGACCTCCTCGTCTTTCAACTTTTTTAAAAAGACAATGATCAATAATATGCACTAAAAACAATTTACTAAGTAATCCTATTTTGTAACTCTTGAAAATAATTCGAAAATCTTTCATTCAATGCTTTCGAGCAAAAGCTTTTATTTTGTTCCAAAAACTTGAAAACAATATTGAATGAAACATTTTATTTCAGAACTTTTTATAAAAATTTTCAAATTACTTTGATGATTACTTTCGCAATTGGAGCAATCTTGCGAAGTATACCATCAACATATTATCTTACTTATTTATTTTTTATTATTCTATATGTCCTCTGTCGCATTATAAAAATATTGCATTAGAGTTGAAAAGATAGAGAATCAAATTTTCGAATTATCTTCATGTCATAAAGGAATCCTGAGTGAAATTGAAAAAAAAAAAAAAAAAAAAAAAAAAACTCTACAATCAATACGTGTGAGTACAGTATATTTCAAGAGACTGAATTAGAAACGATGTCTGAATTTGACTTAAGTCCTTAATCCACAAACACGTCGTTGCTACGATGTCGTCTAAATCCTGCATGTGGCTCAGGCAGAATTTAACGGCCATGAAAGTTTTGTTTTTCACCAATCATAATTTTTTTTTTTTTTTTAATTTTCTATCAAAAGTCTTTTTTAACTGTGATTTGGACATTTTTATCTGCTTGATTTTAAGTAGAAGGTTTTACATAAGTAGCCGATCGGGTATTTTATCTAAGTGAAAAATACAGAGTGTAACTGATTATAAGGTAAATATATTGTGGTGTAACCAACGTGAACAAAAGATCTCGGGGAAAACTTTAAACTTGCTTTTAATTACAGTTACTAAAGGACAAACAAACAAACATTTAAATTTACACAATTGATACAAACAGTACATTAGGGTACAATGCAAAAGGACACATTGAATTTAATAGGGAAATACCTGAATCAAAATTAAATCGTGGAAAGATCGACTACGCTTCTTTACTGATATCTGAATCTTCTCTCCGGTTAAAAAAATGTAGAAACATAATTATCCACTTACAAAGTTGTGGGTGTGATGAAAATGGCTCCATCTTTATTCATACTATAAAACGTTTGTTATAAGAGTGATTATAAAGTAACTACACATTCTTGTAATAATCACATTTTACTGCATAAATTACATTATTAATCAAACAAACATGAGGCGTGCCATGCGAAATGGAAGAATCCACCAGTCCCTTTATTTATTTATTTATTTATTTATTTCAATAGAAAGCCTTATTATTGAAGAACTAAGGAATACAACAAGATTGTTTATTCACATTTTCTGTTTGAAGCTTTGGCAAGCAGAAAGTGGACGCTAACGTTGTGGTTGGTTGTATTCAGATTATCTGGCGCCGTCAGCAACACGAGGGCTATAATGCGCCGAAACTTTCGTCATTAGACAAGCCAACATACATTTACAAACACCCATGCCTAGCACGGGACTCGAACCCGCAACCTCGCGGTCTAGAAGCTGGCACGCTAACCACTATACCGTTTGGTCGGGCGCTAACGTTGTGAGAAACATAAAACTTTTCTTTGAGGGTTTTTTCTCTTGAAATACAGTATGAAACGCTTCATATCATACTAGGACACACATTTAGTACATTTCAATGCGTCTTCCTTGCACTTCTCGGCACAGCACGCAACGTTCTACCATGTCCCGGAAAACATGTAGCAACTTAGCTGGTGTATTTTCCCCAATTGCGGCTGTAATCCGTTGTTTAAGATGCTCAATTTTGCGTATGCTCATCTGGTACACCTTACAGTTTATAAATCTCTACGTAAAGAAAACCAAGAAGGATTAAATTTGGTGAAACCGTGGGGCCCACATTCTTGGCAAGCCACGGTGGAACGTGTGGAAAGCTGGGTGCTGTGCATAACTGCGCAGGGGGTTGAGGAGGGGGGTGGGGGGATGCACATTATGATGTACTAAAGATGTATCCTGGTATGATATATGTTTGATTAATATAGTAATTTATGTGCATTAAAATGTGATTATCACAAGAATGTATAGTTGCTTTATAAACACCCTGTATGTAGCGAATTTTCCTCAATCTTACGATTGTTTCGTATAAGAAAGCCATTCTACTTACGAAAATTAGGCATTGTCATAGATTCTTTAATAACGAAATACATTGTAGTTTGTCTTAACTGGCCTTACATTTCGTTTGATTTTGATCGGCACATTTTCTGAGAGATTTGGCTAAAAACTTGAAACCTTGTTTGATAAACACCAAAACTTCAGATCTTTCTAGTGGTTAAATAAAGTTCAGCAGTAATGAAGTAAAAGTAATGTTTTGGCTGGGATTTTGATCCTTTTTTTTAAGGTACTAATTTTAAATTGTTTACTTATTTGTACACAGAGAACTAATTTAAAAATGTTTAGTAGTCATAATTTTAAATTTTCAAGGAAGCTTCTTTGGTTTGAAAGGGTTACAAATTGATCTTTTTTGGGTACTTACGTATTAAACCGTCAATCGATGGCGAGTTGTGTAAACGTTGTGTAAATAAGCAGTGCTGAAGTTGCCTCTGTCAGTAGCAATGTTCCTTTTGACATCGCAAATTCTAGTACCGTTGATCCAGCATCAGTTGCGGAGGATTTAAACAAATAAATAAAAAAAATTAAATAAAGAAAAACAAATAAAGAAAACTTTAACTCTTAGAAAATGCTTGGAACTTTTTTACAAATTTCTTTCTTCTTCTACACTAGCCTACAAAATTAATGGATATTTCAGTTTTTCCCTAATAACTTCTCACTGGAGCAGCATAGATACATGAAATTCACATTACAGAGGAAACTTTATGTAACATGACGATAAGTAAAACAACTCAGTGGCAAATTGAAATGCAAAGTGTACAATGGACAGGGGGCGATTTAGAAATTTGATTACTATAGGCACAACATAACAGATGCTCCCCCGACCCCCCCATCGACAATTGTTGGAGTTATTTAAATATTAATTGACAATTTAGAATACCGTCTATTGCTGTCGTGATTAAATTAATGATGAGATTAATATTTTAATAACTGATAAGAATTATTAAAATTTATTCTTGTATTTTATGGCATTGATCAAGTGCGCTGAACATAATATTGATAGTTGCATACTTATTCAGGATTTAAAAAAAATGGAGTAGCATTAGTGTGCAGTTGATTTTTAGTGTAAGATATGATCTCCCCTGTCATCAGTGTTTACTCGGCACTGTATTCTCATACTTGACATGAGTTTCTTGATTTAATTCTAGTGGCTAAATTACTCGTCCAGTCTTTTGAACTGTTTGCAAGTGATGTAAAGTTTCCAATACATCAAATCTTTACAAAATGCCTATCGTAGAAGCGTCCAAATCATATTTGATGAAATTCGGATTAGAGGAATGATCTGGTTTACTTATAGGGGCGATATTCATACTTTTTTTTAATAATTTATTCAAAGCAAAAGTGAAACAAAATTTACCCTAAGTAACAATAAATGCTACTTAAAAACCAATATTTTACCGTTTAAAAATTTGCCTGGATCAAGTTAACATAATCACAGTGAAAAAGTTGAATTCAATTATCTCCTGCGCTCTTAAATGGCATCTAAAGAACAAATTTTTTAACATTAGATACATTTTACTGAAAATAATTGTTTCAATCTCATGAGTAATAATGGACGTCAGAGGTTCTATAGAAAGGTGGAAAAACGATATTACTGGGTAAATACCAAATCAAGTTAACGATTTGGTGGGAAAAAAGTTTTGGTCTTTGGGTACAACACAAGTAGTAGCATGACGTGATAAATGACGTAATTTTTAGGGCATCTTTTCTCGAATGACGTTATTCAGTAAAAAATTACGTCAGTTTTGATGTCATTTAATGGTCATACAAACTGACGTTTCTAAAATGAAGTAAATTTTTTGGTCATCATATGATGCACATTTTTTTGAGTCATGAAATGACGTTTTTTTATAAATAATAAATGACTCAAATAATTTTGGGTCACAATATGCCGTCATTTTTTAGTCATTGAATGATGCGAATTTAACTTTTTTTTTTTTTTTATACGGGGCCATGGCAGAATACACACTTCCACTTGTGAAGACTACTTGTATGACAACTTTATTTTAATAAACATGTAATATTCGTCGAGTATCTACTACAACCAGAAAATAAATAAAAATAATAGTACAACAAATAGGTAAGTTTTAGGTAAGTAATCTGACTGAGCAATTTAGTCACTAGAATTCATCAAGAAACTCATGTTAAGTGTGAGAATACAAAGCCAAGTAAACACTGATGACAGGGGAGATCATATCTCACACTAAAAGTCAACTCCATGAGTTGTGAGATTTTTAATGTGAATGCCTTTTTGCAACTGCTCTCTAATGGTACTTCATGCTTTTGCATGTGTCCCCACTGTGCACTTTGCATTTCAATTTACGACTGATTTGTTTTACTTATCGTTTTGTTACATAAAGATGCCTCTTTGATGTGATTTCATGTGTCTATGCTGTTCCACTGAGAAGTTATTAGAGAAAAATTGAAATATCTTTAAATTTTGCAGACCAGTGTAGTAGTTCTAGCTCAAACCATACTACAACTTTTCAAATTAAATGGCTAGAAGAATTTGAGTGTTGAGCTTATTCTGAAGGAAAATCTCGATCTTTTTGTAAATATTGAGTGATATTTTCGCACTCCAAAAGTATAATCAAAGGAGTTCACCAAGAAACTAGGAAATTAGTAACACAGGTTTTCAGTAATTTGATAAAAGGGACGAAAATTTTCGATCACTGCTGAAGATAAAGAACCAATAGTAGAGATAATGACTTTAAAGACTAATTAATGAACAGAGGAGGTTTTTATTAAAAAAAAAGTTATATAAGGAAAAAAGTAGGGAGAGTGAAGAAAATAATATTAACGAGAATGCAATTAAGTGTTTTATAAAATAATCTGCTATCATATAATAAAGCATTAGTTCACTTCAGTTGTAAAAGTAAACTGAAAATATATATAAAAAAAATAATAACTTTGTTTTTTCCCAATATTTCTTTTAAAACCCCTTGAAAACCATCCTTAATCCTTGAGTGAGAGCTCACTTAAAACATAAGAAAACAAGTGCAAATAACGGTAAGTTTGGTCGTATTGGCCCCTCCCGAAATTGTAACCTATATACGCCACTGGGCCATTTAACATCATGGTTAATGGCAATCTCGCCAATTGGCGAGATAGAGTCAAGTTGGAGACGGTTTTGGCGACATTTTCAGTCCCCATGTACCTGTATAGGGCTTTTCGACTACGATCTGGAAAGTTCTCTTCTCCAAATTTCTATCACTGGAATTTCCCGAAGATTCGCCTTTCCTATATAAGGCCGGCCAAGAAAGCGGGGGAGTTAGTTGATTGGAGTTATCTAGTTAGTTATCTCTCAGCGATCATTCAGAGAGTTCCGAAAGTGAACTGTATTGCATTGTCTTTTGCGGCGATTTTAGCAGTTGTGTATCTAGTTTTTAACTGCTGTTTGTGCTCCATTGTTGTGTAAAGAGCTTAATAGAGTCTTCTAGAATGTGAAGTTTTGGAGTTGTAAAAAAATCTGCGAAGAGTTATATCGGAATAAATTTCTGCAAGTTTTGATCTGCTTTGGCTTTAAGTCTTTCGAACCCATCTTCGCAACAGTAATATAAAGTAACTTGCAGCGTCGCTAGTGGAGCTTTACAGAAGTTATAGAAACTAAGTTAAAGTAAAATACATAAAAGAACAAAAGCGTAGTGTCTTCTTTATAATATGAAATTTTGTCTTACATGTCAAATACACTGAATTAGAAATCATGAATTGAAATTGGTTATGCGAACTAACTCCAGCTGCATAATAAGTCACCAATCACATAGCAGAAGTGCTGCATTATAAGGCGTATTAAGCGTAATAGTTTACATTTAGTAACACAAATAATACATGTGCTTGTATTGAATATCATTTTAAAAAGAGAAAGAAATTAAATCTGCTTAACGTACCATCCGCAGCAAAACACGCTATATTTTGTTACAGACTGAGAGGCGACTGAAAGTTTAGATACCCCAATGAACACCATTTTGATTCTTTTATAGATTGTGGTCAAAAGTTGGTAGATTACGAATACACTGGTCTGCCTTGGCAAATATAGCCAAAACTGGTCAAAAATCGACTTTGAATAAATTGAACTAAATCCGATTGCCAAATATGTCATAACTTGCCAAAGAGTGAACAATCTTTTTCTTCTGGTATGCAACATTCTTAATTGAAAATTAAAGAACGATGGATTACCAAATAAACACGAATGCTCATTATTTGGCAAGTTATGGTGTATTTCGCAATCGGAATTTATTTCAACTCATTCAAAGTCGACTTTTGTGTAGTTTCGGCCATTCTTGCCACGTCAGACCAGTAAATTCGTGTTCAATTAAATTTGATCCTTATTCTTCACAAAATTCAGAATGATGTTCGATGGGATCCAAAAACTGCAGTCGCCTCTCGGACTGTTATGCATAATTTTAGGTGAAGTATGGGGCTTCAAATAAAGCTCTTTTTTTCATGATTTCCGTGGATGTTCTACAGGTTATATTTCTTGGGGGTAAAATAAGGTTTTTAATGTTTAATTACTTTTAGTATAAATTTGTCTTGTGTTGATTAAAGGCCAATCGAATACCAGTTGTTAACTATTTAATATCATCGTGTGTATGTTATATGCGTCATAGCTTTGAGGGAAGCTCTAGGGATAGTGAACCTTTAAAACGTTTCTTGTCTCTCTATATAAAAGCACTCATTAACTCATTGCCAAGAATCCCACCATAAGGTCATAATTTTGAAATTTAGTCCGATCTCAATTGACTAATTTTAAGATGTTAAAAAGGGGTCAAGTGGTTTCAACGTAGTGCATCCCAATTTTACATTTCTGTCATAGTTTGAACTTCGATATTTGTGTCAGTCACTAGGATCAATCAAACAAAAAGTTATTCCTATTTTGATTAACTAATTTCATGGGGTCGTAACAACGCAGAATATCCCAATGTTACATTCCAAAGACAAATGTCCCAATCTCGTGACAACTCTGAAATTTGCTGATGTCAACAACGACAATCACAGAAAAAGTAATCGATTTCGATCACGAATAACCAACTTTAAGGCGTCGAAAAGAGGTGAATCGTTCGAAACGGGGAATATTCAAATTAAGCATTTCAAATGCAGCATGAATTGTGTACTAATTTCAACAATTTCAAACGCAGAATGAATTGTGTATTAATGTCAACAAGGTCAATCATAAAAAAATAAGCGAATTTCATAGATCAACTTTCAGGAATTGATATGGAGTAACACATTCCTAATATGAAATGCATGATTGTCTTTTGATTAGGGATGGAACGGATATCCGGCAAATATCCGATATCCGGCATATCCGGTTGATTTTTCAATATCCGAAACCCCGTCGGATATCCGATTTGAAATACCGAACATCCGATAATTTCATTCGGATATCCGGCCATCAGGTATCCACAAGAAGTAATTTTTTGCAAAAAATAATGATCTTTTTCGGACAAAGGGGACACCGCATCCTACACTTTTTTTTCTTATTTTTTTTTCTTGGACATAAATTGCAGTCAAGTTAGAAAACGAAAAAGTTCCTTCGTGAGAACTATGCTTTCGCTGTATTATTGGCGCCGAGTTGATAAGCATAAACCATTCCTCCAATATTTTTCCATACACATCCTTCATACGTGTTTTGCAATATGTTCTTTTCATTCCAAGTTTATGATCTGATTAATTCCAGATGTTATATTTGAATGCTTCTCCGTAAAACACGAACCGAAATACTAATAAATAGTACTTTTTTTCCATAACATAAGTTATAAGAGGTTTAGTTATTCTCACTTCCTCCTTTTCTTCTGACATTTGCTAGCGAGTAAAAAGCAATAAATAGCCAATGCGCACTCCTCAATGCTTTTTTTTTTCTATCGACGATAATACCCTACCCCTTTTTATCCTGTGAATGGTATGGTCTAATTTCTGATTTTCCATTGGCAGAAGTTGAAAGCTGGTATATTTTTTCTGACGTAAAATGAAGTATTGTAATTTTTAGGTCTTTAACGCAGCGCCACAATGTGGAATTATATTTAGCTCTCTAGAATGTCTTGAATCATAGTTTTCTCCAATTATAATCCAATTTATAATTTTTAATAATGGCACATTTAAAATCACCCATTTGGAAGTATTTTAAAATTAATGGAAATGACGAAAGCAAAGCCCTATGTGTTACTTGCTCCACAGAATCGTTTAAAAAATATATTGTGCGCGGCAAAAGCAAAAAATCCTTTTCCACAAAATCCTTATGGAACCATTTAATAAGTATGCATAAGGAAATTCACCGAAGCTTATGAAAACTCACTAAATGCATCAAATATTGATGAACAAGAAAAAACAATTCATCAAAACAAGAAATGCACGCAGACAACATTGGAATCGACATTATTTGTACCAAAATTGTGGAGTTTAGATGATCCTAAAGCAAAAGCCTTAACCACAAAAATATGTAAGTACTAATTTTGTTTGTTTATATTAAATATATATTTTAAATATGGTATAACATAATGTTGATGAATTTTGAGTTCGAAATTTTTTAAGTTTATATTTAAAGACGGAATATTCCGATAGATCCAATTTAAGTTTTCTACTAGATTTCTTTAAATCCGTAATGTTTTAGGTGCATTACAAAAAAAAATAGACTTCAATTTCATAAAATATTTAAAATAAATATTTTGTTATTAATAAATGCATCCGGTATAATTTTGTAATCATTTATCAATTATAAACAATGCATGAAGTAAATTGAAAGTAGCTATATTTTGCACTTCAACATTGTAAAAAATGTTTTTAATATAATTTTAGGTGAGTTAATGGCTCTTGATGCTGAACCATTCTCCATTGTGAATAGAGAAGGCTTTGGTCAGTTAATAAAATACCTAGCTCCTCGTTATCCGCTTCCAGGTAAAAATTATTTTCGTGATAAATCCCTGCCAGAACTATATGAAAAACTAAAAGTATCAATATTACAAGATATAAAATCAGCAACAAAGATCTCCTTCACTCATCAACTAAAGTTTAAATATAAAAAATTAACTCAGTGGCGCGACAGCCCGTGTGGACCAAGGCCTGCTGGGCCCAGCTCAGCTTTCTTGACTGTGGCATTTGTGTGTCACATAGCAGATGTTCCGGTCAGATAGTCATTCTGATGCCGAACCCCAGTGTTTAGTTCCCAAGCATGCATGGTCCTCCTCAGTTTATTTCTTTCAGGTATAAACAGCTAAGTCAACCTTGCCCAGTCCGCGAATCAAACCATGGACCTGTGGCATGCAGTGCGGTGCGCTAACCACTAATTATAATTTACTTGATACTTCATATCATGACCATTTTTTTCGTATAGCATATCGTATAACTATCATTTTTAGTATATAGACCAAATATCCGGCCGGATATCCGGTGAAATCCATTTCGGATATCCGTATCCGGTAGACATGGTACCCCGGATATCCGAAATCCGGTATCCGGCAAAACTCACATCCGTTCCATCCCTACTTTTGATTCATCAAACAGATATTGCTATCTTTTGTGTAACATTACTCGTACTTCGCAAATGTGGTCCCAATTCCATTCATTGCCTTTCACAAAGCAATTTCTGGTCACATAGCAATCAATAAAAAAATTATTGTAGTAATGTAACACGAAAAATACCAGCAACATACCTACGAATCCCGGTTGAGTTTTGGTATGGTACTTTCATTAGACGTTCGTGTCTGTAGTTTATGCAGTTTCATCTGACAGATGAGTGCACTTAACCATGAATGAATTCGACTGATGAGACGAGATACTTTTAACTAACATCATCTGGACAATATGGTATAGAAGCTGTAAAGTCCATTTACTTTGAATAGGACCAAGCAAATATTGCGCAGATTTGTTATACCGGCCTCGGTTATACTTCTGAACCACTCTGATCTATTTGAAAGTCATAAATCTGCTTTAAGAGATCATTCATTTGCCATTTAACTTTCCACGCGCGGGTTCGCGAACTAATGTTGTTGAGTTATTAATTACTTTCATAAAGACTTTGAATGAACGGATGAATAAAATTCAGAATAAAAGATTGAACACTACTTTAAGAGCACATGACCGATCTCAACGATTGAGCCTTTTAAAAACTTAAATACACTACGAAGCAAAAAGTGAAATACCTGTGTCTTAGAAAAAATGTGTTATCGTTCTTGTTGTTTTGTAATTGAATTTATGACTGGGTTTGAATAGCTTGAAATAACATTTTTTTTTTTTTTTTTTTTTTTTTGCCTGACAGCTTATATAAGTTGTATATTAGCATCTCAAAGTGAAAATTCTCCTGTATATAGTTGGAGCCACATATGAGGATCTCTCTCCCTCCACACCCCCCCCCCCCAAACGGCTTGTTATAGTAAAAAATCAAATTTTAAAAATGCAATAAATCTCGACTTTAATATGATTCAACAGAATATTTTGTACAGAGTAACTAAACACCTCCATATAACAAAAATCTAAGGTTAATACTGATTGAAGGAACTCGTTGCCCAGGGTAAGAGGGCCCAAACATGATCTCTGGTGCATTTTGTGTTATTTCAGAGCATTATTTCTGCTGGCTTCGACCTGCAAAAATATACTGATTGAATGGAATTGTTGTATTAACATTTTACTTTCACAATATTGAAGAACATTTTTTGAAGGTTAAAAAATTTTCAAGAAAATTCAATTTAAGTGTAACTAACTTACAACGCGGACATGATTTTATGTATCCTCAAATTATTGTTTCAGCCAAATTCCTAAGCGAATACTTCTTGCATGGAATTCTTGTATCACAATATATATACATAAAAATATTTTTTGAAGGATCCACCATTTTCAAGAAAAATACATTTTAATAATCGCCATTAACTCATTTCAAAGGATTGTTACAAATGGCTCCAACCTAATGCACGAATACTTCTTGCATGGAATTGTTGCCTCAGTAGTTTTATTCTACAAGGGGGGGGGGGAGGGTAAAAAACCATTTTCAAGAAAAATACATTTTAATAATCGCCATTAACTCATTTCAAAGGATTGTTACAAATGGCTCCAACCTAATGCACGAATACTTCTTGCATGGAATTGTTGCCTCAGTAGTTTTATTCTACAAGGGGGGGGGGGGGAGGGTAAAAAAACATTTTCTTAAAGAGGAGCCATTTTCTTCCATAAAATTTTCTTCCATATTGTAAAACTATTATGTTGGGGCAACAATTCCATGTAAGCAGTATATATGTAGGAGATAGGAGCTAGAATAAATAATGCTCTGAAATAGCCCAAAAACGAACCAAGGGTCATATTTGGGCTTTTTTATCCTGACGCTCCGAGCTCCTTCAATGCATATTAACCATTGATTAGGGGGCGGGGGGGAAGGTAAAAAAACATTTTCTTAAAGGGGAGCCATTTTCTTCCATAAAATTTTCTTCCATATTGTAAAACTATTATGTTGGGGCAACAATTCCATGTAAGCAGTATATATGTAGGAGATAGGAGCTAGAATAAATAATGCTCTGAAATAGCCCAAAAACGAACCAAGGGTCATATTTGGGCTTTTTTATCCTGACGCTCCGAGCTCCTTCAATGCATATTAACCATTGATTAGGGGGCGGGGGGGAAGGGGAAAAAAACATTTTCTTAAAGGGGAGCCATTTTCTTCCATAAAATTTTCTTCCATATTGTAAAACTATTATGTTGGGGCAACAATTCCATGTAAGCAGTATATATGTAGGAGATAGGAGCCAGAATAAATAATGCTCTGAAATAGCACAAAAACGAACCAAGGCTCATATTTGGGCTTTTTTATCCTGACGCTCCGAGCTCCTTCAATGCATATTAACCATTGATTAGGAGGCGGGGGGGGAAGGGAAAAAAAACATTTTCTTAAAGGGGAGCCATTTTCTTCCATAAAATTTTCTTCCATATTGTAAAACTATTATGTTGGGGCAACAATTCCATGTAAGCAGTATATATGTAGGAGATAGGAGCCAGAATAAATAATGCTCTGAAATAGCACAAAAACGAACCAAGGCTCATATTTGGGCTTTTTTATCCTGACGCTCCGAGCTCATTCAATGCATATTAACCATTGATTAGGGGGCGAGGGGGAAGGGAAAAAAAAACATTTTCTTAAAGGGGAGCCATTTTCTTCCATAAAATTTTCTTCCATATTGTAAAACTATTATGTTGGGGCAACAATTCCATGTAAGCAGTATATATGTAGGAGATAGGAGCCAGAATAAATAATGCTCTGAAATAGCACAAAAACGAACCAAGGCTCATATTTGGGCTTTTTTATCCTGACGCTCCGAGCTCCTTCAATGCATATTAACCATTGATTAGGGGGCGGGGGGGAAGGGAAAAAAACATTTTCTTAAAGGGGAGCCATTTTCTTCCATAAAATTTTCTTCCATATTGTAAAACTATTATGTTGGGGCAACAATTCCATGTAAGCAGTATATATGTAGGAGATAGGAGCCAGAATAAATAATGCTCTGAAATAGCACAAAAACGAACCAAGGCTCATATTTGGGCTTTTTTATCCTGACGCTCCGAGCTCCTTCAATGCATATTAACCATTGATTAGGGGGCAGGGGGGAAGGGAAAAAAAACATTTTCTTAAAGGGGAGCCATTTTCTTCCATAAAATTTTCTTCCATATTGTAAAACTATTATGTTGGGGCAACAATTCCATGTAAGCAGTATATATGTAGGAGATAGGAGCCAGAATAAATAATGCTCTGAAATAGCACAAAAACGAACCAAGGCTCATATTTGGGCTTTTTTATCCTGACGCTCCGAGCTCCTTCAATGCATATTAACCATTGATTAGGGGGCAGGGGGGAAGGGAAAAAAAACATTTTCTTAAAGGGGAGCCATTTTCTTCCATAAAATTTTCTTCCATATTGTAAAACTATTATGTTGAGGCAACAATTCCATGTAAGCAGTATATATGTAGGAGATAGGAGCCAGAATAAATAATGCTCTGAAATAGCCCAAAAACGAACCAAGGCTCATATTTGGGCTTTTTTATCCTGACGCTCCGAGCTCCTTCAATGCATATTAACCATTGATTAGGGGGCGGGGGGGAAGGGAAAAAAAACATTTTCTTAAAGGGGAGCCATTTTCTTCCATAAAATTTTCTTCCATATTGTAAAACTATTATGTTGGGGCAACAATTCCATGTAAGCAGTATATATGTAGGAGATAGGAGCCAGAATAAATAATGCTCTGAAATAGCACAAAAACGAACCAAGGCTCATATTTGGGCTTTTTTATCCTGACGCTCCGAGCTCCTTCAATGCATATTAACCATTGATTAGGGGGCGGGGGGGAAGGGAAAAAAAATATTTTCTTAAAGGGGAGCCATTTTCTTCCATAAAATTTTCTTCCATATTGTAAAACTATTATGTTGGGGCAACAATTCCATGTAAGCAGTATATATGTAGGAGATAGGAGCCAGAATAAATAATGCTCTGAAATAGCACAAAAACGAACCAAGGCTCATATTTGGGCTTTTTTATCCTGACGCTCCGAGCTCCTTCAATGCATATTAACCATTGATTAGGGGGCGGGGGGGAAGGTAAAAAAACATTTTCTTAAAGGGGAGCCATTTTCTTCCATAAAATTTTCTTCCATATTGTAAAACTATTATGTTGGGGCAACAATTCCATGTAAGCAGTATATATGTAGGAGATAGGAGCCAGAATAAATAATGCTCTGAAATAGCACAAAAACGAACCAAGGCTCATATTTGGGCTTTTTTATCCTGACGCTCCGAGCTCCTTCAATGCATATTAACCATTGATTAGGGGGCGGGGGGGAAGGTAAAAAAACATTTTCTTAAAGGGGAGCTATTTTCTTCCATAAAATTTTCTTCCATATTGTAAAACTATTATGTTGGGGCAACAATTCCATGTAAGCAGTATATATGTAGGAGATAGGAGCCAGAATAAATAATGCTCTGAAATAGCACAAAAACGAACCAAGGCTCATATTTGGGCTTTTTTATCCTGACGCTCCGAGCTCCTTCAATGCATATTAACCATAGATTCTCTTTATATGGAAGTGTTTAGTGACTCCGCACAAAAAATTCTTTTGAATCATATCAAAGTTAAGATTTATTGCATTTTTTTCGAAAAAGCGCCATGGGGGGGGGGGGTGAGAGGAGAGAGGTTCTCATCAGTGATTCCGACTATATACAAATGAATTTTCATTTTGAGATGCAAATATACAATTTACATATGCTGTTAGGCAAAAAAATATTTCTGGAGCCCTTCAAACCCAATCATAAATCCAATCACAAAACAACAAGATTGACAGCAATTTTTTTCTAAGATACGCGTATCTTACACTTTGACCCCCCCCCCCCCTCCCCTTCATAATTCCAAAAATAAAAAAGATATAGCCAAAATTAGTTCACGTATATTTATTCCTAGGATAAGGATAGGGTAGGGTAGGGTGAGGATTTTTTTTAAGAAGACTGTTGTTGATTGATATAAAACTTTTTAGGAAACATATGAAAGAAAATCATGAAATTCTGAGTCGGTGATGATTCGCCGTTGTTCGTATTTTTGCGTGCAATGCCTCTTAAAATTATGATAGTAGAGTTACGAAAGTCTAGTAAGGACTCTGTCTACTTTGGATGCATGAAGAAAAAAAAACACTATTTTTATTAATTTTTTTTTTTTGTTGAAGAATACTGTTGTTTATTGAAATAAAACTTGTTAGGCTTAACAAAAACATTCGTAAATTACAAAAAAAAACAAAAAAAAACACACGTGGCATTTTCACACTAAAAAAGTGGTTAAAATCAATATATATATATATATATATATATTTTTTTTTTTTTTTTTTTTTGTGTAATTTACGAATGTTTTTTTTTTTTAACCCCTGATAAGTTTTATATCAATAAACATAAAAGCATTTTTTTTAAATAATAATAATAAAAACAGCGTTTTTTAAATACTATATAATCAAAACAAAGTTGTTTGATTTGCAGTAATATTAATATTTTATGTAAAAGCAAACCAAAATGTGCTTGTTGAAATAGATCACGGAGTTTCTGCGAATTTTTATGTATCATTGTATCTACATTAATGGTTTGTTGAGCCCCCGAGCTGAGGGTCGAAAGGAAGGACTTGGTGACTAATAAGCACTTGCCTCCGCGTACATATGTAAGTTGGTTGTATTCAGATTATCTGGCGCCGTCAGCAACACGAGGGCTATAATGCGCCGAAACATTTCGTCATTTAACAAACCAACATACATTTACAAACACCCATGCCAACACGGGACTCGAACCCGCAACCTCGCGGTCTAGAAGCCAGCACGCTAACCACTATACCGTTTGGTCGGCCGTACATATGTAAGAGGACCAACTACAAGAGACTTCTAGGAAAACTAAAGTAGAACAAGCAAACTAGGGGAACATAGAGAGAGTGGCACTGCCCACTCTTGGAGACTGGAAATTCGTAGTTGAGATGATGTCATTTATCGAAGAGACGGAAGAAGGAGAAAAGCCGAGGAGAGGAAAGAGCAGAGAGCGTTGAATACAGAAACGGTTACAGTGCAGTAAGCTGTGCGAGGAGGTTCTTGGTTGACTTACAAGAAATACAAAGAGCCGAAGGAGCCAAGCCAATTTTGTGTAGGATGCTGTTCAAAGGAAATGAATTGGCAATAATGCGCAAGGTCTTAATCTCTAAATATCTAGAAGGGACCCAATCAAAGAACGGCCGCTCGAGAGTTTGTTTTGAGAAGCGATGAAAGTAAGTCGAAGAAGCCCACGACTCGTTAAATTCCGTTGAAAGACTTGATTTAATGTAGCGTAATGTCTTGGAAGTCTATAATACACTGTTAAAAAAAATTGTCCACCATGCACCAAAATTTGGTTCCCATTTAGCTGCCACCAACATTTGGTTCTTAGTTTCGCGATTTAATGGTGCTTACGGTCCGAGGTTGCACCATTAAATCGTGAAACTAAGCACCAAATGTTGGTGGCAGCTAAATGGGAACCAATTTTTGGTGCAAGGTGGAACAAAATTTTTAACAGTGTAGGGATAACTGGCAGAGAGGGATTAGACGTTGCCTGAACTTCTAACCTGTCTGCCACATCGTTAAGGGGGATACCAGAATGGGTATTGCACCACGAGAATAGTGGGCGACACCACAGAGAGACGATGTAAGAGATGGATAGTTTCAAAAATTAGGGAACCTCTTTTTACAAGACCAGTTTTACCACGACCGCTTCCACTACCCCCTTTTTGTCGATGAGGATAACAACCGAACGCTCTTTCAAGAGAAATTTAGCAAGATAAAACAGAGCCGCGGTTTCTGCCGTAAAGATTGAGGAAAGAGACGGGAGCCGAATAGAGCGGGTGATAGACGAATCCGAATTGGAAATTCCAAAACCCACCCCACCATTATTCTTGGATCCATCTGTAGCCCAAAATTCATAATCTGTGAAGCGTTCTCTAAGACAAAGATAAGAAGCCGAGACAAAAGCTGGAGGAAATTAGACCTGATGCTTGGAAAAAAGTCTGTGAGGCACTGAAGTTGATGAGAGATGGAAGGATGAGGGGGAAGGCTCAGTCGAACCACGTTGTGTTCCAGGGAAAAAGCCTTACCCGTGTCCGTAACCACAGGCGAAATATGGAGTGTGTAGAGACAAGTTTCGAGAGAGTTCGACTTTTGCTGATGGGAGATGACTTTTAGGAAATGGGAGATCTGAGTCGATTTGGCCCGCATACGATAAGGAGGAATCTCCACCAATTTCCGTATAACTTCATTTGGGACACAAATGAACGCACACAGGGCTAATCAAATGGCTGAACTCTCAACTACTTCATACATCCGGAGGATAGAGTTGCTCTCATTAAATCGAAGTGAGTTTGCATAATCCAAGCGGGGAAGGAGGACATGGGAGATGACTTGGGTGATCTGTTTGGACTTTAATCCAGTTCTCTTATTACTAATGAATTTAATTACATTAAGAAATTTTTTAGCCTTTGCACAGCGTGAGACAGCGTGTGCCTTCCATTTGAAGTTGGCTTGGAAGATCAAGCCCAGAATCTTTGCTTGAGAGACCCACGGGATGGGGGACCATCCGATATTACAAGGCGATGAAAGCTTCACACGTTTGGGAGACAGATCCAAAAGCGACGATTTTTCCACCTCAAAAGAGATTCTCCATTTCAAGGCCCACGACTGGATCTCACGTAAGGTCTGTTGAATGTTACCAAAGCATTCTTTCGCAGTGGAACCAGGAATAATGATAGAGATATCGTTAGGGTAAATAAAAGGATGAGAGTGAGCCGGGATAGATTCAAAAGGATCATTCATGTAAATGTTAAAGAGAAACGGGGAAATGATTGAGCCCTGCGGCAAACAAGATATGACAAAAGGTTCCGAAAGGTTTCTTCTCCATCTAACCTGAAAAGGCCGTTCAAAAACAAAATCCTGCAATAGGAAAAGAAAGCAATCTTCCAGACCGGCAGAGTGCAGTTTCTCCACGGGACCCGGCACCTAAACTTCGTCATAAGCACCCTTGATATCCAAGGACAAGATCGTAACCCATTTCTTCTCTGTTCTTAGGACAACAATAAGGAACACCATTTTCTGAAGACAATCCGTGGCAGAACGCCCTGGGAGGAATCCAAACATATTGGGATGGAATAGATTACTTTTCTGAGCCCACCAAGAGAGACGAAAAAGAATCTTGCGTTCTAAAATTTTGCTTATAACAGGAATAAGGGCGATGGGACGGTAGCTTGCCACTGAGTGAGACGGTTTTTTGAGTTTTTGATAGGGATCAATGATAATTCTTTTCCAAGAGGCAGGGAAACAGAGCGAGAAGAGACAAGAGTAGTTATAAATCTAAAGCAGCTTTTGCAGAGCGGAAGGAGGGATGATTTTGAATGCCTTAACCGAGATACCATCGAAACCCGATGTTAAGGGAGGGCCTTTGGAGAGCGATGGCTCTTTTAAGCTCAGATAGTGAGAACTTCGGAAAAGAGGGCGAATTCCCTCAGACAGGTGTAACGGGCCGTCTCGAAGCAAGAAGAGGAGATTTTTTAAGTAAACCCTTACCAAG
Source organism: Linyphia triangularis (assembly GCA_963978545.1). NCBI lineage: Eukaryota > Metazoa > Arthropoda > Arachnida > Araneae > Linyphiidae > Linyphia > Linyphia triangularis. The sequence continues at coordinate 10,419,227 of OZ021725.1, read as the reverse complement.
TATATTAGCTTGCAGATACGGACAGGTGACATGGTTGCTGCCTTCAAGGAAAAAGAAGTTACTGACAGGTTTGTTGGGGAAGAGATAGTTGTTGATGCTGTGTACCAAGCCAAAGAGCTTCTTAGGGCAGGAAATCGCGCAGATTTTAGCACCCCAGAAAGAACGTTTAGCTGCAAAAATAACTTTTTTGAAGATAGAAGACTGTTTCTTATACTCATCCCAATCAACTCTGCAGAGCGATTTACGTGCTCTCCTAAAAGCGCTATTCTTTATCTTCTTTGCCCTAGAACAGGCTCGATTCCACCAAGAAAAGATACTCTGTTCTTTAGCAGATGGAACAAGGGAAGAATTGGACCTAACGGCCCGCGAGATGGATTTCTGAACTCCAGAAGCGATAATGTTAATTTCAGCCCCAGGCGACTGCGTCACAGGGGGAAAGACTTGAAAGGCATCTTCAATGGAAGAAGCAAAAGCCGTCCAATTTGTATAGCTTTTGAGATTCCCAACAAAGGGAGGGCCTTTAGCCTTGAAATTGCAAAAAATGAGAAAATGGTCGCTTGTGCCCTTTTCAGAGGCTTTTCCTCAAGAGAGTCGAAAGAAAAAGGAGGGAGACACAAAGATTAGGTCTAAAATACTACCAGAGGAGGCTGAGCTTTCTCTTGTGACGGTGCCATGATTGAGGAGAATAAGTGGATTACAATTCACCCATTTAGCTAATTCATTGCCACTTAAGAGTTGAGACGGAGTTGCCGAAGCAACGGCTCCTTGCATTAAAATCCCCACAGATAAAACAGGGGTTGAAAACAGCACAGGAAAGAAGTAGGATATCACCGGAGGAGAGGAGGCCCGATGTCCTATGGATATTAACGATTTGAAAGATATCACTGTCAAAGGCCACCCTTACACACAGGATTTCCATTGTGGTCGAGCTCACAAAGGATGGTAAGAGCCACACTGGAAGATTATTTTCACCAAAATAGCAAGGCCACCAACTCTAATCCTGTTAGGCCTAGGTTTACTGAAAAAAATATAGTCTTTCAGGTGAAGAAGAGAGCTGGCGTCGTCCACCCAGGTCTCTTGAAGGCAGATGATCTGAGGATTAAGGTGTTGAACAAAAAAGTGAAAAGAGGTGAGATTCGAAGCAATACTCCTACAGTTCCAAGACATAAGGAACACCATACTGAGATGAGTAGAAAGGAGAAAAATGAGGCTAAAAAAAAAAAACGTAAGGGAGGAAACTTACTCCATGGGCAGGATCAACACTGGTGATACTGAAAAAGAACATTGGCTAAGTCCATATCTGAAAGGTCCCTGGGTCCAGCACAAGTTCATTAAGGGAAACCTTGTTGATCCCTTTGCTAGGATTGAAGCCTGATTTAGCTCATTCAAGATCTTCTCTGAGGCTCTTGACTTGTTAAACAAGATTGAGGTTCAGATTCTGAAGATCCGAGATTTGTTTTAAGAGAATAGAGGACTCTGAGACTCGATCTGGGCTTTGTGTCGGGATGCAATTTAATATTATAAGTCTTCAATAACTCTTTTTAAATCCTCCACTTCATTCCTTAGACTAGCAAGGGAATCTTGATTAGGGAGTCGGGGGGGGGGGGGAACTGAGAGGAGAACCAAGCCTGGCGTTGGTAATCCACTTTGAAAATGAACTTTGTTCCCCTATTGTTCCGGGCCTCATAGACTGGAACTATCCCTAGTAGCAATCACTGCATGGCGTTTCGTCGGCCAATGATCGGAATTCATCAAAGTCATCGGCGATTCCCCAGACTGATATATAAACACACCCGTATTTCCTCGTCTGCCGATGACCCTAAACTCATCGGGAAATGATATCTTCCCAACATCGGTGGCCGATTAGAATTTCTGATCATCGTTTTTTTGATCGGCAAGATATCGGAACCACATCGACAGGCGATAAAAAACTTATGTTTCTTTTTCTTGCAATTCCACTGAATTAGAGGCGATCCTTGAATGTATTTCGAATTTAAATCAAGTATACAATTTGCTAAACATTTCGCTTTGGCAATAAGTGAAAAATATTTTAAAACTAAGTGTACGAAAATTTTTAAATGTAAATATATATTTTGAAAAAATACAAACCACATAATTATATATTGCTTATCTAATACGTCAATAAAATCCATAAATAAAAGTTTTTATATAATAAAACAATATAGGAACAATTTTCTAAAATTAAATATAAATTCTCATTTCAATTTAATATAAAATAAAAATATAGTCCTTGTTTTTAAATAGTTTCCATTATAATTTGCTGAACTCATTTTGGTCCATTTTTTAAACATCTTTTAAGTAAAATAAAAATATGTTTATATGTTTCAAAAAGTTAATCAAATTGGATATAGTTTTTTTAAAAATTTAAAAATTAAATATATTTTTTTAAATGTCAAAATTATTAAGTAAACTTTTAAATTGCATTTCAAAAAATATCATAAAATGTACTGGTCAGTTAGTTAAAATTTTACAAAATAGATGGCGACACTATTTATTTGACACTATTATTTTTTTGCTATAATAAATAAATTAATATCATTTTCCCAAATTTATGGAAGATTTGCTATTTTCCGAAAATACCCCATATATAAAAAAAATGTCGGTCAATTTCCTTGCAAAGTCTGTATGATAGTAGAGTTTTGTACTACAATACAATTGCTATACCAAGAATCACAAGTAACTACAGTCCAGTGGCCATGTCAACGCACTCCGGAGATAACGGTCCTCGGTTCGATCCCAGGGTAAGTAATTTAGACAATTCTGGTGTGAGTAATTTGGTAGTGTTATAACTTCGATTTGTACTCTTAAAATGTCACTGGAAATACTACCATATAAGAATTACGCGCTCCGGGTAAATATTTTAGTTTTGCATTATTTTAACTTGTCGTTTTTAATATTCGATACTTACATCTTTATAATTATTTAATGTTTATTAATTGATATTTTCGACAAAATAACGACCATTGTTTCGATATTTCTTGAGAGCAAAATTTTCCTCGGCCTTCGAGAACTAATTCTTGTCGGCTTCTGCTCGAATTCGATCAGTTTCCGGACATCGGCCAATGGCCGGCCACGGAGACAAAATGGATTAGTTGCCAAGGGAAAGATAAGTTTACGGTAAGTTTCCGGTGAATCGCCAATCATCGGCGATTCACCTGGGGATGGAATTCCGATCATCGCCCGAGGTAAAATTGCTACTAGGGATTGATCTTCTATTTTCTTTAAGTAAACTGGGCAGGACGAACTGGTGGCCTCGTGGTCAGAACTAGCACAACGGAAGCATTTAAGATCCCTCACACACTCCTCGGAGGGCGGATGACTGTCCATACAGGATTTGCACCTATCTTTATTTGTGCATGATCGCTGAAAATGACATATTGTAACATAAATGTGACAAATTTTGGGGGACTTCACGAAGGGAGTAGTTTTGTATATTATTCCAAAAAGGGAGATATTCCGACTGGTGACGCGACCCAGCACTTCCACTATCACACGATAGGTATGGGAGAGTCAGAACCTCTTTTGGTGACAATTTGCGAAAAGTGCACGCCTGGCTCTTCGAGTTCCGTAGCGATATCTCCAAGAGGTACATCCCGGTCGATCCCCCGGATCAAGAATTTTGTAACAATCGTGTCTTCTGTTATATGCCACGAGACCGGCACAACCCCGATCTTTTCTTTTGAACAGTTTCAAGATTTTTTATTACTAACAACAACTTCTTCTGCCGCGTTACAGACAGAACATCGTTGACTCCCTTAATACTCGAGAACGTATCCCTAATGAGTAGTGGTTTTGAGGTCGGAATGTGACCTCTGTACCTTGGGCCTCTGAGAAGATTACCCAGACTTCCGAGAAACCATTTGAAAACGCGTAATCCGCTTTCTCGTTGTTCGAAATGTTCTCCGCGTAAACTCTTCCGCTGAGCCAAGCTTCCTCGAGTGTAAGAAATAAATCTTCCTCTGAATCTTCGCGGGAGCGCTTAAAGTGACTCCTGCATTATCGAAGTGGAACACCATTTTCTTCGGGGAGTTCCAGAAAAAAGAACGCAACAACAATAAAACTTGCTTCTAAACAGTAGCAGACGTAAATTATACTTAAGCAGCCCAACCCGACTGGAAAAAGACCAGGAGACCGCAGTTTGAAGTCCAATAAGCACTAGAAACTACAGGAAGAACAACCGCAACCAACCATCATCAATATGTTGTTTTACTGGTGGCCGATGACTGTGAAGTTCGATCTAAAATGTGTATACACAACATTGAAATTTTGGCTTAAAAGAATGTTCTTGTTGGCAGGAATATTGCATCTGATATTTTACAAATCTGAGGAAATAACATTATTTTTCTCTCGCAGAGACAACAAGGTAGGTTTTCCAGGCATAATCAATCTTTCAATATAGTCACGTTCTTCAGTAGTTGAAGCGAAATCCAATTAGGGTGATCAGTTACAAAATGACGTTTCAAATTTCGGGTTTGTCGATATTTCTTATTGCATAAGAGGCAATTAAAAGTTTCAACAGCAGAAGAGGATTCTGGTAATTTACTCGCCATATCCTGTAATCTGAATTAAATATATCAAGTAAAGACTGTCATGTAATATTTTTGGAAAACGTCTGTGGAAGAGAAAGTAAACAAAAACGATAATGAGCAAGACGTAGATAGAGCGGACGTCGCCGAAAACGACTTTAGTGACGTCACCGTTGAGCAAAGTATATCCAGACGCTAATCGTTTTGTACGGAAGTATCGAATAATGTGTAATTTTAACCGCAACTTTTTCTGTTTTCACCCGGCCGATCACCGAACTTAAAATTGTCTTCTGTTAAGTGGACATACTTAAATTTCTTATTTACTTAATTAAAAAGTTCGAATATTTCCAAAATACAGGTATTTATTCATTACTGATGCATTTTACATTTTATATAAATTAAATATTTCATTTTAAAAATAAGGCTTTTGTCGTGGTATTACATTCTAAGAGGTGTTTTAGTTCATCCAATTTGTATGCTGTGCCATCTATACTCAGTTGATCATATTTTATGGCAATTTAATTGCACTTTTACGATACTGTTTGTATTGTTGAAAGAGTTTAATTTGAGTGATTACGATGATTTCATTTGCAGTAATTAGTAAATGTGGCCTTATTTAACGAGACTGCTTTGTATTTTTTCTCTGTTCTGTATGATATTTAAGATAATTTTCTTGAACGAAATTTAAGGTACATTGTAAGAAAAATGTGGTGTAAAAAAAGTGGGTGAAACTTCCTAACTACCCAAAACACATTGATGTTTGAATTTTAGAATTGTATTGAGATTAATTATTCGGAGATAAACTTTCTAAAAATTGAACTTGGGTATCAATAAACCCTTTGATACAATATTAAGTTTGAGGAAATTTCTATTTTCTAAACCGAACTAGAGCGTTAATATGCTTGGTACAGGTGCACTATAAGCAACCAAATGATATTTAGTAACCTTCTTTGACTGCGTTTAAAATATAAATAGGTACTTTTCCTGTTAAAGGTGGCCATTGACAATATATGAAATATGGGTAAAACTTCCAAGTATACGATACGGATTCTGCGCCAAGGCTAGTTTCATCAATTAATGGCAGCAGCCGCCTTTTATTAATAACAATTGAACTGCCTATGGTAGCCATAATTTGGTGCGGTTTTATGTAAACAATTCTAGGTGCAGAATCCGTACTGTAGTTGGAAGTACCAACAGTCCCTTTAATGGAAAAATACTGTTAAATATTTTCATATGTAACCGCATAATCGTACCCTCCTTATTGTTTTATAGCAATAAGATATTTCAGAATTGGCAATTACCCATTTTGAAAGAACTCTAAATAAGTGGTATTAAAAACCCTCAGGTTCCTGTAACGCATCTGTACAGTTTGCTGTTTCTCAAGACTTTTGTTAAAAAGTTTGATAGAACGTGGCGTCGAATGTTAATACAGTAACGGCCCTTTCGTAACAATCTGGAATGACCCAAAAACCTGTACATATTCGGTTTTTTTTATATAACTTCGGAATTCTGTGAGGAATGAGTGACTATGCTACTCTGCGATATCGCATCACAGTTAGTTTTATTTGCAAGTCACTGATACATAAAACGTATCGACCAATCACATTTAAGACATTCTGAAATACATACAGAGATGCCAATTTCCTGTACTTTTTACGACTTTATACATCTTTTTATTGGTTATGCATTCCTAATACTCTTATTTTATGTTGAATGAATATGAGATACAAAAGTGACTATTACTCAGCAAAAACAATGTAAATCTTGAATTCAAGAATAATCGGCAAATTGAATTTCGAGAGTAATTGGCAAAAGATTAAATTTTTTTTTTTAGGTCTTTGCCATAGACCTCAAAGAACATCCATAAAGACTGAGAAAAATAAGTTAATTCAAAGTCGGTAGAAAAATTGGCTTCGCTGGAAATACTTTTTTAAATCCTGTGTGTTTCTTTGTCTATGAGAGCGGAATCTACGGAGACCTAATTAACCCTCTTGCTGTCATTCAATCGGGCTGAAACTTGTCAGATAGGTTCAATGACAATCCATTCCATCAAATTTTGGGGCTGTTACTCTCACTAAAAGGTCGTTTTTACGGAATACTACTATATCATCTTGCCGTCATCCAATTGCGTTAAATTAGCATTGAACCGATCATTGTTGAAACTCTTTCCTGTTGCCAATTTTTTTTTTAAATAAATAAATAATAAAATTACTTTAAGCAGAATAAATAAATGGTATTTGGATGCAAGATCACGTTCTTTTTTAATAAATAAATTTTGAAGTGTAGTTTGGCACACATTTTGCTGATAGAAATGTTTTTGACATCACCGCTGTGTCGACAATGCATATAAAGGATTTTTTAAAAACTCTGTTTTTATGGATTATATTTAAATTCTATTTTTGCTAGGATGGAAGTAACTGACAACAATCTTAATACACTTGTTGGGTATCTTCAGCAGACTCTTAGCCCGGATCCCAATGTGCGGAGACCAGGTAATGTATACCTTTTAAGGTTGTATGATGTATGCACTTAAGTAATTACTTTTTCTGTGGTGTTGGCTCAGATATGATTATTTTGTAACATTTACACAGGGTTCCCACTGTCATTAAAAGTGCTTAATATTTTTTAACTTGTTTTCATGGCCTTGAAAGTGCTTGATAATGCTTAGAGGTGCTTAAAAGTCATTGAAAATGCTTAGAGGTCTTTTAAAATCCTTAATTTTTTCAGATGTTGTCCAACTACAAAATTTATAAAAATACAACTCGGACTTGCTATCCCCACGTGAGGTCCACTTATCTGCACCGTATCAGAATTTTCCAACACATATGTATTACGCATCCACTAACTTGTAACTTTTTTGGATAGAATATACTTCATTAAAAATTTAAATATAGACATGATGCCTGAAAACGAATTTTCATAGGTCTTTAAAAACATTAATTAGGTCCTTAAAAATCATTGATTTTCATTCTGTGATTTGAGTGGGAACCCTGTTACCATTTCAACTTCTCTTAAATCCTCCTTTTTCTTCTTCTTAATCTTATTATTCATTGATCTAACCTTAAAGCAGAGTTGAAACTAGCTTTTGCATATTCTTTGCTTAATTAAACAACCATCCTAGCTGTAAGTACTCTGGGATATTTATTTTAGGCGATTTTCAGGGGTAGTACTGCCCTTTTCTGCAAAAACAGGGTTCACCTGTACTTTATAAGTACTTAAGATCTACATATTTGGATAGGCTTTTATATAAGAACCCGTAAAGTCTTTTTCTTTAATTTTTTCAGTTGTGCAATTTTCTTTTTCTTAAATTCACAAGATTCACATACAAGAAAAATCCCCAACTATCTTACCCAGTGGCCAAAGGGTGGGGCAGTTTGACAATGAGTACTCTAAACCCATGGCCCCCTTTACATGCTCCACAATAGCCTATTGTTGAGGACCTTCTCGCTTCAAACAACTACTGCTGGTAAGATTCACCACAGTTTAAAATATCCATATCCCCCCCCTGGACCCGACCAAGGGCGACTGGCTGGGGATTTTTCTACTGGGCGATTTAGGGCGGGTTGGGATTTAAAGTGTTAAGTGTGGATGAAGTTGGACATAATTAAAAATATTTAAATTATATTAAAATTCTGTTTGCACGTTATTTAAATTGTTTAATTGTCGATTCTGATTCTTATGATATAATGTTTTTAATTTATAAGAAAACATTGTTTTTGTTGCTACAAATTTATAAGAAGTATGTAAAAAGTTTAAAAGTACATTATTAAGTCCTTAAAACTATTTATTTACTTCTGTATAAACTCTGAAAAACTACCATCTTGCATGCCTTCGTCTATTGAAATTTTTTCTCAGCAATATGCAATATGCGGATCGTTCCTACTGCAGACATGCTAGAATGGACAATTCCTGAATTTTTTTTTAAAATTAGTTTATATTTATAAAGAATTTCTCTCCGATTCCAAATATTCAAACAAAAGTTCTTTTAAAAAATTAGTTATTTAAATATTAAGAAAAGGAAAGGCCTGAAAACCTCGTCCGATTGCAGTCGGATCAAACTCTATATTTTAGCTGTGACGTCAAAACATCCTTTTGTTTCTATCTTTATTGTGGAGTTTCTGCCAAATAGTTGGTGTGTGTTTGGTAGACATTTGCCATATCCCATACCGGTTAATGCGATTTGTGAGAAACTTGCAAAACTGGTTTCTGCTGCTGTGTATCAAGCTAAGTTGTTTCAGATATAGTGACATCACATTTGCTTTGAACCGAATGTGTCGTTTTAATTTTGGGAAAAATCGGGGAATTTTTTCAAATATTACGAAAATTTTCTATTGTTGTTTTGAAGGTACGTTTCTTCGTTCATTCATATTTTAGCATTATTTAATTAGAAAATTGTGGCAATTGTTAGAAGTTTCTAGTTACCGAATAATTTAAACTTTTCATTGCTGCCAAAACTATTTAAAAAAAAAAAAAAATTGGTGGTAATTTTCCTTTAATGGCGGCCATTGGCAATGTATAAAGTAAGGTACGGATTCTGCGCCAAGGAGATTTTTGCCAATAAATGGCAGCAGCCGCCATTTTTTAATAACAAGTGAGCTGCCTATGGTTGACATAATTTGGCGGTGTTTTATCTAAACAATTCTTGGTGCAGAATGTGTACCATACTTTGAAGTATATATACACACCAACTGTCCCTTTTAATGGAAAAGTACCAAATTGGCCTATTACCTCTTTGGCTTACATGTTCTATTTGATTGGGGTGTCTACATATCTGGAAAAGTTGAGGATGTTTGGAAATAAACTTTGCCTTAAAATTGAGGAATTCCTTTGAAGTCTATGAGGAAATATTTTTTCCCCTGAATTTTGTGGCCACCCCCACTCTGTTGTTTTTTAGACAAATGGTCTTAACCTCAGTATGCATTTAGATTTCTAGTCATAAGAGTTCCCATTAATAAGTGCAGGGCCTGATTTAGAAATTTTTTTACTGTAGGCCCAACATTCAGAGAGGGGCCCCAATAGCAAATATTTATTTCTTTATGTCACAATATTACCAGATCAAGACATTCGTTAAGACTAACTTTTTACAATTAAAACTCATAGTTTACTTTCACGCGATTTTTTTGTTATAACTAGTTTGATCTTAATTTCCACAAAACTTTTGAGTTAATGAAGACCCCTCCCATGAACACTGATTTTAAAGCACACTTTCATGTATTTTAAACTTACATTTTACCACAGGGTCCACGAATTATATAATAATAAAGATTACTTAATTTTATAACAATAATTGTAAATAATACAGAGTAACCTTTCCACTGTTTCCACGATCTCACCAAAAAGGAGGGCCAAAAAAGTCCACGGAAGAGCCTGCAAACCAACCAATCACAAAGACTCTTTCATTTCATAATATAAGAAGTTGTATATGGTTGGTTGGTGAACATCTCTTTACAAGAGGCGAGAGAAGGAGAAACAGCGACGTAAAGCCCTTGTCTCCGTGTACATTTGAAGAAATTGTATATGATTGGCTGAACCGGAAAGATTTGCTTAATTAGGTTTTATTAGGTTAATCTATCTAACTTAACTCTCTGTGACTATAAAAAATATGGGATTTGCGGATGTGTAACTAAAAAAAATTTATTATTTTTGTTCAGTACTTCCTATAAAAAGACCATTATATTTAAAATTTTCAGAAAACTTTCAAAATTTGGGGGCCCCTAGGCCCGGGCCTAATGGTAAATCAGGCCCTGAATAAGTGTATCATTATTTAAAAAGAAGTTATTTGGGATTGATAAAAATGCAAAGAGAATGTTTAATAGTGTACGATGGAGTGCATCCAATCTTGGCTTTCACAGAGTTGAAATAAGAATCGATTGGTATTAGTTTTCAAAAATTAACATCTATAGAGTTTGCATATTTGGGTAGCATAATAATTTTCACAATTTGACAGTTCCTGTATTTTAAATTGTCTGCTTTTTTTTTAAAAACTGAATTTGATTTTTGGCTTTCGAAAATTATTATTAAATTATCATTTTTTAGATCAATTAATATTCAAAGAATGGGTTAAAATAAGTAAATTTGTCTAGGTTTAAAATACATTTTTTTATTTAAACTTTTCAATTTTGATTGTGTTTTTTTCGTTTTAATTAAAAAAAAAAAAACTTTGAAATAGTCGAGTTATCAGGAAGCCTGAAGAATTTTCCACCTTATTACTTTCATGCTTGAATGAAGATTGAATGACATTTTGAAAATTAAAAACTATTTTTCGAAATTTATATATTAACACTCAGTTCCATCATCAATTGTTGTTTAATACATTGTAGAATTAGGATATGCTTTATTTCCCTGGACATGCTTTCATAAGTGATTTTAGAAGGATAGATTTTAGGCTAATAGTTTGTTAGTGGGATGATTTATATTTTATTTTAGAAGTAAAATAACTTTTTGTTTTGCAGCGGAGAAGTTTTTGGAGTCTGTTGAGGCCAACCAGAACTATCCTGTACTCCTGTTGACCTTAGTGGATAAGAATGAAGTGGATATGACTATTAGAGTTGCAGGTGCTATAACATTCAAGAATTATGTGAAGAGAAACTGGAAAATAGTAAGTTTGGTAGAAATCTATTTACTTTCAATTACCTGTGTGTTTACATAAGGTAAAACTGTTTGAATTAAGAGGTTTTTTTTTAATTGCTAACTATTGTTGCACGATAAACACTAAAATGGTTTCCTTGAATAATTGCAGGGTTAGGAAAAAACCAGTTTTTTTAATTTTTTTTGTTCAAACCAGGTTTTTTTGGTTTAAACCGGTTTTTTTTTTTTTTTTTTTTTTTTTTTAAATCCTTTTCTAATTACATGTATGCATATTTATAAATGATATTTGACATTAACTAGAATAATTAATGTTCAAATAACAAATAATACTTCTTCTGAAAATAATTTAAACTAAGTAAATAAATAATTGCTACTTATGTAGATATTCAAATCATATTAAATTTTACTATTATATTTAGCAATAAATTTTTTTAAAATTCAATTTATACAATATAATACAATAGTAATTGTTTACTGCATCTGCATGGAATATTGCTCTTAGATTCATCTGTAGTGGTGATAAGTTGTACAAAATGATACTTTTAAGGATTAGAAATAAGTTATTAAATCACAAAATCTTTATTTAAGAAATCAAATTTAAAATGCAGCCTATAATTAAATTTTAATTAATAATTATAAAAAATTTAATAAATCCATTAGATTTTAAAGTTTTCTTTAGGTGGGTCCTTTTCAAAATTCATCCAAAGATTTAGATGCCACAGTAAAACTACCTTATATAATATTTATGATAAATTGAAAGAACATCCTACAGTATTTCTGTAACAATAAAAAATACCCCCCCCCCCCTCCATTATTATACTAAAATTCTTCATTCAAATCATTTGATGCTTATGTAAGACATTATTTGTTGATGCATTATAAAACATCAAACGTTTTTTGCTTTAAATTACTTATAATCTTAACATAGAATAATAAAAGTAGTATTGCATTTCATCAATTTTTAAAAAATTATTTTTGTATTTTTACATGTTTTGATATTTGCTATAAAGGAGTAAAGAGTTGAAAAACAAATGTCTTTAATACAGAGCTCTCTTCCCTTGAGCATCGTCCATCAATGACTGTGTCTTCTCTGTTTCACTTAGAGAAAGGATAATGTAATATTTATTGAAAAGCATAACGTCAATTTCGCCATTTTGCTAATGTTTTTTTTTTTTGGCTTTATAATAACTATCCCCAAAAATGTTTTGCCCATTTTTTAAATTAATGTAAATATGAAAATGTAAAACTTACACCAATTCATGGCAAATTTAAATGCAGTGACCATGATTTAAATGCATTATGTTTACTGAAAGTTGTATAATGTTCCACAACCCTAGTTTAATTAGTATATAACTACATATGAGCCCCTCTAGCTAATAAAGGATCGGTCCATATGTAAGCTTAAAAAAGAAGTCGAAAAGTCTATTTCAAAAATTTTGATGAGGAAATTTAAGATTCATTATTACAGTTTTAGTTTTATTATATAAAAGTTGCACATACATGTGATTCTTCCGCGAATTAGCGGAAATCCGCGAATTTTTTTACGTGAATTAGCGGAAATCCGCGAATTCATCATCGGCTGAAAATCCCGTTATCCGCTAAAATTTTGGAATTAGATTAGATAAGTTTTAAAAAAATATTCAGAAATCGTTTTGAAAAGTCAGCCTTTTCCTTCATTCCTTAAAATATTTTATTTATTTCAACTGACGTGTCAAGGCCATTCGTTCGACTTCCTTTTTTCATAAAAAGAATGCCTAGTGCGCTCGTTTCCCACTGTCCTTTTTCCACTGTAGTTCATGACTTGTTTTAGTCTGAACTAACTTGGTTAAAGAATAGTTAAACCGGTTTTCGATTCTGTTGCCTTTGTCACGTGGTCTTCATACATGTGATTCATCCGCGAATTTGCGGAAATCCGCGAATTGCATCAAAATTAACCATCATCCACTGAAAAACTTGTGTCAATTATGAAAATAGATGTATTCAATTTTTTTTCGGAAATCGTATTGAAAAGTCTACTTTCGTCCTTCATTCCCTTAAAATGTTTCTAATAAAAATCCTATTCAAATTCAAAGTTTCAAACTAAATTAAAAAAGGTATAAAATTTGGCAATTTATCGCCGTGTTTTTTTTGGGGGTTTTTTTTTTGCGAAAAAGGTATTCTCACCAATTTGATTTTTAAAAAATTCCAGTGGATTGAATCTTGAATGCCAGATAATCGGACTTTTTCTGTATTTAACTATTATTACAGGGTGTCCAGTAGTTGGGAAATATACTTGAATTTTTTGCATCTCGGGAAAATCGTGGATTATGCTTGAAATTCGTATTAATGTTGGAATTTCCGGTTGAATTCAGAAATTTTCACTCCTCTTCAGTATCGGAAAAGTCTTCTTATATCGGCGTTTTTCCACAATTTTCCCATTGATCTCGCGGATCGAAAGTAGTTTCTCCTTCCCTCAGAAATGTTCTCTTTAAACATGGTTCTATTCGAAGATTTTTGACCGAAATTTCGAACATGCCGGAGATCGATGGAATTTCCTGACAAACACGAAATCTGCACACGTTTAAACTCCGCCAAACCACCGATAGAATGAATACTTTTCCTCAGAATTTTTCTTTAATATCATAGCTTCTATGTGCATTATTTACGTTGATATGCGATGGACATTTTGCTGAACGTTACGGTGATGAAATCGCCGTTTTCCCGTGATTATGGCGGACGCTATCGCTGAGAATTACGTTGTTGCATGATGATAAATTTTGTCTGAAATTCGGATTTCCGCTCTTTTCTTATTAAAATTTCGATTATTCTTGAGATCGATACAAATCTACATTACAATCTTATTGAGCTTGCTAGCAAATCTGACAGCCATGGGTCTTATGTGCGTTCAGACTTCCTCAAACCTCCGATGTAATGGCCAATTTTTCTACAGATTACCAATCTCTATCGCCATTATTTACGTTGGTGTATGGTACTTAGTTTCGCTGAGCGTTGCGCTGACTTAAGGTCTGTATTTACATAAATTTACGCTGCTAACGGCGGGCAATATCGTCGAAATTTACGTTGTTGTGGTGTTAATTTTTTCCGATTGTTGCTTTAATGTAGTTACTCGGATTTTCGCCGATACGGTGGCCGCTATCGCCGATATTTACTTTGGAGTAATGGTAATTTTAGACTAAGCCGTTTTAATAGTAGATATTGCGAAATTTGCTACCCTCTTTAGGTGTCATTCGCCTAGGTTTCCGATGATGTGATAGCCGCTATGCCCGTGATTAGTGTTTGTGTGAAGATCAGTTTTGCCTTTTGATTTGAATATATACAGAATTACTAAGATATTAATTTAATTTTGTGCAAAAAATTCGACCCAATTGTCCAATTTTACTGTATATTCTTATTCATAATTGCAATTTTAACTGCTATAATATATAAAATAATATATTTTATCATATAAAAAAAAAACAATTTTATATTTTATCTAGAGCCATTAATAATAGTTAAAAAGTTAAAGCATTTTTTTATTTGTTTAAAATTGGCTTTTTCAACTGTGGAAATTTGAAATTTTTTGCTTGGGTACTGTATTATGGTCTTGTAGAATCTCCCTCCCTTAGTACTTATCAACAGAAATGTTAGTGACAAGCAATTATTTTCAAAGAAAAAGCTAGTGCCAAAAGGAAACTGAAAGAAAGAACTGCAAAAGTTGCCAAATTACAGAGAAATGTTTGCCTGAAAAAAAAAAATCCTAAGTCTCAAACTATCCTACCACATTCGAATCTTACACTCAAAATGGAGCTGTTTGTTCCAATGCGGCTGATGCTTAGCACAAACTATTAAAGTGTACATCTAGTAACATTACCTGTGTTTTTTGTCTGCTTAGATTTAGACCTTCATATTTATGACTTGGTAAACTATCTTGTATCTTTTTTTTCCCTCAGTCTCAAGTATAAGCCTTTAAAAAATCCTCTCTTCCTATTTTCAATATAACAACCCAATTCTTTTCTGATAAGCCATTTCTTATTTTCATACAATTTTTCTAATTTCTAAAATTAGTTCAGCACACTACTAAGTGGGGTATACTTTTATACTGGAAAATATGGTGATAATTGGTCTCAAGAGGGTCCTTGAACATTTTTTGATTGAATTTTTATTAGAAATTTTGCTGGATACCCTGTATTATAATTTCTGAATGTGTACAAAAACATTTAAGTCAAGTTAAATTTTTCAGTTATGATTTATACATGAACACAGTTGTCTTTATTTAATTATTGTGTGCGTGTCAATCACAATGAGACGTGGTTGTTGTAGAGTTAATAATTGAAATCAATCTTATATCCAAAATTTAACTAAAATTTGTATTGAATTTTGTGCGCTAATATATGTTTTTGTGTATTATGCTGTAAAATGACGAAAAATATTTCAGCTAATTTTTTGCTTGACTAATCACATGTATGGTTGCATTGTCGTTTCTGTTTCAGTCAGAAGATGACGTGAGCCGAATACACAATTCCGATCGTGAAACTATTAAACAGCTGATTGTCGGATTGATGCTTCGTAGTCCGGAGCAGGTTCAACGACAGGTTTGTTAGAAATTATATTTGTTGTTGTTCTTTACTTGCATGTGTAAAATTACAAATGGCATTTAATTATACTATAAATTTGGTAATGTTTTAAAATTATAAATTTTTGTTCATCTGCTTATAAAAGTTACCCTTTATATATTACGATTAATTTGCGTACTGTGTTTGGAATGCTAAACTATTCATGGGCTTTGCTTCATGCTAGGAAAATCTTTTTGGTTAAGTTGAGTAAAGATCAATATAATGTTAAAAAAAACCTCTGTAATTGTAAATGGTGATATATTTATTAAGTTCTATTTTATTTGTTAACAGCAGGTTATAAAAGACGTGGCAACACTTAAATCAATTTCCATCATGTTATTGGTTGATTGGATTTTTCGAGAAAGTTCCACTCACGAATATAAATTTCTATTCTTCCTAAATTTTTTGAAATGGATTTTATAAGAGGATTTTTTTTTTTTTTTCAATTTAATCATGAAAATTTCAAGATAGCCTTGATTAATATAAATATGATGTTGCATTTATTTATATTTGTCTTTCTGAATGTTAAAAAAAAATGCATATGGGTTTGATGTGTTAGTTATTTTTGCAGTGTTCATTATTTTAAAAAGTAGGAATCCTTGAAATGTTTTCATACTGTTGTGAAACGGCAGTTGTTTGAAGTCATTTTTGATTTATTAATTTGAGAGTATTGTATATTAAATATAAAAACATGGTTGTCTGGCATTTTGTTTTGTTACATATTTGAGTGGGGGTTTTTTCTTCTAAATTTATTTGAGCTTCAACAGGGTGTGATCAGACAGTCCACAAGCCACTGTAGTGCACTTTTAAATTGAGGTCTTTAATATATAAAAATAAAATAACATTCTTAAAAATATTTTTATTCTTTACTACACTCTTTATTGTAGTTATCTCTGAAATTGCATGTCAAATTGTTTGCCTTTTGTAACTTACATGACCATGAAGATTGCTAGGAGGGATAGTGTTGTGAAAAGTGGATTTAGTTAAATTTGCATGTTTTTCGAAATAGTATAATTGTTTAATTATGCAACTGATATTTTGCTAAAAAGTTGTTTGACTTCCAAATTTTGGGAAATTGACAGTTTTTTGTCGGTGTGTGTTAGGGCCCTATTTCAGCTTTAAAAAAAATATCCTGTCTTCCAATTATCCCTGAAATTTTAAGAATTATCCCTAAAATGTTCCTGAAATTTTTGGGATTATCCCTACAATTTTAAGAATTATCCCTAAAATGTTCCTGAAATTTTGGGGATTATCCCTAAAATTCCTACCTAATTTTTTTTTTGAAAACTCACTATGCCCCCTGTAAACAGCATACTATTGATATAATTTAAATGCGTCTTTCTTTCTTCCCAGTTGAGTGATGCTGTTGGTCTGATCGGAAGAGAGGACTTTCCCGAGAAGTGGCCGAACCTTATCCAAGAGATGATATCCCACTTCCAGAGTGGGGACTTCTATGCTATCAATGGGGTTCTTCACACTGCACACTCCCTGTTCAAGAGGTGATTATATTTATGTACTGTTCTAATAGAGAGATTGTCTGTCTATGAAGAGAATAACTCCCGCCAGGTAGTCTGAATGGTGCAGGCGCTAAAGAAACAAGAATCGTTGATATAGAATAGGTTGTGCATGCATGACTGGCCTTGAAAAAGGTTAAAATACGGAAAATTTAGATGTCTCTCTTCTGGAAACCTCCTTGAAAAATAGGGTTAGGGCTGTTTCCACAGCGATAAGCAACTCTAGGCTTAAAGATGAGAGCTATTCTTGTGGTAGATAGTACACAGACCTCCAAGCTTTGTGTTGGGGCAAAATTTCCTGCAATGTGGTTTTCTGTGCTGATGAGAACATTAAGAATTGCTCCAAACTTTGGATCTGAACAAAATTGCCTTCAAGTTGTATAGCAGTTATGTAAAATAATTATCTCTAATGCGAGGAAATTAATATCAATGACTTTTTTGTTTTAGATTTTAAAACAAGGAAATCTGTTCCACTCTGTAAATTATGCTATCCAAAAAGGAAGACTAGTTAGAGATTATGATAAAGCAATCTGTTAATTTGTAATAAATTAGTAATTTTCATAGAATATTATGTATGATATATTTTTGTCAATTATGTTCAAATTATAACAAAATACAGTAAAGGGTTTTCTATCTTGGGATATTCTGTTTTGATTTCAGTGAAGCTTTTTATATTACCCTTGAATATATTATTCATAATATTTATTCCTGAAAAAGATTGCAGTGTTTTGGATTAGTGACAAAATAAATATTTAAAAAAAAAAAAAAAAAAAATCTTTAAATGCAATATAATACTTTTTTTTTTTGCTTCCACAAATTTCAACATTTTGAAGTTGCTGCAAAATAATTTACTCTTAAGAATAGGCCTTCATTGGTCTATCATTTTTTAAAATTTATACTGATTAGTAGTTAAATTTTTTATTGATGCATTTGTATGTAGGATAATTTTTTTTTTAATTTTAGATTCGAGTCTACTTCAGAAAGTCAAAATGTTTTGGTGCATTTTTTAAACTTTTAAGTTTTTATTTTTTTAATTTATTTCCTTTTGAACAAGATGGTCTTGAATGCAATTTTTTTCTTCTTTTTTTAAAAAAGAGCCATTCTTTTTAATTGTTTTTTACTATTGTACAAGTTTTTGGTAAATATTTTTGATTTTTTTTTATAGGTATAGATATGAATTTAAATCCCAGGGATTATGGATTGAAATAAAGTTCGTTCTGGATAACTTTGCAAAACCATTCACTGATCTTATGGTGGTATGTATATTAAATATTAATAAAGTAAATTTAAATATATTTTTACCCTGAAATTTTCTTTCAAACTCTCAATGTTAATTTACAATTAGTTATTATGGTTTTCTTATCTTATTTTTCTCAATTTATATTTAGAATACAATGAATCTGGCTGAAACACATTCAGCGAATGCTGGTGCCTTAAAAGTAATTTTCAGCTCCCTTGTGCTCATAGCAAAAATATTTTACAGCTTAAACTTTCAGGTGAGAGAACTTTAACTAATAATGATTATTTTTATTTTTTGCAGTACAGTATCTGTATAATAACATTTCAACAAGCATTGCTATTATGTTATGAATTTTTCCGCTGAGGCAATGATAGCACAGTTTTTAAGATAAAAACTACTATTTATTCACTCTTCAAAGGCACAAAATTTATTCACAGACAATAGTTTAATCACCCTCAAGCTTCAACACTAGCTTTAGTAAGAACAACTTCGAATTCATCAATTATATAAGTTCACTCTAGTAGGTAAACAAAGCGATCAGCTCACATCGCAGTCCAAAGTCAATCTGAAAACTTTCCCAATCTCCAGTCTTATTTATACTTGGCGCGAGAGATCATTCGCGAAATTTCCATCCAATTCGTCGGAAAAGAAACATCTCGAAATTTCTCGATTGCTTTAGGTGTTGCCACCTTTTACTAACCTGTATAATCGCTGTTAATAAATAAATAAGATAAAAATAAATTACAATAGAATTTTAAAATAATACGTCACTATTTACACTATATACAGACAATTTGTGCAACAATATCAACCCAATTAAGTGTTCCAAGGTCTGACAAATTGTGAAAATACACATATGCTGTTTCCTCAAGTACCGTTTTTTCTGGGTGCTTTTTTCCCCCCCTTACTGGGAAAAAAGCTGTACCTAAGGGGCTCAACTTGTAACAATGCGTTTCAAGTTGAAAAGTAGTGTTTGCTTGGAGACAATGATGACCATTTCTTATATTTTAGCTAGTGAAAAGGAGAGAGAATGCTGTGGAAATTTCATTCCACTGTTTTTTTCTCTCAAATAGTTCACAATTCAGTTGCTTCCCATCGCAATGACGACCGTGAGGTTGCGGGTTCGAGTCCTGTGTTAGGCATGGGTGTTTGTAAATGTATGTTGGCTTGTCTAATGACGAATGTTTCTGCGCATTATAGCCCTCGTGTTGCTGACTGCGCCCGATAATCTGAAAACAACCAACCAACCCATCGCAATTACAGGTTAAATTTAGATAATTTTTTTCGTTACATCACTGCTTAAATTAAAATTATATTTCAAGTTACACATTTAGTTGGAATATTTGAGGTGCTGCGAATACAAAGGGCAAAGTCAACGTCGGGTAAAAAAAAAATTGTCCCCTCATTCAAATCTAGACCCGTTACATTTTCTACTGGTATATTTTTTATGTTGAGTTCGCCCTACTTTCCCTTTCAAAATACTCAGAGAATGATATCAAGCATGGGGAGATCAATACATGAAAACTTTTCAAACACATTTTTCTTGTAACCACCATTTGTTGAGTTTGCCTATCGTATCTGTAACGTTTTCTTAGTATTTCTAACCAGTTATCCACAGTAGTTATCTTTGTATCATTTTTTATAGTCTTTATTGATTTGTCAATAACTTTTTTCCTGATTAATTCCAAGTAATGTTAAGGATTTGTTCTTGCATTGAGCAAGATTGCCACGGTCATTGAAAGTTATTAAAAGTACTTGAAAATGCTAGAGGTCCTTAAAAGTTCTTAATTTTTGTGGATGCTGTGTGCCTAACTGCAAAATTTATAAAAAATACAACTCAGGACTTGCTAACCCCGCGTAACCGCCTATCTGCACCGTATCGGAATTATCTGAGATATTTGTATTACGCATGCGCCAACTTGGTAACTTTTTCGGTAGAACATACTTTATTAAAAAATTTTACTATAGAGACATGATGCCTGAAAGCAAATTTTCAAAGGTCCTTAAAAGTCATTGTCTTTCATTCTGTGATTTGAGTGGGAACCCTATTGAATAACACCAATATTTTTTCAAGTTTGTAAAGCACCCCTGTTTTGACAGTTGGCAAAGAAAGTCCATACAAGGTGGTTTTCACAAGAAGCATTGGATGTTTATTGAAATACTAAATTCTAATCAGACATTAGCAATTTAAATCTGAGCTGGCAGGGGAGGGGGCAATAATTGGCAAAGGGAAAAAAACTTATGAACAGTTCATCGTCCTCATTCAGGAAGTGCAGGGAAACACAACTTCTGTCTGGGGGCTCAGTCGCTGTAAAAAGCAATTGGAAGACTATTGGCAAATCACAAAATTCCGCCAAACAACCCCTGCAGTATCTTCTTCCACTAAGTGCCAACTGGGCCAGTAAAACTAAATGACATGTACTGACAACACAAAAACTAAGATTGACTACGATAGCCAATGGCCGTGTTTTTATACCTAAATAGCCCATGTTCAGTGTCTTCAAATTGTAAGACTGCAAATTGCTTAGTTGCCGCTGGCCATTCAGCTCCGAGATGAATCAAATTATTAGTTTTATTAAATTTTATTGCTGGATTCGTCCATTCTGGTAAACCGGAACATCACAAGTACTACTTGAATTCTGTCCTTTGGAAATGAGTTTAAATCACAGTTAGGTAGCGTTGCGTGAGAGTAAAGAACTTAATCTTACCCTCGCAAAACTCTGTTTAAGGCTGTTATAACTCCTTTTTTATATTCTGTAGAATGACTTTATTGTGAATTGCAATGTTATGGTTTGTTACTTTTAAGGCATAATTTGCCATGAAGTAAAAATTGCCAAATTTGGACTTATGGCTCATTTGACTATAACATACGGAATCGAAGTTAATTTTACTACTTAATATGGGTTAATTTTTTATTAGAATAAAATTATTTCGCTACCTTATGTGTTATTTGTTTTTATGATTGATTATTGATAATGTTTGCAACAAATAGATTCAAACCAAAACACTTTTCATTTTATTTAATGTTTTATTTATTTCTGCATTTTTTTTTTTTTTTTAGGACATACCAGAGTTTTTTGAAGATAACATCAAAGTCTGGATGAAATATTTCTTGGATTTACTGAACACCAATAATCCATTACTAAAAACAGGGGTACGTTGCCACTTCTCTTTTTATTTAATTTTTATTTATTTATAAGCTGCTTTCATTTTATATACAGTTAAACCCTGAAAATGTTGATTAGGAAGTATAATGTGGTGGTATTGTGTGTATAAGTATTTGTCAATAATACTTTCCTTTGCAGCAGGTTTTGGATATGGATTACTGATAAGCATTTTCGACAACTTGATTGTAATACTTTTTTTTTTAATCCATGTTACTAAGTATACTGTTTCATTTTATTTTTGAATAAATTCCGAGATGCAACTTTTCTTTGGATTTTCCATAGTTTTTATGGTTTTTAAAAAAAATATAATTTCTAATCCAACACTAATAATTCTATGCTTATAATTTCTAATCCAACACTAATAATTCTATACTTATACTTTCTATAAGCCTGTTTAATAAATTGTGTCATATTTTATAGTACTTAAATATTTGAGAAATAAGTGAGTCACAATGTGCATTTGAGGTGTTGTTTGATGTGTATAAAATATGATCCGTAAATATTAAAATTAAAGTCATTGCGGTAAATGTGCTTTTAACATGGAGAAGTTTTCAACCGGAAAAGACATACAATGAAGTGCTTACTGCTTTAGAATGTAACTTTATATTTTCAAAATTAAGTTAATCATTTTAGATTATTATTATCAAGTTACGTTTTGCTGTATAATTGATAACTCTACATCATACAAAACTTGTTTTTAATTGTTTGTCTTTACTATCATCATACCAGAATTCTATTTTTTTTTTTTTTAAATATGGTTTGTCACTTTTTCTTTGTTATGAATAAATATTATTTATCAATGAAATATGAGACGATTCTAATCTTCGGACTCTTGAAAGAGAAAATATGGTAAAACAAAACCAATTTGAAAAAGTCAATAAGATATTAATTTCTCTAGTTTGAGCAATAACATGTCATACGCTAATTTTTTTTTTTTAAATATCCTTCTCTTCTTGACTTACCAACAACCATAGTTATCAGCAAACAACTGCGTATTATATTAATTTGCAAGATAATTTAGTATTTTGTGTCATTATTTAAATATAGGATGATGAGGAAGCTGGTCTTCTGGAAGATCTGAAATCCCAAATTTGTGAAAACATTGGATTGTATGCCCAGAAATATGCAGAAGAGTTCTCGGAATTTATGCCTGGGTTTGTCACTGCTGTGTGGTCACTGCTCACCACTGTTGGACAGCAAGTCAAATATGACATGGTATGTTTTGTGAATCGCTATTAAATCCACACCCTGTTGTATGCTTTCCATTTAAGTTGCATATCTACATTAAATACAGACAATTATTTAAAAAATTTTACAATAGGTGGTATCTTAATCGTGGTTCGTATGTTTTATTTAAAGAAAAACCTTGAAAAGAGCTTGAAAAAAACTTTTCTTTTCAAGTGCTTGCAAACCTTGAATTTTTTAAAAATGTATTTAGAGTGCTTGAATTTTATTTTATTTTCTAAAATATATAAATTTTGGTCAACAAAATGTGCAAAATTCTTGGTATTTCGTTAGGCCTATCAGTAACCAGGTAAATAACGCGATTGAACTTATGAGATTGCATCATTTTCCCCGCCATTTCTCTTGGATGTCTGTGAGCTGCGCGGCACTGCACAGGCCAAACTTGGGTGGAATTTTGATGTACTCTGATCAAATCATGTCTTTTGTTTGGTGTATGTTGTCACCTAATTCTTTGCGATCTATTTAAAAATGGTTGGGAAATGCATTTTCAATTTAGGCATAATTCATGATTGCAAGCTTGCGCATTGGATCTTCATTCTGCACAATGTACTTTGTGACATAAAATTTCAGCTTAGCCATCGATGGCATGGTTCGTACCTTTTTAAAAAACCTTGAAAAGTGCTTGAAAAAAAATCTTTCATTTTCAAGTGCTTGAAAACCTTGAATTCTGTAAAAATACATTTAAAGTGCTTGAATTTTATTTTCTAAAAATATAGAATCTCAAAAAATTTTGGTCAACAAAGTGACAAAGGAGGAGCATGTAATTGAAAACAATGTTTTAGATACTGAAATACAATGGACATTGAAAATCATAAAAAATCACGGCTCTTATAAATTAAATTAAAACATTGATAAATTATGTAACTGCATGTTCGCTGATAGCGTGATTGCATCTAAATTCTAAATTTTCATATGGAGAAAAAAACTGCATGTTATACAGTATTTGTAATCAAGCCATTAGAGTAGATTGGAAGACAGTTTAATCAATAAGACTTTTGTATTATTTGACGAAAGTCTCAATATGATGAAACAAGGCAATCAAATGGGTGTTCACATCCGATATTAGCCTAATTACCAAGTGAGTACTAGCTACTTAACTTTTATTTTTATGGGACACAGTACTGCTTCTGATATATTTGAATTTTTTTTTTTTTTCAACTGTAATCTTAAAATTTTCTTTCATTGAAACCTAAAAAAAAACTCATTTTTTTTTTTTTTTACTCGATTTGAACATGTATTGTTTGCCAATAAGAAAAATTTTGATTTTTTTTTTAATGTATTTATGTTGATAAAGTCCTTGCTTAAAAAGTCCTTGAATTTGTTTCTCCTTCAAGTGTACGAACCATGAATGGGAGAAAGTGCTTTAAAAAGCTATGCAAAAAGCATATAGATAATAGTTTCTATAAGAAGTTCGATGAGCATTGTTTCTAAATGATAAAATGCTCCGAAAGCTGATATTGTCCACAACAATCAACGTTGTCATCAATATCTCAAGCGAGCACAATGAATGTGCATGCAGTTAAAAATTAAATTTTAGATGCTGAAGTACTATAAACATTGAAAACCGTAGGAGATCATGACATCCTACAGCACGTTTGCATCTAAATTTTCTTATGGAGAAAAAAAACCCTGCATATTATGCATTATTTGAAATCAAGCCTTTCAGAGTGTATTAAAAGACAGTTGAATCAATAAGAATTTTGTATTATTGTTTGACCAAAGTCTCAATATGATAAAAGAAGAGAAAACAAATAGATATTCGCATCCAGTATTGGGGTAATAACCAAGTGAGTGCTACCTACTTTACTTCTGTTTTTATGGGACATAATACTGTTACCGATATACTCGAAGGTTTTTCTTCTATTACAACTTTAAAATTTCAACATTCGTACAAATTTCCATGGACAGTCCTAATGTTAATTGAATATTTTACGATATGTTACAAACTCATTATTTTTTTACGAATGCAGTAAATCCTTGATTAATATTGGGAGATGCGGACTACCTATCATGAATAATGCTTTTAGATCTGGTTGTTTGGCAAGTGTGTGGGGGCTTGAGAACTTTTTGACTACCTTTTTTAATTTATTTAAAAATGTACCTGTACACAGAGAAGATTTTCTGAAAGTGTTAGAAGGAGAATTACCTAAATAATTTGTACCACATAGACGACTTGAGAATATGCCTGAAACTGCTATAAATCTTCTTCCGAGTATTAAAAAATACATTATATCTGTGGATAAAGTAGGTAATACACAATCAAATTGCTGGTTTGCACTAAGAGCTGCATGAATAATAAACTGCTTTCTGTGAAGTTAAGTCTACTACTCAATGGCAAAAATTCTGTTATCATTTTCAGCAAAATTTCAGTATTTAAGTAAAAAAAAAACCAGTTTTCAGACTGTGTAATAATATATATATATATATTATATTTATCGATTTGAACATGTCCCGTTTGACCATAAATTGTTTTTATTGTATTTGTGTTGATAACTTATCCTTGAAAAGTCCTTGAATTTTTTTTCTCTGTCAAGTATACAAACCATGTTAATAAATGAAACTGGGTTTGAAATTAGTCTATGCAGTTAAGTTTTTATTTTCTCTGAATTTGAATTTTTTTCAGATCAGTTTTCACAAATGGTAAGCATCTAGCTGTAAAGATCTGACATGTGTTGATTTATTAGATTTATTGCTAAATTTTATCTGTTTTTAGTGTTACCTGTTTTATAAATAACTTTTTTACTGGGTGTACAACTTTGCTTCCCCTTTTTTTTTTCCACAATTCGATTCCCATGGCTTTGAAATTGCTTGTTGAGTCACTCCCAATGATCATGTAAATTTTGCATCTTTCAAAACCTTCTTTCTTCCATCACTATGACGATCTTTGCCGTCAAAATCGCAGTCTTTGAATCATTGAAACCACTCGCGACACTCTTTTTCACCAATAGCGGCCTCCTCATAAGTATTTGAGAGCATTCGATGAACCTCAGCTGTATATTTCTTCATATTGAAGGCGAAAATTAAAACTTTCCGTAAATGACGAGAATTTGGCTTGCAAACTAACATTTTCGATCAAGAATAACTTTATGATGCATTCACAAATTGACTAATGTTTCTATATGGATATATTGCTAGATTTAAGCTTAAGTTTATTGCATGACATCTAGGCTCTATTTATTTCGAGCACTACTTTATTGCTAAAGCCATCTATAGAAAAGCGGCAAAGACAATGTTGTAACCCAATAATTAACCAATATTAAGTGCAGCTTGGTCATCATGCTTATCTGTAAATTCAAAAAGTTGCTGTTGAACCCTGAGTCTTAGTAATTCCATGTGTTTTTGTCATAAGAATAATTGATACTTAAGCTCTAATGCAACTATATTCGATGAAAGCATATTCAGAAAGCAAGCCAAATTCTTTAATCTAATGTCATTAACCATAGCATTATTAATTGTTTTTTGTAAGAAGCATTATTACCGTGATTTTAATCAAAATCGTTAGATACGCTCTTTTTAAATTGCTGAAAAATACAAGTTTATCAATGTCAGCTACCTTATGCTGCTCTGTTTTGTCCAAAATCTTAATGACCCGTCCCATGGCCATATTTTTACTTTCAATTACCTTATATTACCCTATATCCTTTTTTATTAGCTTGTCAGCAATGCTATCCACTTTCTGTCTTCGGTAGCTGAACGCCCAACGTTTAAACATCTATTTGAGGCCTCTGATGTTCTTAGTTCTATTTGTGAAAAGGTTATTATTCCAAACATGGAGTTCAGAGGTAAGAATCTTGGGATTTCTTGCATTACCATTTTTAGTCAAATTGTTCAGGGTTCCATAAAACTTTTTTGCTTTGTTTTTTAGATTGTGATGAAGAGTTGTTTGAAGATAACCCAGAAGAATATATAAGGCGGGATATTGAAGGCTCTGGTAAGTTCTCTTTACTTAATAAATTGTGCTCGTGTTAATAAACAGAGTTTCTTGAAGAAGCTTTTTATTTTGTTAAAACTGTGTGTTGGAAAAATTGGGGAATTTATATTAAATTAACTTTTATAATTTCGATTATGAAAGTAGCTAAGTTATTTAACAAGTCTGTATTAGTTTCCTCAAAAATTAATAGCACAAGCATTTTGACATACATTAGAACAATCTAGATGTTGAAATAACCTCAACCTTTAGTTTTTATCTTAACTATAATTTTGAAATATTTTCGCAAGACTTTTTTTATAATCTTCAAATATCTTCTGGGCAACTAGCAGTTTTAAAGTAATTCGTCTATAGGGTCTCAACTTTGTTAACATTACTTTATAAAAGCAAGTAGCCATTATTCAGGGATGAGTTTCTTCCGCCATGTGGCGGAATTCCGCCTTTTTAATTTCTTAGAAAAAAAAGAATTCCGCTTTTTCAAAAAAGTTCTGCTTTTCTAATTCCTGAAAAAAATCCATGTTTTCCCGCTTTTTCTATCCCAAGAAAAAAATAACTTTTTTTCTAAGGCTGAACCGCGAAACAGCTTCACTTCCGAATGATCGGGAAACCTATCGCTCAGAGGTCGTATCACATTCCTGCTCTAAGTTCAAAAATCCACTGAAATACATTTTTTTAGTCAGTTTGGCGCTCAAACTCGCATTTTGTACTTTTCCAACTGCTCCGAAATTTGATCCTTTTGTGTCATTTTTTTCTCTGCTCAAAATGTAAATTCTTTCTTACAATTTAACGCGATTAACGTATACTAATAATGCGCTTGCTTCCAAGTCTGACATCCGCGGAACTATCGTTTATTTATGTTAGTATGTGTTACTTGTTTTTGTTAAGCGTTACTCTGATGTAATGTCCGCTACTGCCGAGATTTGTGTGGCTAGAACGTGCGTTATCGCTGTGATTTAGGTTGCTGTGGTGACCATTTTCCCCGGAGTATTACCCTGATATAACAGTGTTATTGCTGAGAATTGTTCCGGTATCTTCAGCGGTAACGCTGATATTTACGTTTATGGATGGGCATTTTCGTTGAGTGCTACCCTGTTGTAAAATCTGAGATTTGCACCGATGTTACCAAAATAATGTTGATATTACCATGATGAATTGCGCTATCGCCGAGATTTTGTGATGATAATTTTAGTCGAGTGTTACGCCCATACAATAGCGTTATTGTTGAGAGTTGCCCTGTATATTAGGTTCTAACTTTGATATTTCAATTGGCGTGAGAGTTGTTTTCGTGGAATGCCGTACTTTGATAACATCCGACATCACCGAAATTTGCACTAGTATTATCAAGAAAATGTCGATATTACCGAAATTTGTGCAAATATCGTGGATGCTATCGCCGATACGCTCGTTGTTGCGATTTTCATTTCGGCTGATATTTAGATTTTCGCCGGTATTGCAAGCGCTATTGCTTTCGTTAAAGTGATGTTCATTTTCGCCGAGGTTTACTATAATACAGTACCGGCTATTACTGAGATTTTCAACACCGTTTTGTAGCCATTCGCTTAGACTTCCGTAAATGCGATAGCCGTTATATCCGTGATTAGTGCCTGTTTAAGGATCGATTTCGCCGTTTCATGTGAATCTATACTAAAATTTTTATATCATTTTATATAAAATTGATATAAAAATATTCTGAAAATTAGTCTCAATTAAAAATTTGCTAAAGAAGCTGTGTTTAAAGTTGTTATTTTAACTGCGATTGTATTTAAATTGTTGCTTTTTATTTTATTGAACAAGCTGAACGGTAGGAATAAAAATTTAAATGTAAAGATTTTAATACTTAAAATGTAGCTTAAAAATTTAGGAAACTAGATTTAATTATATTCGACCTGTTTGTTAACATGATATAGTTGCTTAAAGTTGTTTGACTTGTTGAAAATTTGAAGTTTTTGCTGGATTCCATCACTTTTAAAGGATTTTTTTTTTTTTTTTAAGCTATACCATGCCTGATGACAGCATAAAGTGTATCCCTACATTTATAGGTGCCTCTATTTTGAACCATTTTTCTCACGGTCAGACAGAAGGTGCAGTGTTATAAACGCACATGGAAAACCACAATTTTTTAAAGTATAGCTTAAAATGCGTTTTACGCATAAAACGTTTGGAGTTTTGTTTTCAGCTTTTTGATTTTTTAACCAAACTCATCCCTGATTATTATTATTAGTTTTTTTTTTTTGTTTGTTTTTTTTTACAAATTTTTATTCATTATGCATTATCAAAATTTCCTTAACTGTTTTTACCAGCTTTTAAAATAATATGGCATGTTTCTCAGAACTATTAATTTTATGGTATGCTTAAAAGTTGTAAGAGCTTATGACTTATCATAAACGGAAAAGGTTAACTTTTTTAAGTGTACTTACTAGGGCAAAAATACCAAGAAAATTTTGAAGGTTTGTGAAGGACCAATTTATAAGGATTAGAAAATTAACTAATTGCCCTCTTTTTATGAAATTTTTTGCATTGGTTTGATTCTCAATAGTAAACATTATGATTTTTATAGTTATGCTAATATGTTGGATGTAGACAATTTATCATCTTAAAAAAACAAAATACATTCATTTACATGAATGTCTACATAATAAAGTTTATCCTGACTTATCACCTCTTTTAGCAGTAATTATTTCATTCAAGAAAATTAAAATTATAAATTATGAACCCAATAGGTGTAGTTTTTGGTTTCATTGTAATTTCTTTTATGGATTTGTAAGGCATCCATTGAGTACAAATCAGTTTGTTTTTAAGTTTTAATTTATATTAAGTTGCTTTACTTTTGATTTACTTAAGTATGCATTGCATGTATACAATTTAAAGTTTATCTACTCGATTTTACTAATTGAATTCTTCTATACAGTGTAAAAAATAGCTAAGGTGCCATTTTTGTTAGAGATTTTTAAAGTTTAAGGGCATTCTTTTAAACCTATAGAAAAGACTTGCACAAAACATCTTTTTCAATGTTTACCAATATGCTTGAAATTCACCAATACTTTCGATAATGCCGTTAGTAGTAAAAAGCAGTAAAAATTATAAAAAAATTGTCATCTCTGCACAAAAGTTTAAAACTTATGCTTACTTAGAAATAAATTTTTTTATACTTTAGACATGGATACAAGACGAAGAGCTGCATGTGATTTAGTGAAAGGATTAGCCAAACATTTTGAAGAAAGTATCACAACTGTATTTTCCAATTATGTTAGTGCTATGCTGCATGTAAGTATCAATTCAACCCTTTTTATACCTAAAATAAAATTTCATTTATGTGTAATTATTATTAAAGACATAAAGTCCTAATTTTTCATGCACACTAAGTACAGGGTGCGTACGCGGCCTGGAAAACCTGGAAAGTCCTTGAATTTCATTATTTTTTTTCAAGGCCTTGAATAGCCTGGAAAAATAGGATTATTTCTAAAAAAGCCTGGAAAGTCCTTGAATTTCCCATTTTCAATTCTAAAACCATAAAATTCTCGTTCCCGTATTACCATTATTCTGACGTCACACTTTCTAGCCGGTTCACATCTGTCAATCACACTTGAATCGGTTCCTCCCAAGCGGCCCTGGAACGGCACGGTCACTATGACCTTTGACCTCTCCCCGAGCGGGACAAAAAGTTGCAGGATGAGTATCCGGTGGAAAGAGGGTGTAATTTGATATGCAGGATATTTTCGCTTTTCTCTCTCTCTCCCTCAGGTGCATTCTCAAACGACCAAAATTTTCCTCTGAGAGGATTTTGTGTTTGTTGGAAATGAAATGAAAAAGAGCGCGTTTAGCATATTTGTATATAAAATATCGAAGGAAAAAGAATCGAATTAATCGCACTATGTGGATTCATCCCATTGTTTAGAGCCGATCAACATTCGGTATGTTCTTCTGTCTTTACCCGCAGTTAAGGGAAGACAAAGTAAAAAATTTCAACTTTTTCCGGATGTCGATTGAGAGCTTCGACGAGTTGGTGGAGAAATTATGTTCCAGACTGCAAAAACCCGACACTAACTATCGGAGGAGTATATCGCCTACAGAGAAAATAGCAGTTACGCTTCCGTATTGTATTATGATTTATATCATTCTTTCATTTATGTCGATTCCTATTTAAAGAAAGAATTTCTTTTTCTGTAGAAGGTGAAGGGTATGTAATTTTTTATATCAATTACTAAAATGGCCTACTTTAAAGCCGTGAAAGTTATTAACTAAGGTTGCTGGGAAAAAAAACCTTCCAATTTTATTAAATTTATTTTGAGCTCATTAAAAAAATTCTAATTACAGGGATGTAAGAGCTGTTCCAATTGCGCCAAAGTGCGCCAAACTGACTACCCTGCTCCAAACTGCGCCAAAAACCTCTTTTCGGTTAAGATTGCGCCGAACTGCGCCAAAAAATCATTTTTTGACTTGAAAAACTACTTGGCTAGAATTTTGTCTCGAAATTTTTCAAAATTATCAAAAACGTCACCAACAAAGCGATAAAGAGTATTTTGCCCTTCAAGGGCGTTTTTCGT
Source organism: Linyphia triangularis (assembly GCA_963978545.1). NCBI lineage: Eukaryota > Metazoa > Arthropoda > Arachnida > Araneae > Linyphiidae > Linyphia > Linyphia triangularis. The sequence continues at coordinate 10,387,862 of OZ021725.1, read as the reverse complement.
CAGTTAACGTGCCGGAAAAGGTTCGCACTTGAAAATACATATTACAATCTCTCAGTTTTGTTGTAGGTTTTTCAAACTATAAAGAAGTAGTAAATGAATCAGTGTGTATCTGATTTAAATCTGTTTTCTTGGCTGATTTTAGGTATAGAAAATTAATACTTTTTTTTATACTTATTAGAATACATGTTTATTTTTTTACTGAGACTTTGTGCTAAAAATAGAATACAAGTATTGTATTTTTCACACAAGCAATCTTAGTGCATCTGGTTTAGATTTGCACTCTTGCCTGGTTTCAATAATAAAGAAATATATAGCTTTCTTTAAGCTAAAAGAAAACGCGAATATTTTTTTTAATTTCTAAACTTAATCCAATTGACAGCCCCCCTCCCCAAACATTTCCAGGCTTAATTTCTAAGTCATCGGTAAAACGGGATTTGAATTTTGAACTTGCCATTTTAATTATCTGGAAGGATTGGTGACTATTAATAAATGATTTTTTGGCAACGCTGGATGTTGGATCATGATTTTGACTTGGCAACGAACGGGAAAACTCATATTACGTCATTCTTTTATTGTAGCCAATTCCCAGAAAAAGCGCAAAGTCGTTCGTATCCTAGACTAGAAATTTTACAAAGAACTTGAATGGGGGATTTAAGCTATGTCTTTATTTAAAAAAAAGTAAGGATTTCTTGTATTTACAAATATTTGTTCCTTTAAATTACCTATAGGAAAGATCAGGGATTCGCGGCAGTATACCCCTTGCTCCGTTAAACTTCAACCAACCAACCAACCAGGGATTCGCGCTTTAAATTCAAACTGTAGAAGGCATGAAATCAATCTTTATGCATCCAATTTGGATATTTTTTTCTTGCCTGTTTGTAAGTAAAAATAATAAATATTTTTCTTAGTACTTTAAGAGTGCATGATTATTTTTTTGGCACATATTTAAAAAAAAAAACTAACCAAATAACCACAGACTAAGATCATTTTGTTTCCATTGACCTTGAGATTTCACATGGGAACCCTCTATAATCCATTTAGACAATGGAGAGTGTTAGAAAACAAACCACTAGAAAAATTAATATTTTTCAGCTTGCCTTGTTTTAGTTTATTATTTAATTACATTAGAAGTTATTTCTTTATGTTAAATGCTAGTATAACTGTCTAATTTCAGTTAGAGGTTTTAATTTGTTTGAGTTTAAAAAAAAAATTATCTTCCAATAAACAAATAGCCCTAAAAAACCTGCTAAGTGAAGCTATCAGTCCAAACAAGTTATGAAATCTAATGCTTGCCGCTAAGCAGCCTTGTTTCACTTTTTTTGCATGGGGGGGGGGGGGGGAGGAAGTACTTTGTATCGAATTAAATTATTTTGGATTATTGGAAAGAACTTCTATAGGTAATTGGTACTAGGCAGACTAGAGTTTTTAAAGAAAAAAATCTTATTTCATCAGTTGTTAAAAGTAGCTCTAACTGAGATTATTTCGAAAAACTTTCAGTGATGAACCGAACCTTATGATTGGTTGGTTAGTTTTTGTGGCGCAAAAGCAACACTAGGGCCATGCTGTGCCCCGAACCTTATGATATCATGTCATCATTGAAAACTTCCTAATATTTTAATTGTTGGCAAAGAGGTTAATAAATGCCATGCTTTTTTAATTTATTTTTTGAGTAATGCAATCAAATTAATAATTGTAAATTTAGAATGCAAACGTATTTATGAACAAGTTACACCTTTTTTTTACTTTAAATTAATTTGAAATATCAAGGTTGAAATATACAAAAATATTTGCTTCATCACTAATTTAAATGTAATAATTTTCTGCTCCAAAACCACATTTTGCTGCTCCAAAATCGTATTTTTACTCAAAGCCGAAGGAGGGGGTTTAAAAAATTACACGCTTTTTTCGAGTTATCGAAGAGCTTGTGAAAATGATGGCTATATCTATTTCTGTGGCTAAAAATTATCGACTCCGAGATGGAAACCTCAGGGAATTTTTTTTCTGAAAATGTGTATGAACCCTGTTTAAAGAATAGTATCTCTAAATAAAGTACTAAAATTTAATGTGATTTGAATGCCCACATAAGTAGGAATAATTGTTTATTTACTTAGTTTAAATTATTTTCAGAAAAAATGTTAATTATTATTTAAACATTAATTATTCTAGTTAATGACAAATTTTATTTATAAATACGTGTACGTGTAATTAGAAAAGAATTAATTCGGTTTAAACAAATAAAAACTGGTTTAAACCCAAAAAAACCTTTTTTTTTTTTTTAACCTAGTTTTTTTCCTTATCCTGGTAAGAGGTATAATTATCAATAAATATATGTGGTTGCATCTTAGTTGTTAAGTAATAAGTATTTTAATTATTTTTGCAACTTCGTTAATTAAAAAAAATATATAAAAATTAAATTTTGGTATCGACTCTGCAACGGTAAAATAGGGCCTTGATTTTTGTTGAAATATCCTTGAAAAGGGCCTTGAAAGTCCTTGAATTTCACTTCCAAAAACGTGTATGCACCCTGTAAGTAGACAAATAAGTTTTAGAATGTATAGTTTGAAACAAACTTGGTTGTAAGTTTAGGTTATTAACAATAGGAAGTACCAAGAAATTTCAATTGACTTGTCAGTTGAATCAGGGGTCACATTTACCTTAAAATCCTAATATTCCTTAAATTTTTTGATAATTCCTTAAAAAAAAAAAAAATCTCGATTTTTCTCCAATACCCTTGAAAAAACACAGATATTCCTCCAGAGGAGAAAATCTTTTCTGAGATTTTGATGATTACATTTTTTGAAAATTGGCAATTTTTTGACGGTATTGAATCATGTTTTAAAAAGAATGTCTAGGTCAGCTTTTAAAAAAATATCCCTAAATTTTTAAGAATTACCCCTAAACTTTTTGGAATCGCCCCTAATATTTTTAGGAATTCTCCCTGAAATTATCCGCCGACCAAGCGGTATAGTGGTTAGCGTGCTAGCTTCTAGACCGCGAGGTTGCGGGTTCGAGTCCCGTGTTAGGCATGGGTGTTTGTAAATGTATGTTGGCTTGTCTAATGACGAATGTTTCGGCGCATTATAGCCCTTGTGTTGCTGACGGCGCCAGATAATCTGAAAACAACCAACAACCCTGAAATTATCCTTAAATTTTCTACCTAATTTTTTTAGAAAACTCGCTGCACCCCTGGTTACTTATATAATTATACAAGGACGTGCATTTAATTGCATTTCTTGTGTGTGTTTTCAAAGTAGCTGTATACAATTAATCAGAGATGCTAACTTTTCTATGGATTTTCTGAAGTTTTCGCAGATTTTCTTTATTTTTATGGATGTTCTTTGAAATCTGCAGAAGACCTACACGAAATACTTTTTGCCAATACTCTTGAAATTCACCAATACTTATTGCCAAGTGCTATACTCAGAGTTCAACCTAGAAATAAAAAAGGGCAGGGTGCTATTTTTCAAAAAAGGGCAACTCCTGTTTTCGAGGGCACTTTTATGGCAAATTGCAGAAATTTGTAGCCTGTTTTCTTCCATAATTTCTATGTTGATTTAGTTTTCCAGTATGATAAATATCTTTAAATTATAAATTTTTGAAAAAAAATTAATAATGCTTAAAACGGCTCAAATAAAAAACTTGCTCAGAAAGCTTAAAAGACAAATGATATCAAAATACTGATAAAATGCTAGTCTTGTTTCTTCTGGAATGAGACTGAGAAAATTATTAAGAATAAAAAACCATCTACATTGTAAAATTTGCATCAAATATTCATTTTTATAAAAATATCAATTTGTATACTGTAAAATTAAGATAAGAATGTTGTGATATAATGAATGTTAAGTTAAGAACTTTTCACAACCCTTGCAAAATTTTCTAAAATATGAATGAATCAACCTTAAGCTTTTTTAGGCTTTGCCATTGACAGGGAATAGTGTTTCTCAAAAATTAACAATATTCATTATGGAATATCACAAGGGATATTCTGACTGTAGAACTTAGCCTTTGTCTTAAAATGTGTAAATTTTTTTACTTTCCAAATCTGATAAAATTCTGCTTCAAAATGGCAATTTTTTTTGCTGTACATGCCATTATTATACAGGCTATGATACAAAGATTTTTTTTTAATTGGAAAAAATTCGAGATAGTAATTGCATTTCTATGATATTTAATTTAACTTACTTATAAAACGGATGTTTAGAAATTAATTAGCAACAGATAAATTACAAAAAATGCGTTCCTCTAAAATTAATAAGAGTACATCGCGATGTAGCATGTCCGAACGGAAATATTCCTTTTTAATGCTTAATGTAAACATTTGATACACCTTTAACTAACTTAATCACCCCTTTCAAATTCCTTCTCTATTTTGAGAATGGTAAAAATCCAACGAAATGTGTTTAATCAAATTACGCACAAAATGCACATCCATTCTAACTGGTTCAAGTTTTCTACCTACCAGTGACGCACATTATATCGACATCCATTCAATGATTTCTGTCCGTGCGTTACGCGTTTAAACATGAATGTGCAAGCGCAACAGGTAATTTCAGAAGGAGTGATCTGCATATTGCATACTGTTGGGGGAGGGAAGGGCAGGGCTGGATTTAAGAGCCATTTGCCGCCCTTCCTATAGTTCATATTGGCTTAATACATTTGTTTTATACAACAAAAGGATAGAATTCATTGATATTTTCATCTTTTTAATACGCTTTTATTAGCTTCAGACGTATGTATGTAACGGAATCTTTGCACATGATTTTGACCCCCTTCAAAACGTCGGATTAACTCGAAATTTGGCATACTTATTAAGGACCGATGACAATTCAATAAGTTTGTCGCTTTATCACAAGGATTAGCTCGTGTTGCCCTTGCGGTATTAAATTCCAACCAACCATCTCCGGAATCGAACCCTGGTGTGCCGTTTGAAAGATTTGTCGTTTGAACGACGGTTATACAAAGCGTGTTTTTTTTAGTCACATTATCCTTACCAGGATCTTCAGAATTAGTGATTTTTCATATTCAGAGACAAGGTAGTGTTTTGTGGCTTGTAATACGGCGTGTACTAAGGCATACACATGACTTAAATTTGAGACAAGCATGTGACTATTGGCAGAAACAATTGGAGAGTTTTGTACACTAACTAAAAAAAATTATAGTTTACAGAAAAAATAATTAATAGTTTAAAAACTAAAAAAACACGCTTTAATAGAAAACCAAACTAAAAAGTAGAAAATAATTAATAGTTTAAAAAACTAAAAAATACGCTTTAATAGAAAAGTGAACTAAAAAGTAGAAAATAATTTTAAATAAGTTTGAAATAAGAATAGAGTGATTAACAAGAAATATTTATTTTATCGTAAAAAAGCGTGGGGTGTTTTTTAAGATATTTTCATAATGGCTCTAGTTTTACCAATATCTGTCATTAAATATTTTCAACAATTGACATCAAGCACCCCACGCTTTTTTACGATAAAATAAATATTTCTTGTTAATCACTCTATTCTTATTTCAAACTTATTTAAAATTATTTTCTACTTTTTAGTTCACTTTTCTATTAAAGCGTATTTTTTAGTTTTTTAAACTATTACTTATTTAATTAGATTGTGCTACAAGAAAGTTATTGTTAGATAAAGAGTTTATTTAACTTACTTGTTAATGTACCTGTCTTCATACTTTTTCCATACCTGTGCAGTGAGTGAACCTCCCACTTTTCAAACTATTGTTTACCTTTTGCTTCAGCTAAAGTTTTAAGTTGAGATGTATGGTTCCTTCTTTGAAAGTTTAATAGTATTTGTGTTGGGTTTTTCTGAATTTTGATTGATCAACTGTGATATTTTTCTAGGCATGCATTCTTTGTATTATGCAAATTTATTTGTTATACAAGAGAAAGTTTCTTGTGAAACAGGGCAGATGGTTTCTGACTGTCAGTGAAGTAATAGTGTTGATTATGTTATAAATAAACTTTTAAGATTTTTACTTCAACCTCTTGTCCTCAGTTTATTTTTCACTGCATTTATTTTATCAGATAAATGAAAGTATAATCTCTATTTTTAAATCTTATGAGATTATATTAGTTATAATACAAGATTATGTGCTGTGAATTGGTATTATGTTATAGTTTTAGAAAGTAGGCTATGTTGAAGGACTAAAACATATTTTTACGTAACATGTATTCTTAAATTCATATGGAAAATATTATTAACGTCTGAAATACTTCATTTTAACTTTTGAATAAGTTGCCAAACTGCCACCCCCTGAAAATTTGAGGCTCTAGGCTGCAGCTTACTTAGCCTATTTAAAAATACAACCCTGGAGAAGGGGGAAACAAAAACTTAGAGAACTTGTGAGGGGTGGCATTTCTTATCAAAAAAGTGAAAAGGGCTCTATTTGGAATAAAAAGGGCAGGGAGGGCATTATTTTTAAAGAAAAAGGGCAGGTAGGGCTTGCCGCCTCTTGAAAAACGTCTAGGATGAACTCTGCTATACTGATATAATAGTCGTTATTGTATCTCGTATTCATTCATCATAATGCAAGAGTATTGGCTATGGGTAACAAGTAAAAATCCTTAAAAACTAAAGAAAGTCTGTTAAAAAGTTGGCATCTCTATAAGAGTTTTGTATTATAAGTGTTATTATATCTGTAAGATTTATATATTGCTACCATCTGTTATGCTATTCTCTTTCAGAATTATGAGAAGGATCCCAACATCCACTGGAAAAGTAAAGATGCTGCCATTTATTTGGTGACTTCAATTACTGCTAAAGGGCAAACAGCTAGGGTAATATAATTGTTTTACAGAAATCTTCCATAGCATTTTACATGTTTTTTTATAGTGGTAACTTTTATTTTCTTAAAACTTATTTTTTGTTTGTTTTTGATTTGATACTGCTATTTTTAAAAAAGTATCGATTGGTAATTTTTCTTAACTTTGTTTATGTGTGCTTTTCTTTCTTTTTTTAGCATGGAATTACACAGACCAACCAGCTTGTAAATCTTGTGGAATTCTTCAATACTCAAATTTTGCCAATACTTCAATCACCAAATAGTGAGTAACATTTAGTGTTTATTTTGGTATTGTGAAAGTTTTTAGTTTGAATTGATGCATGTTTTAATTTTGACAACATTTAACCTAACAAACTGGTGTTCCAGACACAATTATCACTTTCAGACAATTTTCAAGATAAGATAGCTACGAGGCATCAGGGCTTACGTTTAGTTTGGATAAATCAAAACAAAACTTTAATAATTCATTCTTTCCATTGACAAACCTTGCTAAATATCAGATTCGAAAACTGTTATTTAAATACATTCTTCTACTGAAATCTTAAGGTTTCTCCTGATAGTATCCTATGGTTACACTTGAGCTAGACAGGAATAACAAAGTTACGTTGTTTTGGGTTCCTGGACATTGTGGGATTCTTGGTAATGAACATGCTGATGAACTGGCCAGGCTTCGATCCCCCAAGAAGCCTCTTGGGCCACTACCATTTGTCGCAGTACCAAGATCTGAGGTCAGAGGATCAATTGAATCAAGTCTTAGTAAAGAAATTGATCTAGCTTGGAAGAAGTCTCAGGGTATGAAACAATCCAAACACTTTTTAAAAGGAATCTCAAATCAAACACGAAGATTTATACTGGGACTGGACAGGAAGCCCTGTAGAATCATGATTGGTTTGCTAACCTGTCACTGTCTTAGGAATCATCTTAAAACAATGAAAGTTGTTGAAAACAACCTATGCAGGAGTTGTGGAAACTAAGCTGAAACAGTAGAGTATGTCTTTGGCAAATGCCGATCATTCATGGGCATAAGGCTCATAACCTGTTGAGTTATTGACATTGAGTCTAATGACTTTTGTAATGTTCCCCTCTCAGATTGTTTGGCCTTCTATAAGGCCACTGCTCTGTTTAACCAGCCATAGGCAGTCTTCTTATTAGTAAGATTTTAGAGAGGTACAATGGGCCCACAGGCCTAAGTATGCATGGCTTTGCCTCACTCTTTTTAATCTAATCTAATCTAATCTAATGGCTGCACTTGCATATTATCAGAAACTACTTTTGTCTTTTAACGGAACATTGAAGTTTTTAAAAAACTATATCCTTATAAAACGTTCTCACTTATATCACCATATAAGGCTTTTATGAATGTGTAACCTAATTTTATATCAATTTTTAATTTCAGTTGATGAATTTCCTGTTTTGAAAGCAGATTCTATAAAGTACTATATGATTTTCAGAAATCAAGTAAGATATTCTCTCACTGCTTCTAAAAGTTTGTTTGCATTAAATAGAGTAATTGCTCATTGATGCAACTCCTAACTGTTTCCAGCTTCCCCGAGAACTGGTTCTGAACACTCTTCCGAGTGTTATTAACCTTTTGAACTGTAAAACCCACGTTGTGCACACCTACGCTGCACATGCCATTGAAAGAGTGTTTACAATGAAGGGTGAAGGAACAAATCCATGGTAAGAGTTGATTTCTATTTTTGAAAAGTGTATTTTTTTTTATAATTTATTGTTTTGATTTTAAAGTTTTGTTCAGTGGTCACAGATCTTGAAAACCTGGAAATCAAGAAAATGTCTGGGACAACCTGACGGCTGTGGTTTTAGCACTCTGGCCTTGCATGTCAAAGGTGCCAGGTTCGAATCCTGGGTTAAGGCATGGATGTTTGTTGTGGTTTGGAATTCACGTTAAACTGTAGGTCCCTGCCTGATTAGCTGTTATTGTGCACAAAAATAGGTTGTTCAGCGTACAAACAAACCAAGAAAATGTCTGGAAGCTTTCTGAATCTGGAAAAAACCAGGGGAATGTCGTGGAATTTTTTTCAAATTTCACAAAAATCTAAGATAATTTCCATTATTGTTTTGAAGGTATATTTCTCCTTTCGTCCGTATTTTGGAGCCATTTACCCAAAGAATTGTGGTGGCAATTGTTAGAAATTTAATGTTATAGAATTATTGAAACTTTTCATTACTGCCAAAATTATTTTTAAGAAAATGACATATCACTTTAGCATATATTTTGTTTTTGATCAGTGTGTTTACACATCTGGAAAAGTTGATGTAATTTGAATTGAAAACAAGTTTCCCGTAAAATCAAGGAATTTTTTTAGAAATCTAAAGTGAAACTTTTTTCTTTAATTTTGTAGCCACCTTGGACAAAACAACTTCAATTTTGATATTGATTGTCACTAAAAGGCCACTTGTACACTTGCTTCTTCTTTGTTGTTCCTCAGCTTTGATACCATGCATTTACAATTTGACTACACTTAATGGCGGGATTCTCCCCTTATTGAAGTTTACAACTTTTTGTTAGGTTTTTTTTTGTATAAAAAATATTGGAGTTTGAAAAGAAATTTAGCAAAAACTAACAGTTCGCATTGTCTTTAAAAGTCCTTAAGACCTACTTTTGGTAGGTTCTCATATAAAGACCCTTAAAGTCCTTATTTTTCATTTTAGGTCCTTATATTTTTATTCTGATTTTTTTTTCCTAAAATTTCTTTAGTTTTCTTTAAATCTGAATTTCCTGTTTCTCCTTTCTACCGATTTTGATTCATCTTTTATTGGTAGAGTAGTTTTATGCTTTTATCTATGTTTCTTGGAATCAATGATATCCAGGAGCGCAAAGCATTTTCTCTTTACTTCATTTGGGGATGAACTTTCGTTGGTAAAATAGTATTGTAAATTGCAACTGTGTGCCGAGTTCTAGTTAGTGAGTAACGAAGTTGATAGTTTTAAGAGCAAGAAGTTCTGTTTCAAACATTTTCAGATCTGAAGAAGTTGGCCATTGACTTATATGAAAGAGTCTAAACGATAAAAGATATTTCTCTGTGTTAAATCTAACAATATAGGGAAACAAATTTATGATAGAGAAAGTTTATATTTTGCAATCAAAAGTGGATAAGAAAAAATAGTTGAAGTCGCAAGTACAATTCTATTTAAATACTTTTTTAATAGCTTATTTGTCAATTTTCATGGTTATAATTAAATCCATTCTATTCATTTGTCTATTTTGATTTCTATAATCAAATGTTTTTAATTTATGCGTACAGAAACGTTTTTGTCGTTACAAAATTACGAGTAACCCTTTAAAACTACTTAATTTTTTGCTCTTTAAAAGTTATACAGAGTGGCCACAGAACCGGGAAATCAGGGAAATGTCAGGGAGCTTTCTGATTCTGGAAAAAATCAGGGAAATGTCAGGAAACTTTTTAAAATTTCAGGGAAATTTTGTATCGTTTAAGGTACATTCATCCATATTTTGGTGCTATTTACCCAGAGATTTGTGGTGGTAAGCCATTAGAAGTTTAATGTTACGAAATAATCTAAACTTTTCTTCACCAGCAAAACTGTTTTTAAAAAGTTTGCATATATCTCTCTAGCATACATGTTCTATTTTATCAGGGTGTCTAGACATCTGGAAAACCTAAGAAAATTGGTTAAATTTAAAAAAAAAAATTGCCCTAAAATCTGGGAATTTTTTAGAAATCTGTCAGGGAAATCAAGGAATTATCAGGGAACTTTTTTTCCTGAATTTTGTGGCCACCCTGGTTGTATGAGCCCTGTCTAAATACTAATCTGATATCAGTTTAGTCAAGATATGAACTTCCTACAGAATTACTATAAAATTATTCAGTACAACTTTAAAACTTAGTTACATTTTATGTATTTCTTCTGATAGGACAGTCTAGCATTTGTAGTAAGACAGTGTAATGTAGTAAGACTTTGTAAATTGACTTCCATTTTATATTTAAAGTACTTTAGGTTTTAACTTCCAGTAAAATTTTAGTGCATGTCTCGGCAAGACCTTTCATTTGACATATCACAGAATCCTGAATTTGGCACTCTAAATTTAAAGTTGAATAACAGTATTTTAAAATATTCGAGGTTCAATCTTTTTCGTGGCTTAGGCTTTTTAGATATATTCGTTTATCAAATAGTGTAAAGAATAATGCAATGCGATAAAAAAGAGAGAGAGAGAGGAAAAGGATTGATAAAATCTTTAAGATGTGGACATCATTTGACCAAAATGAATAATGCTTGCCAAGTAAAAAAAACATAGTGAATTTGAAAGAAATTCTAAAAATATAACTTTTTCAAATTATGCGTTGATACCATCTTTTCTTCAGATTTTTTATAGTTTTTAAGGATTTTTACAGTTTTATGGATGTTCATTGAATCCTACGAGGAAGACCTACATGAAATATACACATTTCAAACTTCTGCCAATGCTCTTAAAATTCATCCTTTACTTTCACTATTGCCAAATTAGGTTTTCATTGAGTTTTTTTTTTTTTTTTTTTTATATATTCATTTATTGTAATAAAAGAGTATTGTCTGTGGGTCAACGATTTAAAGGAAATTCCTTAGAAGTTGACATCTCTGAATTATCTTTTTTTTTTTTTCTAACATGGTACATCAATAAAAAGGTAAATCTTTCGAATTTCAAAATGTTTACTTTTTTCCATCAAGCTTTAAAAGTACAGATTTGCAACCTATTGCTGAGCTGCTTTTGAATAACTTGTTTGCATCGTTGGAGCATCCTGGATCTTCTGAAAACGAATATGTCATGAAGGGTAATGAAATAATTTTTGACTTTTGATTAAAAAATTGCTTTTAAAATCTTATTGTAAATAACTTTTCAACTTAAATTGATGTTTTATGAAATATTTTAATATATATTTCATGAATATTGTTGAAACATTGCTATTAAAAGTTTGACATGAAACTGGTGGTTTTAAATAGTTCGCGGATAGCATAATCCAGGGTTCCCACGGTCATTGAAAGTCATTAAAAGTGCTTAATATTTTTGAACTTGTTTTCAAGCCTTGAAAGTGCTTGAAAATGCTAATAGGTGCTTGAAGTCATTGAAAATGCTTAGAGGTCCTTATAAAAGTCCTTACTTTTTGCAGATGTGGTGTGGCCAAATGCAAAATTTATAAAAATACTATTTATAAAATAACTCGGACTTGCTATCCCCACCTGACAACCACCCATCTGCATCGTATCGGAATATCCACCAGCTTTTAGCTTTTTTGGTGAGGCTGAGGCCTGAAAACAAAATGTGGCATTAAAAAAAAATTTCAACAGTCCTTAAAAACATTATTTAGGTCCTTAAAAGTCATTGAATAGTCATTGATTTTCATTTTTCATTCTGTGATTTGAGTGGGAACCCTGATAATCGTAAAGTTTTTCTTGATTATAGATATATATATCAATAGAATCAAGAAAAACTTTACGATTATGCTATCATATATATATATATATATATTTGTGTGTATTTGCCTAGGTTTACACTTTCATATTGATTCTTGTCATTGTCATGTTCTCAAATGCTTGTTGACAAAAGTTTCAAAACAAACTATATTTCATGTTTTTATTTAGAATTGATTTATATTTATTTACTGTATGTGTATTTACAGATGCCTAAATTTTTGCATCACTATTTTTTTTTCAGCTGTTATGCGTACATTTTCTGCCCTTCAAGAGGGTGTCTTGCCTTATTTAGGAGTGTTGTTACCAAAAATGACAACAAAGCTCAGCCAAGTGAGCAAAGTAAGTCAGTTTCCAAACTTTATATAACTAATTATTATTCTTGTTACTCTGCTCTTGTTATTTATACGTGTTTGTTTATAATTTTAAATCAAAGTTTTGTTACTTACTCTAAGCTTATTTGTTTATTTCTAACGTGAAGCTGTACATTAACAGTTTGAATTTAATGGCAGAATGTAGCTTAATTTGTCCCCAATACTTTCCCAGAATTATCTTTTCGTTATTTATCAACTTGTCAATTTCCATTGTAATTTGTATAAATCCTTCCACTTCTTTTTAATTAATGAATGACTTATAATTTGTTTGGGTGAAACTCTCGTGATTTGAAATGTTTAATGGTTGTTTGAAGTTATAAATACTTTTATTGAGGAACTAGTTGCGTGGCCCTGCATTACTGAGACCACTCGTTATGTATAGGTCTAAATTTTGACGCTTCGTGAATGAGGTTCGCTTTGCTTTCTGAAAGGTTTATTGGCTAACCAAGCACAGGTTTTCTTCACCTGTCAAAAAGTTCTTTGCTACATAAGTTCGCTAATAAATAGTTAATCTCTACGTAAACACTTATTATTAGACTCCCGCCCTGTCGAAAAACAAATGTCCCTGTCAATGCAATTTCCTCTCACCCCTCTAAGAATATTTTAGTATTTTGTTTGTGAAAAGCAAAGTTACTAAGCCAGAACTACTTATATTTAAAATGAAATTTCAGAGTTCTTTGCTTATTTGAAATCACTTTGTTAACCTTTTCCTGTGGGCTGTGACAGACGCTGTCACATGGAACTCTGGTCCTTAGTTGGGGGCATGTGACAATTTCGGAATTGGAGTGAGGGGAAGAAATTTCGACCGCAGACATGACCAGCCCATTCAGTTGGGGACACAAAGGGGTATTTTTAAGACAGGGGGGCAATTTAGTAAATGATAAGTAACTTTTACCTGCTAGGTGGGTTTTCGTTAACTGCATTTCTATGATTTCCCTTGCTGACTGCGTGTCATGTTTATTCATCTGGCTGTATGAAGTCTTGATATTTTTTTACTAAATTATTTTAAAATGCCTAAGAGAAAATGTTTTCTAACCCAGTTTGAAACTGAACCCAACTGAAAGCTTGCCTAGAATTTGTCCTAGAATCAATGGTATGAACCATAAGAAAAAATACAAAGAATGAAAGCAAAACTTGATCTGACATGGCAAGAAATCAAAACAATGCCTGGAACAAGAAACTTAAAGGGAACCATTGTTTCCGATCATATGCACATAATATTTTATAGCCCCACTTTAGAGTGTAAAAAAGGTACTCTTTTCAATTTCAATACTGGTGAATGAACCGAAAACTACCTCTTGGAAAATGCTACAGTTCATAATTTGCAATGCGGCCAATAGGTGAACGCAAAAATACGATAATGAGGTTTTTCATGGAATAATAACACAAATGTCCCAGAACCAGTACAAAAATAAAATGCTTTGTACCAACTAAAATTAAAGGTGTGTTTATTTGAACCCAAGGTTCATGTTGCCTGGTATGAGAAAAAGCAAATGTGGCAGCTCCCACTCTAGTCAATTCCAAGGGGCTTTATAAATTTTAAATATTTTTTATAATTTATTTTGTAAGTCATATATCATAATATGTTTTATTAATGTTATACCACAGAGTTGGCATGGTTTAAACCAAATGGGTTTTTTATAAAAAAAAAAAATTGTTTTTTTTAAAGAATAACTTAAAATTGTATTTTTTAAAATTTATAATTAGATTTTTTTTAAATTATTTATTTCATGTCGTAACTATTATCTACTTTAAACCAAAAGTTTTCCAATCCAAAGATATCTTTTTCAAAAGGAATTTTATTGCAAAAACAACTGCAGCAAATGTTGAGATAGTTTTTTTTTTTTTTTTTTTTTTTTTTTTTTTTTTTTGGAGTTGTACAATCAAAATTGTGTAACAGCCTGGGTTTAGAAAAAATAGCAAAACTTGTTTTTACTTGTCCTAAAATTTTAAATCCTAAAATTGTTTCTAAATGGAATAAAAAAAAGAGCATTTAGTTTTTCTGTCTATTAGTTTTTAAGAAAATAATTCACTAAATGAAAGATCTACTTTCTTGATATTACATAAAGATTTTGTAAATGAAAAATTATACGAATATTATCGATAGAATAAGTTCTAACGTATTTTAAAATAAATCTTGTAATTAAAGACTATTGAAGTTTTTATAAGTATCATCAATAAGTTTTTGTATTAATCTAGGATATATTAATGTTTTATAATTATTCAATATTATTAATTAAAATTGAATTATAGGCCGCATTTTAAATTTGTTTCTAAAATATAGGTTTTGTGTTTTAACAACTTATTTCTAAACCTTAAAATTATCATTTTGAACAACTTATCACCATTATTGATGAATCTAAGAGAAATATTTCATGTATTATACAATAAACAATTACTATTGTATTATATTGTATACATTGAATTTAAAAAATAGTATCTCTAAATATAATATTAAAATTTAATGATTTGAATGTTCACATAAGTAACAATGAGGAACTTTCACGTTTTTTGGTTTTATTTTTAAATAAAAGTAGAGAAAAAATCATGAAAAACAATACCATTCTTTCAAAAATTTGAGCTCGGATAGATAATTAAAAAAATATTTAGTTTTTCACTTTGCGATTTGGCGGGGAAAAGCCACTTTTGTGTGAAACGTCAACGCGCAGATAATGAACCAGTCTAAAACCTGTTTTAGAAAAGGAATGAGTGAGGTTTCTCCTTCGTTTTATGACTTTATCTCTGCATAACCACGTCACTGTTTTTTTATACGTTTTTGGTCACATGACTTTTACTTTGATTTCAGTTAATTTCAAACTCAATTTTTGATTAATTGAAAGCATAAAGATAAAAATAATTGCAGTGCTCAAATATATTCGTTGAATAACACTAGAAAATACTAAAAATATTAATTTTCCTCACTTGTGCAAGTTCGTCATTGTTATTTACATTGTTTAAATCATTTTCAGAAGGAATATTACTTGTTATTTAAACATTAATTATTCTAGTTAACATCAAATTTTATTTATAAACATGTATACATGTAATTAGAATAGAATTTAAAAAACAAAAAACCCGGTTTAAACTAAAAAAACCTGGTTTATACTAAAAAAATAACGTTTTTTTTTTTGTTTTTTTTTTAAACAAAAAAAAAAATCCTGGATTTTTTTCAATTCTGTCATGATAAAAAAAATAAAGAAAGTGGTATTTAAGAAAAAGAATACTTAACTTCATAGAAAATTGTACATGTGTCATGTCTGTTACCTGGAATTAAAAGTTTAGTGTTTTTTTATAACTAAGACCTATATTTACATCACTTCATGGCAATATTTTACCTGTCAGTTACTATTTAGTACTTAAAGATGAACAAAAAACTTGTCTCATGTTATGTCTGTCACAAATGGAATTCACCATATAGTAACACACTTCTTAGAAATAACCTTAACTAAAGTAATGCATTAAAGTAAACTTTTAGTTTAGAAAGGAAAATCCAAAGTGTTCAATTTGGCAACAAGAACAGATTTTCTTTTGGTTAACCAATGTTTCGACTGTTTGGTATTCATACCTGCCAACTTGTACGAATCATCCGTACAATGTACGGATTTTTACTATTTTGTACGGGTGTACGAACAGCTAAAAAAATCGTACGGATTTCACGGTACTTTTCGTTTTTTCCCTAAAACCGTTTTTTTTTTTTTTTTTTTTTTTTTTTTTTTTTTTTTTTTAATTTTTTTATTATTATAAATATTTTTTTAAGTCACCAACGAAACCGAAACGATTTTCCAAAGCTGCCGCGTCCGTCAAAATATTTATTCACACTCCAAGATTGCGCATATGTTCAGCACTAAAGCGCGTTGGCGAGGATGCATTGTTTTCTTTTCTGTTGCCGACTAGATTTGGCAAACCAAACCACTGCTTCGATTTTTCGGGCTTTACAGATTTATAAAGAAGCAGAAAACCGAAAGTGCTTTAGTTTTTTAATTCTACCTTCTTTTGGACTGGACTCCAAAACGTAAATAATAGTACTGGACTTGCGCGTAAATAATAGCACTAAACACGGCGCCGGGGATGCACTGTTTTCATTTGTGTTGCCAACGGGACCTGGCAAACCAAACAACTATTGCTTTGCCTCAGACTTAAGGGATTAACAAAGAATCTGAAAACCAAAAGTGCTTTAGATTTTGGTTCTTCCTTCTGTTTGGACCGTACAATAATGTTGCGCGTATATAATAAAAGTACTTAAGCGCGGCGCCGGAAATTCATTGTTTTCATCTGTGTTGCCGACGGGATTTGGCGAACCAAGCAACTGTTTCGTTGTCTCGAACTTTAGAGATAATAAAGTAGAAAACTGAAAGTGCTTTAGGTTTTTTTTATTCTTTCTTCTTTTGGACCGTACTCCAACGCTGCGCACTAAATCGCGACGCCGCCGTTTTCAATTGTTTTGGCGGCACTCACCGAACGACTGTTTCGTTTTCTCGGACTTTAGAGATTAAAGCACTTTCGGTTTTCAGCTTCTTTGTTAGTCTTAATTATTTATTTTAAAATATCCAAGTTAAACAATCCTGGTGTAAAATTCTAGAAAATATCAAGTTTTTTTGGAGTTTACTTCAAACCAAGCGGTTTACTTCTAATCATCAGAAATTCAAACAAAGAAACAAATTTTGCATTCTGCTCTATCTATGCATCTGATATTAAGATTTCTCATGGAGGATTTACTGATGTCGAAGTTCATATCAATTCTAAAAAGCACAGTGACAACATCAAATGTAATAATACGAATTTGAAAGCCTGCATAATTGATATTTGTGCGTGTGATTAAACACTTTGAATACCACCAACTCATTGTATGTTTCACTAGAGTTTTTGTGTCATAAAGCATGTTTTATTTAGGTGTAATGTAGACTAAATCTTAAACCTCATGAGAGATTTCATCATAAAGTTTAAATTTGATTTATTTTTAAATCCAAGTTAGTTTTTTTATTTTATAATTTCCATTTTGTGCTAAAATGTAACAATTTGTTATATTTGAGAGCAATTTAATACTATGCAATTTTTAATTTTTTTTTTTTTTTTGCATTTGTAATAGAATTTCTATTATTTCTATATTACATTCATAAATATTGTCGCTATTTGACTTTCCATGAGTCATAGGAATGCAAATATTTGTTCCGTAAAAATTGTACTAATTTGAAAATGCCAATGTTGGCAGGTATGGGTATTTGAATAATCAATTTTCTAACGTAGTTTTTTTTTTTTTTTTTTTTTTTTTTTAATATATAGATTTGTAGTAGTAAAATATTCTGATTTTTCCATTTTGTTTTTCAGAATCCTAGCAAGCCTCATTTCAACCATTATTTATTTGAAACTCTAAGTTTGGCTGTTCGAATAGTTTGTAGGAACAATCGAGGAGCTGTTTTGCAATTTGAAGAAGCATTATTTCCAGTTTTTGAAAATATTCTCCAACAAGATATTCAAGGTAATGGCATTTCCCATACTTGACTGAAAAGAACTTTGAATATTTAAATATTTTCTTTATTTATATTATTTTATTTAATAAAAGTAGGAAATATTAGGAAGTATTTCAAAAATTCTTTTCATTCATGTTTATAATGGACTCGGGCAACAATTAAAGGGGCCAAGTCTTCCTTAATGATGATATCTTTAAAATTGTGCCTCTACTTTTGGCACATTGTTATTCGTTGTCTGTGATTATGGAATATTCGGTGAAAATAAACTTGTTAAAATGTCTTTTTTTCCTGTCCCATAAAACTACCAAAAATATTTTGGTACTTGTTTAACAAGGATTGGAGTTTAACAGGGTTTCCACGGTCATTGAAAGTCATTATAAGTGCTTAATACTTTTTAATTGTTTTCAAGGCCTTGAAAATGCTTAGAGGTCCTTAAAAGTCTTTAATTTGTGCGAATGTTGTGTGCCCAACTGCAAAAGTTATAAAAATACAACTCGGACTTGCTATTCCCACGTAACCGCCACTTATCTGTATCATATCGGAATTGTCTGGCATATTTGTATTACGCATCCAACAATTTGTAACTTTTTTGGTAGAATATACTTTATCAAAGGTTCTTAGAAACATTATTTAAGTCCTTAAAAGTCATTGATTTGCATTCTGTAATTTGAGTGGGAACCCTGTTTAAGTGTCATAGTCGTGAAGAAGTTGTGTATTTTATTTTTAATTTGATTCTAAATTTCTGTGCAAATCTTGATTCTATGTCATTACAAACGAAGAATTTTGAACGCAAGTTCAGGTTGTTTTTAATCTTAGATTTTTATTTAGGAATGATCCAGTTGCATTCGAATATAGCACAAGGTTTTCTATTATAATAATATAAAAAGCAGGGTTCTATTTTATTATTATCTTTCTATTTTTTTTTTTTTTTTTTTATATTTTTTTTTTTGCAAAAACGTAGCTGTCTTGTCACCAAATTAATTTCAATATTATAATTATGCTGGGCTCCAGAAAAATATTTTCTTCCTGCGTACACAAATGCCGTATCCAAAAATTATCTACAAGTCTGCGGGCTTTAAATTATACTGCTGAAGAAAATTAAATGCTACGTACTATTTAGAATTAAAAGTTGTTTAATTCAAAATCACTCTTGGCATTGATTTTTGAAGCACCACTCTGCAGGATAAACATCGGTTTCCAATGGCACATTTCCAGTTGCAATATTAGGTCATTGGCTAAAGGTTAAGCTTGCGAAACGATAGCAAACACTGATGCTTGTCCAGCATGCCTCCTTTCATAACTATTTTCATTTTTGTGCTTTCGATTTAAATGCTGTGAATAGAATAGCTAAAACATTTCTTGCAAATACTACAGCATTTCATCTTCATTGTCTTGCTTGGATAGCACCTTATCATTTAAAAAAAAAAAAGTGGTTCCTTTTAAATTACAATGGAATATCCAAGAATTCTTTCAAATTAAAAAGAAGAATGAAGGAAATAAACTCTCAGTGTAATTACATGTTTCAATAGGTTCAGATTCCAAAATCAGGAAATAAAACCCCCTTCCCCGCTTATGTTAACACTTCTCCCTTCCCTGTCCAACCTAACTGGAATTTCTCCTTCCTATATAGAAGTAACAGCTGGTGAACTATATGGAGAATAGCATCCTCCAACCTTTCCCCTCCCGGCGTTACAGGAGTCAACAACTCCTCCTTTCCCGCCCTGCCTAACTGGAATTTCTCCATTAAAAAACACAAAAAAACCGGCATTTGACTTTAATTTCCTGCGGGATCCGACGATTTCCTGCGTACATCGTACGCACGTACGTCCATTTTATCAGACTCTGTAATAATGTTAAACATGCATTCAAATTTTAAAAAAAAATACTTTTCAATCTAGATATCATGGGAATATTCTCATCAAAAGAATACTATTTATCGGCAAAGTACTACTGTTTATAATGTCATTTTATCAGGACTATATATAATTCCACTTTAAACTTCCTTTTCAGAGTTTGTGCCTTACGTGTTCCAACTGCTGTCCCTGTTCCTTGAGTTCCAGGAGTCTCCTGTTCCCGCTCACTACATGGCTCTGTTCCCCTGCCTCCTTTCCCCTATCCTGTGGGAGAGGGCTGGAAATGTTCCTGCTCTCAGCAGACTGTTGCAGGCATACATTGCAAAGGGAGCTGAGCAGATAGTAGCTGCAGAAAAGTTGGTAAGATTTTTTTTTTTTTCCTTCTGTTTAGTGCATACTTCTGTTAATACATACTTCTAATAGTGGTAACAGAATATGGAGATTGTGGGTTTCTTGGAATTTTTTTAAAATTCCTGTGAAAATAAAGATACACTAAAAGCCCGATTATCCGGCGTTTAATCAACCGAAAAGCTCAATCAACCGGAATTTTTTGAAAATCAAATTTGGCGAAGAAATCAGCGCTATTTCGCCAAAAAAAACGGCAAAATGTCGCCTTTTTTTAAAATTATTATTTCATTTGAAATTTTGAAGTTGTGTGTTTTTTTCCTTATTTTGATAGTTTTTAATTTGTAATAGGGAAATAGCTGAATTTGCGCTGATTAGAAATGAATATATTATTATAAAAAGTTTTTTTTTATTCCCGTTTATCCGGAATGCCGAAGTTCTTATTCAATCTACTGTGAATTCTCAGCAGAAAACCTTAATATTCTTAATGAAAATCCTGTACTTAGTTTTTTCCGGAATATATCTGGAAAACATTCAAGTATATAAACATACTGTGGTTATTTGCCGAATCTATGAACAAATCTGGCTTGTTTCAATTGTATAAGAAAGAGGGTTTCGTAATCGAAATTCTATTATCCACAGCTTCTGGAAAAATATTCTCCAGCAGATCATTTAGTTTATACGGAATTCTAATAAAAAAGAACTATACACATTTTTATTCTAGCATCGTTTATTGCAGAAAAAATGTATGTCCGTTTTTGGAATATGTGTAACTTGTATATGCGGAATCTATATAAATCTTCTGTGAACTACTTTAATTGTACTTATTGCAAAGAAAGGTGATTTTTCACTTGAAATTACGTTTTTAACCTCATCCGGCAAAGAGTAATTAGGAAATTCAAAATTTGGTAATGGTTTGACCAAAATCCGGTTAAAATCAATCATTCGGTTTGTAAGCTAGATCTACATGTGGAACATGCATTTCACTAAATATAAAGCCATGTGTAATGAATACATTCTATTCCATACTATATCAATGCATCCGTAATTCACTTATACCAGTGATTTAATTTGTAAATTTTCAACGAAAATGTGCAATTTTGCCGAATTCAACTATTCTAAACATTTTGTTCTTCTATCACAAAATATCAGTTTCTCACGATCAATCAGAATGAAACCTAATTGCATCCATTAAAGTGCATTTCCCCCTATAATCCCAATCAAAGGTTCAATTTGTAGGCTAGTCGATCTTTATTGATTCGAAATGGCAATTGTTTATTTTTATATTGTGTGTGCAAAAAGTATGGGTTATATTTTATTGCATACTATTAACGTATTTTGCAATCAATTAAAAAATAAATCTTTTTTGCTGTAATTTTATTATAGCTTTTTGTAATAAGTGTAATTGACAAATTAAACCACTTTCAAAAGAAGTATGTTTGTTCTGTAGGTATAAATTATTTTGAAAGAGGGCAAATTCTTCCATAGGCACTATAAATAGAAGTTGAATATAAAACAATAAAAATCTGAAGCACATTTCTGCCAAAAAAAATTCTACAACTCAAAAGATTTGTCCATTACCGAATTTGTTTGCGAGGACGTACATGTTAATTACAACACACACAGAGGGGAGAGAGTTGTTTATCCAACAGCATGAGTCATGATAGGGAGAGGAGAGAACTATTTTCTTTTGTGACTTAAGCTAATTTCACTTTTGGGGGAGAAATTTAATAAAGTTGTATTTTGAATTTAACGTTTAAAAAAAAATGTGTTGGACTTTATTTTGTTTTAATTAATTTCAAAATTATAAACTACATTAAATATGCTTTTCTTTAAATTTTAAGTGGAGGAGGGGGGCAGAAACATGACATAATTTTAGGGGGGGCCGGTCAAACATGATTGGGTGTCTAGAAAATCATAATTTTGTGTGACGTAATTTATATATATCCCTCTTGCTACGTGCAAGTTAAACGAACAAATGTAAAAGTAAAGCAGACTTTATACTTTTATTTGCTATGTTATCTAAAAATAAAATAAAAAAATACAAAATAAAATTGGACATTTATACGTTATTATAAACAGGGTTTCCGCACGTACGGAAAGTCATGAATTTGGACTTAAGGTAAATTTTGTCATGGAAAGTTACGATTTTGAGCAAAAAAAAACGACTACAAGCCATGGAAAAACAGTGAATGTCATGGATTGCTAAACATTTTATTTAAAATCACGTGACTATGACGTCATGAACGGTAAGATCGCTATTCATCTCTTCGATGATCCGTCTACGTTTTGAAAGAACAATGGTCACAGTCAAAAACCTCGACCAATGAAAACATTTCTGAACTCCAAACCTGTGACATCACACAAGTAAAGTGTCAGGTGAAAAAGATTCATAATATAGGAACTAAATTGAACTGATGTGATAAGCTAGGGTTTACAATTTGATTTTTTTTCCCCTTTTGTCTTCTTTCTTAACACAGTGCACTACGGTTTTGCATTGTTGGTATCAAAACATTTGATTTTTGATTATATAATTTAAAATGTTATTATTAGCTTATTCCTTCTTCAAATATATCCTTATTATTAAAGAGTGACTAGCTATTCGAAGAATAGAAAATTGTTTCTTCCTTTTTCTTCTGATTTCTGAAGATCTTTGTTACTGAAACAAGGATTTTTTACTTATTATAAAATAATACTTTATAGAAAATTGCTATTAAAATAAATTGCTTGAGTCATGGTAAATTTTTTGTTTTGGTTTTGAAAAGTAATGGATTCACAACATTTCATTTTGGTAGAAACCCTATATAAAAGAGTCACCACCTGGTGGGAGAAATATAAACTGCTCTAATATATGGCTAATTGCTTCTAAGCGACACACATCATTAGTCGAAAGTATAAAAAAAAAATTGCTTGGTTAATTCCCTTGAAAGGGTTCCACAATTCTCTAATGTAATTTACTATAATCAAGTTGTTTCTTTTGATTGGCGAACTTCCTTTCTAAAATTTCTACTTGTAAATGAAAATGTTTTGTCTTAATTTTATGTGGATAAATTATTTTGTAAATGACTCATTCAGACTTCTCAGTAAGTAATGTTTTTGATGTTGGTTCAATGCATTGTATTTAATTCCAGAATGCGGTCTTGGGAGTGTTTCAAAAGTTGATTGCATCGAAAACCAATGACCATGAAGGGTTCTTCATCCTGCAGAGGTTAACTGAGCATGTATCACCGTAAGTAAGACTGAATTAGTTGATTAATTTCTTTAACTTCAATTAAAAGAGATAAACTAAAAGACTAGCTTTTAAGTATTTGAATACATGGGACTGTGGTTGGATTTTAATTTTACTTTGTGTTTTATAGTTGGATGTCTTTTTAAATCCTTTATATTAACTTCGATTTTGTGTGTATGTTTGTCAATGATGGACAAATCTACAGAGAGTTAATTTACCCCCTTACCGTCATACAATCAGGCTGAAACTTGGCACATAGATTCAATGTCGATGATAATGCATCCACTCAAATTTTGGTGGCTATCACTAAAATGCCCCTTTTACGGAATACTAATAAACCAACTTGTTTTCATCCCATCATGCTAAAATAGCATTTAACCGATCATTGATGAATCTCTTTCCTGTTTTAATATTTAAATTGATGCCAACACTAAGCACACGCTGGCAACAGAAACGGGGCTTTGTTAATGAGTATAAAAATTGGCTATGCATATAAAGGATTTATATTGAAAACTGGTTTTATGGTTTATATTATTCACATGTTTGAATGAGTAGCTGGATTGAAAATAAGATTCTGAAGAGTGGCCATAGAACTGGGAAAACCTGGAAATCAGGGAAATATCGGGGAGCTTTCTGATTCTGGAAAAAATTAGGGAAATGTCAGTGAACTTTTTAAAATTTTATGAAAATCAGGGAAATTTGTATTGTTCAAGGCACGTTAATCCATATTTTGGCGCTATTTACATGGAGATTTGTAGTCGTAAGCCATTAGAAGTTTAATGTTACAGAATAATTTAACTTAAACATTACCAGCAAAACTATTTTTTTTTTAAATTGCATATTATCGCTTTAGAATGCATGTTCTATTTCATCAGGGTGTCTAGACATCTGGAAAACCTAAGAAAATTGGGGAAATTTGTTTGCCCTAAAATTAAGGAATTTTTTTTAAATCTGTCGGGGAATAATCAGTGAACTTTTTTTCCTGAATTTTTTAGCCACCCTGTTCCGTAACCTATCAATGTAGTAAGCCCGTATGAATTTATGTCATATAAAAATTTTAGGTTTTATAAAAAGTGCCTATTTTTTAGAGAAACCTTGAATGTATACCTGAAGCATATATTTGTTCTCCTCTTCCATCGACTGACGAGCTCAAAGACAACGAAGTACATCAAATGTAAGTTAAAGGATTTTTCATAGTCTGAACTGTTAGCAGGTAGTTTTTATTATCTTAAATATATTGCTGAAACAAAATTAGGATTTTATTATAATACTTATGTGTTTTTATTTTTAGGTTTGTTGTCTTTCTTCTTTTTCTTTTCCTATAAATTTGGTCCCCAGAGTTTGATATCTCTCATTGACAATATTCAACCAAAGTAAGTTTCATCATTGTATAATATATTTATTCAGTTTCAATACAGTTAAAGTTAACTAAGTAGATAAAATAATATTTAAAAAGCCAAATAAGCATTTAACAATAACTCACTTCTTTAGTTTGAGTGAACAAATTGTCTTATATCTGTTTAACAAATGCATCTTATAAACAATGCTATGTCACATTTGGCAGTCAATTATGTGACACTCAGTGTATCTTTCAACTTGTATGGATTAGCGTCACACTCCACAGATTTTGACCTTTCTGTTAGATTTTTACACGTAAAATTGTACAAATCTCATGATTTTTCTGGGAAATATATCACCAACAAAAAATGGACTCTAACCTATCATCTTTTCCTCTTTGCTGATTAATTGTTCGTGAGGCACTCTATTTTATCATTATAACAATCTCGAGCAAATATTTGCCTAAGTATATACGTCATTCTTTACAGAATACACTGTTTTAGTGGCAGGAGAGAGAAAAATTTTGAACTCTTTAATAGAAATTATTTCCCATAGAATTTATCATTATCAATTACAATCCAATTCTGACATTGGCAGAGATTGTCTGATAATAGAGATCATCATTAGTTATACCAGTGTTCTCCAACCTGTGTTCTGCGGAACCCTAAGGTTCCACTCAAACACCTTAGAGTTTCCGTGATTCAATGCTGAAATTCGAACGTTAACCCAAAAAAGGAGAGGGCATGTTTACCAACAAGGCGTTGGAGAAAAGTTGAAAAACGGTTCCTGGACAATTCGGGTTCGTAGAAGGCTGGCTAGTAAAGGATATATTTCAATGGGAAACTGCCAGTGTCTTGCAATTAAACTGTAAATAATCAAGTTTCAAAAGCCTAAGTCATTGAACAGACCTTCTAAATGGATTTTAGACATTCGAAAGTACATTTTAACTAAGTTAAAATTGTAAGTTTTTGTGTATTAATGGCTCTTAATGATCAAATTTTGAAGAAATCGCAGTGAAAAGAGCCTATATCTGTGCAATTTTGGTTGGCGCATTGTTGCGCATAGCCGGTTCTATGATGTCACGTGCTCCTCGAGTATTTCTTGGTAATCAATAATATCGCATTGGACAAGAATTTAGAAAATAGTATTGTGGAACATTTAACTGGATTGCAAAAGACATTTTTGGGATATTTTGCTTACAATAATTTGAGTCAAAAATCCTTTAAATGGAAACAGGATATGGATACCTTTCCAATTAAGGAAAGAGAGAAACTTATAGATATATGTACTGACACCACATTAAAATCTACATTTGGACAGGATTGTAATGGCCCATTTTGTATTAAAATAATAGAAGAAATTAAAAAAAATCCAAATACGCTGTAAAAGAATTGATGCTTTTCGTAACAACTACCTCTGTAAGAAAGCCTTTTCTACATACATCGCTACAAAAACCAAGTATAGATATCAACTTAATGGGGAAAATGATATATATTTCCAATTAACACCCTTCCATCCAGTTATTCATAAATTGTGAGTAATAAACAAGCACGATGTCATTAATTTTTTTTAATCTTTTCTCTTTCTTTTTTTTTTGCTTTTCTTTGTTTTCAATTACATTTGTAAGTATAATACAAATCCTCTATATATTATATATAATATTTATCTTTTTGTTTAAATAAATGTAAATTTATAGGAAAGGTTTTATAATAAAGGCGGGGACGCACCTTGCTCGTAATATGTGATACGATACCCCCCCTCCCCTCAAATTAAATCTGGAAAAAATACCTCAAAAGAGAGTTCCGGTGAATGACAAAGGTTGAAGACCACTGAGTTATACCATTGATTGATGTCCACGGACATAACAAATTCCTTGTTATTGTTTAGTTCCGAATGAAACTGTAGGTTTATAAACATGAGATTGCTAAATTTATTTCTGTAAAACTAAGACCATGGACATGATGGTATGATCTTTACAGTTGCACCGATTTCACATATAAATAATCAAATATGATTCTTGTATTGAAAATTAGAATAAACAATATGTATTGGAATTGAAATGGCTCATTAGACTTCTTTGCAATATCACAGTTAACTTGTTGTGTCCCTTGGTGGGCTGTTAAACAACTATAAACTGCTGCACATGACATTATGCGTTAGTCTGCTGTTCACTGACAGTTGCGAAAAGAGGTATTACATAAATTGTAATGAAATTGCTACTCTTAAAAGCTTTATATCCAACATTGCATGGCATACCTTGTAGCTAAAAAATAGACATCAATGCAATATGAAATGAAATTAAAATACTGGGTAAATCTCTGGCTGTTGCACTGGAAATTTTGGCTCTTTTTCTATTTGTAAATGGGTAAAAATTATAAAATTAAGATGTATCTAATAGTTTTTATTTTATATAATATTATTTGTTGACAAAGTTATATGGAAAAATAATTACTTTAACTAGGTCAAAGATGCATTTATATCCACCAATTGTATGGGACAAGGATGTGTTCCGTGCATTATTGACTTTTCTTTCAGTGTTTTTGCTGATCTCATCTCTGCATTGAGTTTTAAGTTGTAATATATTTTAATCGCTCGGAATTGTGTTTGTCCATTCAATTTTTGGCGGATTTATGGAGCATAAACTTGGCTGGTAATAGACATTTTAAACAACTTGTGTAGCAATACATTCTTAGCAAATGAAGCATGTCTGGGTTTGTGTATCAATAATTTATTGGTTCATGATGATGAACCTTGTAGGGAATCTGGTTCATCAAAAGCTAGAATATATACACATTGATGGGTCTCTGCAAAGGGGGGGCCGCACAGATAGTCTGATACTCTTATTTGGCACTTAATAACTTGTTGAGTGATAGTCCTTGTCGAAATTTCACTAAAATTAATTAAATCAATTAAAAGTCCCTGGTTGTACAGCTATCCCCATCCACTATCATTTTTCAATTAATTACCTAATAATGCAATCAACCAATCTGATGTTACATTTTAGGAAGATCACTTTTTTTTATTAATATTATGTGAAAGGATGGGCAAGGACCAATTTTTTACTCCTTACGAGTTAAGTTATTGTTTGCATGCTTACATACAGGGTTACCGCGCATATGGAAACTCGGGAAATGTCATGGATTTGGACATTGGGTAAATTTTGTCATGGAAAGTCATGATTTTGAGCTAAAAAATGGCCATAAGTCATGAAAATAGAGTGAATTTCATGGATTTCTAAACATTTTAAGTAAAATCATGTAACTGTGACTTCATAAACGCCATGATCGCTATTCAGCTCATTGAAAATTCATCTATGTTTTTATTTACGTTTTGGCAGAAACAATGGTGACAGTTAAAAGCCGCGACCAATAAAAACATTTCTGAACTCCAAATTTGTGACCTCACACGAGTAAAGTCTCGTTGGTGAAAAAAATGTCATAATATGAGAACTGAAATGAACAGTTTTGATAAGCTTATGTTTACATTCCCCCCCCCCCCCCCCCCCGCCATCATCTTCTTTCTTCTGTTTTGCATTGTTGATATCAAAACATTTAATTTTTGATGATATAATTTATTATTATTGACTTATTCTTTCTTCAAATATTTTTTTATTATTCAGGGATGAGAGTTTTCCTCCTTTTGGAGAATATCCTCCTTTTTTGTTTTTATGTAACATTTTTCTTGTCTTTATCCTTGTTTTGAGGATCCGCATTTTTCTGATCTGAACCAGTTTTTCCTGCAAAAAGTATACTTTTCCTCATGTCTAAACAAAAGATTTTCCCTCTTAGCTCCCCTTTCCTCACAGATTACTTAACAAGCTTCTAATTTTCAAAATGTAATTATTATATAATATGAGAAATTTCATTGTATCTTTAAAATTATTGAATCATCCTTCCTTCATACTTTTTTGTTGAATTTTTGTGTATTCGTTCTGCGAACTTTTTTGACAAAACTTTTAGGTATCGTCCCTTCCGCTTGATTTTTTAACTGATTTTTTGGATTTCCTCCTTTTTGCTCTCTGATCACTCTCATCACTAATTATTAAAGGTTGATTAGCATTTTTAACTCTAAAATACCTTTTTTTATTTGATTTCTTGAGTCATGGAAAATTATTTGCTTCAGTCTTGGAAAAGTCATGGATTTGTGAAATTTTATTTTGGCCAGAAACCCTGTACATATTCATGAACATAATATTCCATGCTTTCTCCTTGTAGAATGTTTGCGATGGTCATTGAAAAACTGATTATTCCTGATCTACAGAAGGTCTCCGGGAATGTAGAAAGGAAAATCTGCTCTGTTGGTATGATTAAACTCCTCACTGAAGCTCCCGAGATAGTTCAAGGATGTTACAGTCAATTCTGGTATGTATACCTCTTCAGAGTTGCCACAGAACCGGGAAATCGGGGTAATGTCAGGGAGCTTTTTAAAATTTCATGAGAATCGGGGAAATTTTTATTTGTTTAAGGCACGTTCATCCATATTTTGGCTCTAGTTACATGAAGATTTGTAGTGGTAAGCCATTAGAAGTTTAATGTTACGGAATAACGTAAACTTTTTATTACCAGCAAAACTATTTTTTTTAAAATTGCATATCTCTTTAGCATACATGTGCTATTTGATCAGGGTGTGTAGACATTTGGAAAACCTAAGGAAATTGGCAAAATTTGAAAAAAAGTTTGCCCTAAAATCAGGGAATTTTTTAGAAATCTGTCAGGGAATTATCAGGAAACTTTTTTTTCTGAATTTTGTGGCCACCTTGCTCTTGTAATTCTTGTCGAATAGAATTCTTTTGCATCTATTTATTATTCACAATTTCAAAAACAAACAATAATAGTTAACAAATTAGGCTATAGAAAAATTATTGTTTGAATTTTAAATATGGGGTTTGTATTTAATTCTATTTAACTAAAATTTGATTTTTAGTAACTTTTCAAAATATTTCTTATAGTAAATAATCTATGTTTTAATTCCAAAAAGTTTTTTTGATCTTTTAAGCAATGCTAATTTTTAATCAAAATAAATGTTGAAGCTAAAATATGAAAATATTTTATTTGCTTATATTCATTTTATATGTTCAATAACTCATTAGATTATAAGTGATCTGTCAGATTGATGTTTACAATTTTATACTTAAATTATTCATAATGCAATATAAAAATATACTTTTGAATAATTAACTAATGTATATATATATAAATTATTACTTTACTTGATATTCAGTCTATGGAGAGATAGTCCAAATGTTTTAAAAATAAAGTGTTACATAAATTAAATGTTTCATTAATCAAAGTTGTTTTTATGATGCTATGCCATTGGAAAAGCATTTTCAAATGTTTCACCAAACTGTTATCATGCAACAATTTACTGCTGCACCTCTTGTATTAGCCAATTCTTTGATTATTATTATACCATACTGTAATTCAAAAGAGATAAGTTGTATTCACAATTGCTGGTAACTTAACAAAATTGGAATACAAGGTCATATTTTTCCCTTGTAGTTTCTTTCTGCATTCGGTCCTACATTTTCTTACAAATTGTTGCTGTTACTGGGTATTTGCAATGACGAATTTTTTCTTGTATTCATTTTGATGTTCATGGATTGATCCGTCTTTGATAGATGTTAATGGATTGATTTGCTTTTGATAAAGAAAGTATTTATGTCCTGTATTAGTGATTTGGTTCAATAATACAGGACACAAATACCTCACCTGAGACCTGTTGCTGTTAAGTTAAAGAGAACTTTTCTAATGAAAGTTCTTCCTAGGGGTCCCCTTCTCCAGACACTAATCGGCCTCTTTGAACTACCAGAGGATGACAGCATTCCAGAAGACGAGCATTTCATTGAGGTTGAGGACACTCCAGGCTACCAGAGCGCCTTCTGCCAGCTGATGTTTGCTGGAAAGACGGACTATGATCCCATCAATGGGCAGGTGGCGGATCCGAGGATACATCTGGCACACTCGCTGCACAAGCTGAGTGTGCAGCATCCTAGCAAGGTAGGTACAAACAGGCATGTCTGCGTCGCATAGATTTGAACAGGGTATGGACACAACTGCCAGCAATTACCATGTTCAGCAATAACAGGGATATGATTCCTCCCGCCCAATGTTGGATTTCCACTGTTTTAAAAAAAAAACCTCGTGTTTTTTTTATAAATTTCAAAGAAAATCAGCATTTTTCGACAATTTTTCCATTGATATCGTGGAGATTGAAATTTCCCAACTACCACGGAACCTGCATGCTTTCAGACTTCCCCAAACCACCGATTACTTCTTTTTTAGCGCATTTTTCTGTAATGTTATAGCCTCTATAAGCATTATTTTGGGTGGTATGTGATTCCCATTTTGCTAAGCGTTACACTGAAAAAATGACCACTATTAACATGTAAGTGGCGAACACTATTGCAGAGAATTACGTTGTTGCATGATGCTCATTTTCGTCGGGTTTTGCTCAAATCTAATAGTTACAGGATTTCCACGCATATGAAAAGTCAAGAAATGTCATGGAAAGTCATGATTTTAAGCGAAAAAATGTCCGTAAGTTAGGGGAAATACTGTGAATTGTATGGATTTCTAAACATTTTAAGTAAAATCCTGTAACTGTGACATCATAAACGCAATGATTGCTATTCAGCTCATCGAAAATTCATCTATGTTTTTATTTACATTTTGGTGGAAATAACAATCACAGTTAAAAACTGTGGCCAATGAAAACATTTCTGAACTCCAAATTTGTGACATCACACAAGTAAGGTGTGAAAAAAAAATTCAAAATATGAGAACTGAAATGAACAGTTTTGATAAGCTTATGTTTACATTTTAAAAATTTATTTTTACCTGTCTTTTTTCTTTTGTTTTGCATTGTGGATATCAAAACATTTGATTTTTGATAATATAATTTATTATTTATTGACTTATTCTTTATTATTAAAGTTAATAACATTTTAAAAATTTATTTTTACCTGTCTTTTTTCTTTTGTTTTGCATTGTGGATATCAAAACATTTGATTTTTGATAATATAATTTATTATTTATTGACTTATTCTTTATTATTAAAGTTTGATTAGCTTTTTAAACACTAAAGTATAATTTTTTATTTTTTTTGTGATTTAATTTTTTGAGTCATGGAAAATTATTTGCTTCAGTCTTGGAAAGTCATGGATTTGTGACATTTTATTTTGCCTGAAACCCTGTTATTTTAGGGACTTGCACCTGTCGGACATAGTACAGTTCAGCTGAAATGCAAATCACAGGTTTTCTTTTAATTGAAATTTCAATCATTCCCGAGATCGATACAAATTTGCATTACCTTTTTGTTGGGTTTGCTTGCAAGCCTGACAGCCACTGCACCTAATCGTTTCTGTCACTTGGTTTGAAACGATGCAGAATGATTAGAATTATAATTCCATTTTGTGCAAGAAATTAATCCCAATTTTACTGTATATCCTTATTGAAAATTTTTAGTTGCTGAGAAATATTCATCTGAAAACTAGATAGAGTCCTTAAGCCGGTCACACACAATAGTTCCAAATCCAATACCTGCGCCACTTCAATGACGTCACAATTCCATTTGGACCGGCTTGAAAACAGGGAGTCACACACGATCACTCCATTTTCAATCCTCCACACCAATCTTGGAAGGGTGAAGTCCACGGCCAAAGTCGATAAGCTATGGTTGTGTTTCTTTTAAATTAGGAAGCTTTTTCTCCAAGAAATTTGATTAGTTAATACTTGAAAAATATAATACAAATATTTTTAAATAAAATGACGTAAATTTTTTGTTTCTATCATTAGTAGAACTTGAAATATTCAAGTTATTGTTACACGACAATAGTATCTCGACCACGCTATTTTGAAACTTTGAAGCTGTTTTTCTCAAAAATAGTTTGCCCCCCTTTTTTTTTTCTTTTTTTTTAAATTGATGTAACTTAAAAACTACTTATAAATTTATGAAACTTTCCACTATTATTTCTTATATATTTCTTTAGTTTGTCTTCGGGAATTGTATACATATTACTTTAAAAAAAAAAAAAAGTTTTTGGAGCTTAGATTACTATGGGTTTATACATTTTTTTGAACAAAATATTTTTTTTTACAAATTTTCTAATTTTCTAAATGCTTTATTGGAAAATCATGAAAACAATTTATAATAGGAATTATAAGTAATTTAATGTAAAAAATGAAGTGATAGCTGTAATTTTGCTTTAATTTATCATGATAAAAAGTGTTAAAAATCTTCTAAATGCATTGAAATTCTTTATATATTTCAAATAAGTATTATGACAATATCACGGGTAGTGTTTCGGCTCATTTCGAGGTGTATAAAAACACCGGAATCATTTCCCACATTTTTCCCTGCCTGATTCTCTATCGTAGCGCAACAGTTTCTACCACACACAAGGGCTCCATTTGGAGTGGATCACTTGGAAGTTCAGCCAGTTGGAATTCCAAAAAATCGTTTCACTCCAATGATTTTTCGTCAGGTTTCACACGCACAGTGCGGTTTTGGTGGAATGGCGGGTCAATTGGCCTGATGGATCGATCGTGTATGGCCAGCTTTAGATAGATTTTGTAATAGTTGTCATGTTATCTAAGAGTAAGGTTTTGGGAAAGATTCTTGGTGCTGTATATATTAATAGTATATGGAGGCACAGATATAATGAGTACAAGATTTACCGAGCGGCAGGTATTGTCAAATATCTTAAAATTAATTATATTAAATTAGCCTGACACTTCAGCTTAATCAAGGTTCCCACGGTCATTGAAAGTCATTAAAAGTGCTTAATATTTTAGAACCTGTTTTCAAGGCCTTGAAAGTACTTGAAAATGCTTAGAGGTGCTTGAAAATGCTTAGTGGTTCTTAAAAGTCCTTAATTTTTTAGTATGTTGTCCAACTGCAAAATTTATAAAAATACAACTCAGACTTGCTATCCTCGCGAGACTGCCACTCATCCGCACTGTATCGGAATTTTCTGATATATTTGTATTACGCATGTGCCAACTTGTAACTGTTTTGGTAGAATATACTTTATAAAAAGTTTATATATAGACATGATGTCTGAAATCAATTTTTCAAAGGTCATTAAAAACATTAATTAGGTCCTTAAAAGTCATTGATTTTCATTCTGTGATTTGAGTGGGAACCCTGTTAATGGATTCCTTCTCAGACGAGGAATCCATTAAGCATAGAGGATCTCTTTAACATCCAGAATTTTTATTATTAAATCAATGGGAACATGAATAAAAGTGGTCTAGATTGAAGGACTGCATCGATGTGGACTTGAGTCATCAATTGGAACACCTTGGCAAAGAACAAATCAGAATGAAAGAAGATTCTAAAGAAGGCCTTGGTTCACAAATGACTGTCGAGCCACAGAAGAAGGATATCTTTCCTACTTGACGTATAACTTTTGGAGGTTTCTTGGCCTTCAATTAACAAAATAATATGTATTTCAATTTTTTATTTTACAATCCTTCAAATGTTAACTCTTTTTGCTTGTGCTCTTCCAGCTGCCTACTCTGATTTCATCACACCTGGCCCCAGAAGCAGCGGCCCATCTCTCGAAGTATTTGCAAGCTGCAAATGTCACCCTGTCCTAAAAACGAACTTGCAGCAGCTTACCAATTCATCATTGGAGGAGACACACAATAGACCTTAACGCTCATTTCTTAAAAGAACATTGTACATAAGTCATTGGATGATATTTGTGTGTGTTTTTTATCACCTGATTTCTTTTCTGCAGCCATAAATTAAAAGGCTGGATTGGATTTGCCTAATTTCTCGGTTTAGTGAATGAAATAAAAGGTTGGAATTTTAAATAATGCTCAGTGTCTTTTTTTTTTTTTTTTTTAATGTATGAATTATTTATACTTTATTGGTATTTTGGGTTTTAGTTTCCCTCAGTTAGTTGTGCAACCTTATGTCTCGCGGTTAGTTACGTGGGGGACAAATGTCTCCCAATTTCAATCTCTCGTGCATACCATTAAATTTATGACCAAATATCAAAATCAGTGGGTATTTTAATTAAAAAAACAACGTTATTGAACAGAATAAAGTAAAAATTAAAACAAATATTTAAAAAATAACTTGAAAAAACTGTAAGAATCGAGACAATATTATTGAAATGAATTTTATTAAGATTCAAATTTATTTTTAAAATAGTTTTAAAACACAATAAGCATAATCACATAAAACATTGTTGATAAAATTATTGTAAAAATATAAATTTACATCTAAAATAGTATCAAAACAATTAAATAAGGCAGAGAAATAGATTTTATCATAAAAAGTCAATCATTCTTTTCTACAACATTGTCACAATTTATACATTTTTCACTCTGAATTAAATAGTCCCTGCAGGTCCATTTGTCGTAGTTTTTTCAATTTCATTCATGTAAAAAAATTGCATACAATTTTTTTTATTGCTGTTAAATAATGTGCCAGTCAAATCATATAAAAAATAACATGCCCTCCTCACAAAACATAAAAACTCTAAAAATATAATTAAAAAAAAATACTTTTAGATTACCAACCAAAATTAGAATACAGGGTTGGTCTTGTGGGGGACAAACATCAATCAAATAGGTTCTGTATCGCCTGTGTACACGCATGGAACTGAATGAATATACATAGGGAAATGTCAAGGTTATATAGAAATGTACTGGGCAGGCTTTGATCATGAGCTGCTGTCTATCAAGAAATTGACAGGGTGGCTACAGAACCTGGAATTCAGGGAATTTCACTCTTCTGGAAAAATCGGGAAATTTCATAAAATTACTCTTTAATCAGGGAATTTTGAATTTTTTTTTTACCATTCTCTCATTCCATGTGCAGATGACATTGAACAAAAAAAATTAAAGTGCTTTTGTAAATGTCCCTCAATATCTGGTTAATTGGCCGATTTGGGAATACTACCATCCAGACCTTTTTCTATTCCTAGTAGCTAAGCCTCACCTATGAGTGTAGTTAGCGAATTTTGTATTTTTAAGGAATGTTTTCAATTCTTTTTTTTGCTATAAAGATGCTTTTTAGCGTAAATTTATATTTTGGTGATATTATACTTTAATTATTTAGAATTATATTTACTTATTAAATTTATATATTTTTAAATTGCCATTATTATCTTTTTCGGGTTTTTTAACGATAATGTCGGCAGAAATGCACATCAGGAAATATTTAAAAGAATTTTCTGGAAATCGGGGAATTTTGTTTCTCAAATTCTGTAGCCACCCTGATTGACAAAACAATTTTTGTGAGGGCATTTATCAACCATGCAACTAACTAAGAGTTAACACAAATAAAATTAAGACTTTCCGTACGTTAAATATTTTGGAAAACCAGGATTTTTCGGAAACAGTTAAAAATTGTTTAGGATATTCTGGAAAAGCTACAATAGTGAGATGCTAATGTTTTTTGTTTAAAGATTTTCTGTGTTTGTGCATTAAATGATTTGAAAAAACCTTTAATTTCAGTATTTTAATTTAAAATAAAATTTAAAAAAATGGCATTCTCAGTCTGATAATTCAATTTAGAAGTTATGCAACAGGAGACATTTCTTTTGATGTAAAGTTCTTATCAATTCAAATAAATCAATTTCAAGAAAAGGAAGTAAACAAACAGCTTAAATAGCTATACTTGGGTTAGATAAGTCTTCCAATTGGAAAGCTGGGTTTGGTCGGGGGGAGGAGCTACTGGTCTAAATGTCCAATCCATGAATGATATTAACTTTTATAGTGGTTTTAATGGCCTATGATTAACTAATATAGTTTTAGAATACAGAAGTAACTTAATTATATTTTGTTTTGATCTCCAAAGATAAAATAACTGTCGTTTTGTGTGTATAAAAGTGTACCTTGTAAAACAACTTTTATATTTTAACTAACCCCCATATACAGCGTGTCCCCGTATAACCTGGCCGACCTTTATTTTCGACACCGTTGGTCCTAGATGCATAGTCCCATTTGAAGAAATGTTTTAAATCGTTAAAATATTTTAAACTAGCTAAATACCCGTGCTTCGCTACGAAATTTTAACATGTGCAATATTTTAGCTAGCGGTGAGGCCTCACGTTGTGGAAATCTGTCATTCGTGTATAAGACCCACTTTTTGGCGCTTCGCTCGCAGGAAGGTTCATCGCTACGCAAAATCGAGCTCGCTTATTCGTTCGCTGAAAATTTCATGGACACATAAACACAGGCTTATTTCACTCTTTAAATGGTTCATTGCTATGCAAGCAAAGGCTCGCTTCGTTCTCGGAAACGTTCATTGCTGCGTAAGCATAAGCTCGCTTCACTCACTAAAATCTAATTGCTACGTAAAGACTTAATATTGGAAGCCTCTCCCTTGTCAATAAAAAAAAAATTCCCCGTTAATACAATAATACAACACCCCTTTAAGATTATTTTAAAACGTTTGTGGAAAGCAAAATTAGAGGCTAAAACTACTTATGTTGAAACTCTCAGAGCTCTAGACCTATTCGAAGTCGCTTTTTGTGAAAAAATTAATTGAAAAACAAATTAAAATTTTAACATTCTTTTTGTCAGTCCAATTAGAAAGCCAAAACTACTTGTGTTGAAAACTTCAGAAATGTAGCCCAATTACAAATCGTTTTGTAAAATATTTGTTAATAAATTTAAAAAAAAAAAAAAATGTTAAATTCTGTTTTTCAAAAATCCAATTAGAAGGCCACAACTATATATGTTGAAAATTTCAAAGCTGTAGCCCTATTTGAAATCGTTTTGTTATATATATATATTAATTAATTAAAAAAATTCATTATTAGCGAACTAAACAAAAATTTAAAATTCAGTTTTTCTAAAGTCCAATTAGAAGGCCAAAACAACTTAAGTTGAAAATTTTAGAGTTGTAGCCCTATTAGAAATCGTTTTGTAAAATATTAACTAATTAATTCTAAAAATTAATTAAAAAGAAACTAAATAAAAATTTAAGATTCTGTTTTTCAAAAGTCTAATTAGAAGGATATAACTACTTATGTTGAAAATTTCAGAGCTGTAGCGCTATTAGATATCGTTTTGTAACATATTAATTCATTAAAAAAGAACTGATTAAAATTTTAACATTCTGTTTGGGATGTATACAATTAGAAGGCCAAAACTACTTATGTTGAAAATTTCAGAGCTGTAGCCCTATTAGTAGTCGTTTTGTAAAATGTTTATTAATTAATTAAAAAAGAACAAAATAAAAATTTAAAATTCGGTTTTTTAAAAGTCAAATTAAAAGACCAAAACTACTTATGTTGAAAATTTCAGAGCTGTAGCCCTATTAGTAATCGTTTTATAAAATGTTTATTAATTAATTAAAAAAATTAATTAAAAAAGAACAAAATAAAAATTTTAAATTCTGTTTTTCAAAAGTCCGATTGAAAGGTCAAAGCTATTTATGTCGAAAATTTCAGAGCTGTAACCCTATTAGACATCGTTTTGTAACATATTTATTAATTAATTAAAAAAGAACTCATTAAAATTTTAAAATTCTGTTTATGATGCATAAAATTAGAAGGTTAAAACTACTTATGCTGAAAATTTCAGAGCTCTACTCCAATTTTAAGTAGGTTTCTATAGAGCCACAGACAGACAGACACACAGCTTGTTTTATTATTATAGATTAACAGTTTTTAAGTTAGCAAAGGGGTTGGTATAAAAATTACGGATTGTAAATTTTTATACGGTCCCCAGTCCCCCCAACTCATTTAGAAAAATGTTGCCCATGAAAAAACATTTCCAATAAAAAAAAAATTGAAATTTATTCGACCAATAGCCACGTTGTTATTGGAGTTTAAAGTATTAACGCTATTTGGGGGGCCCGTACCTAAAATGAAATGAGGAAATATCATCTTATCGGAATAACAGCGAGCTTCTAGAATAGGTTTGACTATGGCAAAAAAGTTGTTGTTCATCGCCTAAAACATTATAATTTTCGACTAGAAACTGCTTTGGAAAAAAAAAATTACAAATTTTACAACACATAATAAACGGCAAACAAACTTATTAACAATTTTAATTAAGTAATTTTAAATAATAACATAATCAGAAAGCAGCGCTTTTTGTTAACACAAACACAAATAAAAGGTAATAGAAATGAACAAAGTGAAAAGGATAAATAACCTCTTTCTTAATTACATATGCTCTAAATGTTTTCTTTTAACTAAAATACCTAAGCCCACACGTGATTCAAATTCATCTTCAAAATTTGTCAGCATTACAAGCGTAATACACCTGGCAGCGGATAAAATTCGATTCTGCAAATCTAATAGACTCGTCGATTGTTTTTCATAGACCTTGCTTTTCAAAAATCTCCAAAGAAAGAAATCGAAAGGATTTGGATCTGGTAATCTAGGAGACGATTCTACCTGACCACCATAGCTTACAATGTTGTTTTTAAACATGTTGTGCATTTGTTCGGCAGGAAGCTGCTTGTGGGTGGTGCATCATCCTGTTGAAACAACGTTTTTTTAAGGTTTGCTAACACGACATATTCATCCAGAAAGTCAGATAAAGGTCCCTGTAACAGGTTCACATACTTTTTACCTGTTAATGTATCAGTAAAAGAGAAAAGTCCTACTAACGCTCCCTTCCATATGCCACACCAAACGTTAACATCGCACTTGATGCTTGTTTGGTCGGATTACATGGGGATTTTGCAGGGACCAAAAGTGTGTGTTTTGCCTATTTACTACCCCAGTTCTTGAAAACGTGCAACTATAAATCCAATTCTAGCTTGTTCATGAGGATTGGTTGGTTGTATTCAGATTATCTGGCGCCGTCAGCAACACGAGGGCTATAATGCGCCGAAACTTTCGTCATTAGACAAGCCAACATACATTTACAAACACCCATGCCTAATACGGGACTCGAACCCGCAACCTCACTGTCTAGAAGCCAGCACGCTAACCACTACACCGTTTGGTCGGCCTTGTTCATGAGGAAATTGCAGGAATCAAACCGTCTATTTTCATCCCCGGGCAAAAACTCTTGCACCAATTTAGGGCGATAAGGATGTGCACCGTGTCGATTTAAGACTCTCCACGTATGGGTATTTGAGTATCCACATGCTTCACTAATGTCCTTGACACTGAATAAGGGAAAGAAACACTATAGCCCAAATTACCACTCTTGAATTTTCGAATCGAGGACGTTTTCCTATGCTACCCGTTTCTCACAAATGCTTTACAACATTTAAAAACTTGGAAATTTTTGCAAATTTACCATTGGAAATTAAGCATTTGGAAATTTAATTGTATATTGTCTCGCAGCCTCTCGCCTATTTCGATTACATAGCAACCCACCATTACAGAATAATTTTCCAAACGCAATTGCTTTTTCCTCTGTATTTCATTTTGTGTATATCCCCTTAAAATATGTTAATGACCATGGGTGTAAAGTGGTATAAGTCACTAAATTCCATTTTTCATATCTCCATGAATATTGGTCGTACAAATTTCGATTTTTTTTTTTTTTTTTTTTTTTGAAATGTTTTTTCATGGGCAACATTTTCCTAAATATGAGTTGAGGGAACTGGGGACCATATAAAAATTTACAATCCGTAATTTTTATACCAACCCCTTTTCTAACTTAAAAACTATTCAGTAAAGATATTTTAACAATTTAAAACATTTCTTCAATTGGGACTATGCATCTATGAGCAACGGTACCAAAAATAAAGGTTGGCCAGGTTATACGGGGACACGCTGTATAGACAAAATATGAACTTATTTAACTGGTATATTTCTCGATTTCTTTTGCTGCCTTTTTCTTCATGACACAGTATTTTAATGTGTCGTGAAATGAGAATCAGTTTTTTATATTAGTTTTTGGCATTGTATTGTAACACCCTCATACCTTGAGGCAAAAAAAAAAAAAAAAATGAAAAAATTAACCAAAGTAAGATTTTTTGGAAGATTCTTTTTCTGTTCTTTAAAAACACTACGCAATAAGTATAGTGTTTCTAAAGTATATCTGCCAACTTTACTTAAGATTGAAGATTGAACTATGTTTTCTGGACACGAGATTTTGTAATAATTCTTTAAAATCATGACCATTTCAATTGTAAAATAAAAAAGGAATCTTGAACAATAATAATAAATATCAAAGTTTTACAAGGATTACTTTTTCATCATGCAATATTTTTTATTAAATAAATTGAATTAAAAGTGTAGAATCTCTTGTATATTAGAATAGCGGCGCCATCTAGTATCCATCTTCAGAACTAGTAGTGGATGCTGAATAATTATTTAGTTTTGTTAAGGACATTTTTATTTAGCGTTTGAAATGTGAATGGTAAATGTTTCGAAATCATTAGGTAAAACTGCATCTGTGTATAAGTTTCAGTGAAACTGACATTTCTTAAATAACTGACGCCGCGGACGTTCGTTTGGTAAATCGTGTATGGGGTGATTCAAGAAAAAAAATTCAATTTTCTAATCAAATATTTAAAAGTAATTTTTTTCTAATTTCTTAACTCACTTTTTTTTTTATCCTTTTTGTAAGATTTTTTTTTTTTTTTTTTTTTTCGTATGTGTTGCATAAATGCAAAGGTTCTGAGCGGTTGAAAGGCAATCATTATGGCTCTTCATCTATTATTCTACTAGTTGTTTATGGTAAGTCTAATATTATGCGTTATAATTTCGACTGTAATTAAATCATTGTTTTGAAATAAATTATTTTCTCCTTTTTGTATTACTGTGGAATCGACTTTGTTTTTAATAAAGTATGCCAATCAATGAGGTTAAATTATGAATAATTTAATAATGGAATTAATTGAGACTAAAGTTGGCAGTAGTGTTTTAAACTAAAAAATATTTTTTTTTAAAGTATTGTTTTTGGTAAAAATTCGATTTTTTTTTTTTTAGCAATACTACTCGATTTTTGGCATCCTGAGTTCAAAAAAGTGGTATATAAAAAAAGTCTGTTTTACGAGCCCCATAACCAATTTTAATTTCGAAGTAATTGTCTGTTAACTGAAAAGTCAACGACTGCTGATAAAAAAAAAGTCTGTATTTCAGAAATATAGAGCAGTTTTTTTAGGAGATGGTCTGGAGCTACAATCTCTGAAAGAGCATTACGTTAAAACATGGGATTTTTTACTAGATATAAGGACAATATGAAATTAAAAAATTTTGAAAGAAAAGTAATTAGGTTTTTTATGCTAAATTTAATATATATATATATATATATATATATATATATATATATATATATATATAGGCTAGCTTATATTAATTTAAAAAAAACTGCAAGTTGTTTTCTTTTCAAATTTTGCTATTGATTTTTTATTACACTATTGTTTTTCTAGGTTTTTAAAAAAAAAAAAAAAAAAAAAAAAAAAATTGTTTTAAAGCAATGCTCAGGCAGATATTGTAGCTTATAAAACTGAAGAAATTAAATATGATCTAATTATTAAAAAGAATATAGCTATTCAAAGTTAACAAACTGCTATTCTCCTTTTGCTATACCCTTCACAAAACATAAAAACAAAGATTTTAGTACAAATCCGTTATATGCAATGTCAAATTTATGTGCTAATGCAACTTATTATGACGACAAATGGGCTAATTAGTCTGCGAAGCGGAAATAGAAACGTATGTAAAAACGACCTTTTAGCCACAAC
The DNA here is from genome assembly GCA_963978545.1 of Linyphia triangularis. Classification (NCBI taxonomy): domain Eukaryota; kingdom Metazoa; phylum Arthropoda; class Arachnida; order Araneae; family Linyphiidae; genus Linyphia; species Linyphia triangularis. The sequence goes on along the minus strand of OZ021725.1, from coordinate 10,345,417 downwards.
CCATTAAAACTTGATAGAATACATTGTCATTAGAGGTCGGAAATATCGACCAAAATAAATATCGATACTATATCGTTGCATAGAAAAAAATATCGATACATGATTTTTTTAAATTTGATTTTCAATTTTGACAGAAACAAAGTTTTTCGGGACAAATTTTTACTTTTCATGATTGCTTTTTTGTAAGGTGACTACTTTTTTCAACTGAAATGGATCTATTGCAAAATATATATATATATATATATATATATATATATATATATATATATATATATATATATATATATATATATATATATATATATATATATATATATATATATATATATATATATATATATATATATATATATATATATATATATATATATATATATATATATATATATATATATATATATATATATATATATATATATATATATATATATATATATATATATATATATATATATATATATATATATATATATATATATATATATATATATATATATATATATATATATATATATATATATATATATATATATATATAGATTTGCTTAATTGATGCACTGATTTTAAGAAAAATTTAGATAATTTTCCATAGCTTTTAAGTGTATGACAAAATATTGAATATTGATGACATTTTAACTGTCTCTCAACCAAGTTCAAACTTTAGTTTTGAAGTTTTTGAAAAGAGAATAAAGAAAATCGAAAAAGCACATGGAACTACGAAACGATCATCCAAAAAACTAAAAATGTTTGAAAATATCGATATATCGTTAACTTTTATCGATATTTTTAATATCGATATTTTTTTAGAAATATCGATAAAAATATCGTCGTATCGATATATTGCCGACCTCTAATTGTCATCGCCAACGAGTGTATCTGCGCAGTTTCAGTTAGTTTGGATGACGGTGAGTGAGTCAATTAGCCCTCTGAAGAATTTCCGACCACAATCACATAAATAAAACTGAAGTTAATAAAAAAAGGATTTAAAAAAAAAGAATTTAGCCACCTTAAAGACTCGCATTGGGTAGTGTTGTTTATTTCTTAAGAGGAAGATCATTCTCTATACTCGCTATGTTACAATCTTCTGGTGCATTTAGAAACTACTTTCTATAAAACCTTGCAATTTGGTGAGTAGGTTTGAAAATGAGCCCTTCGTAAAATGACATAAATTAAAAACTGGAAAATAGCGTCTAATGTATTTTATTTTATATTTGAATACCTTACTTTAATGCATATGTAGCAACTTCACCTGGTTTTGTCTGTTGCTATTTTCATTTTTAATTGATAGACATTAAATGAAAACAATTTATGTCATTTCATTGAGTCATTTCAAATGTGAAGGTGGTTCTAGAAAGTAGTTTCTAAATGCACTGGGCTAGAAGAGTGTAACATAGCGAGTAGAGGGAATGATCATTACTAGGACTTCATCTTAAAAGAACATATAATATTTCAATCACTATCTACAAATGGAAAATAATACAGTGTCCTGTACTTCTGGGGTCTAAGATATAAAATATTAAGTGGAGCTCTTAGTAAGGATTATTCTCTAAACTCGGTAATGTTCATTTAGAAACTACTTTCTATAAAACCTTATAGTCCGAGAGGGGACTGCAATTTTCGGACCCCATCGAACATCATTCTGAATTTTTTATAGAATTTGGGGAAAAGTGAGTAGATTACGAATCCACTGGTCTGCCTTGACAAAAATGGCCGAAACTGATCGAAAATCGACTTGGAATGAGTTGAACTAAAATCCGATTGCCAAATATCTCATAACTTGCCAAAAAGAGAATAAACTTTTTCGTCTGGCAACCCACTGCATTTTGATTCTCAATGAGAAAACGCGCAAACGATTTCTGATATCTGGCTGGGAAAACTTGTACTTTATAAAAGTAAGCCAAATTGGTGACATCAGTTACGTCATCCGTGACGTAATGTTTAAGGCCAATTTGACTCATTTGTGAAAGATGCAAGGAAGCCATAGCCACACATCCGAATCGTCTGCAAACTTCTTAATTGAAAATTAAAGAGTGAGGGTTATCAAATAAAAAAAATAAAAAAAATGCTCATTATTTAGCAAATTATGGCTCATTTGGCAATTGGATTTAGTTCAACTTATTAAAAGTCGATTTTTGACCAGTTTCGGCCATTTTTGACACGGCAGACCAGTGGATTCGTAATCTACTCACTTTTCTTCAATTTCTATGAAAAATTCAGAATGATGTTTGATGGGGTTCAAAAATTGCAGTCGCCTCTCAGTCTATTAAAATTCGGTGAGTAAATACAAAGCGAAAAAAAAAAAAAAAAAAAATCCGAACGATGGTTATATCTTGTATTCTAATTGATGAAATAACAAAAGTCAAGTACCATTGTAAATCGTGGAAGGTCTTTATTAATTTTATATAATTTTTTTTTATCATGAGGGGTCATCTACATATTAAAACTAAACCAAACTTTAAAAAGTTCAATGGCAACCCCATAATATTATACCATATTTAGATTTAGAATCAGAAAACAGTCTAAATACCAAATTTCAAAATTTTCCAATGAGTGGTTAGTTATTTAAATGATGCAAAAAAAATATATATATATATATATATATATATTATAAATTAATGTTAAAAAGAATTATTATTATTATTTTTTTTTTTTTTGGCCATAAATTCTTATATAGTTAATATACTTTAGAATTTTTTGTTTCAAACGATAGTTTGTTTAAGGCCAACTATAAATAACATGCAACTTTTCCATTAAACAGATTTTTAATAATTAATTAATAAAACAAGATTTTTTTACTTCTATTAGAATTATCATTGAACCCCTCAAGAATTTTTTTCATTCCATCTTGACATTTGATTCTCGATATTTTAGCAAAAGTGTAAAAAAGCTCACTTTAAGGGACCGTATAATAGATTACATCTCGACGCATGCAAAACGTTCGATTTTTCCCCGCGAACAAGAAATTTGCCCTCAAGTTCGTCCAAAATATTTTTGCTCGTGAGTGAATTGTTTCTTAACATAATGAACTGAAATTTGGTATCTAGGGTAAACGGGGTATTCTAAATCAAATGAAAACATAAAAAATAGGGGTTCGTATTGAAACTTTCAAAGATAGAGTTAAAGTTACTTAGTATACTGCCCCCTAAGAAAAGCATTTTGCACCAGACATACAAAAAATTGTAAACAAAACATTTTGGTGCAAACCGCAAGGTTCTATGATAATTTGAACCGAAAATATAGCCATCGTGGTTTTTTTTTTTTTTTTTTTTTTTTTTGCGTACTGTACAAAAATGATCACGTAAGGAAATCATCGATACAGATAAAACAACTGGATAGACTGCTTAAAGCTGGGGAAACGAGCCGTTGCCACCGTGGAAGCGAGATGCTTGGATGGAGGAATTTGTATTGCCGATGTGGATTTTCTTCAATCTATATGGTATATTCGCGTTACTTTTGATATTTGGCAAGCAAAAAGGAAAAGGGAAAAGGGGGGGGGGAAAAAAAAGGAAAAAAAAAACATATTTGAAGAAAATAGTTTAACCAATAAATAAAACTGATCATAATAATTCTAAGTATAGGATTTGTATATTTGGAACAAACATTTGAGATTAGTTACTGTCGATATCTATATAAACGTGTTTTATCTTTATTGATTTGAATTCAATTTTTTAAATTTTAAATTACATAAATTAAATGTTTAAAAAATAAATTATTATCTACATATTATGAGAATACAGTAAACAAATGAAAATCGACTTTAAAAGTATATTTTAGAAGTAGAAATTAAAGATAATTGAAGAAATACAGTAAACCAGTAGAAAATCAGTAATAATAAGATTGCAAAATACAAATTCATTTATACTATAATTAATATAATACAAAAAGCCATTTAAGTTTCAAAAGCAAACTATATTATATTAATTTTTCATACTCAGTATTATTATATAACTTATGAATTTAAAGATACAGGTTTTGAAACTTGTTTATTGCAAGTCAAAGATATATTTGATCCATTAATTCTGAAGTGAGTATCTGAAAAAATCTTAATTGTAGTACATTAATTAATAAAAATTGGGGTTTCTTGTAAAAAAAATTGACCTACTTTTGGTACCATTTTAGCTTAAAAACTAAATCAAAATTCTTTGCCAATGAAACAAATTTAAGCAGTTAAACATTTACTCAATAAATCCGTCTAATATACAACAATTCATTTAAACAAGTATAGATTAAAATCCGAATTTGTTTTAAAATAAATAATAAAGTGTATTCTAAAAGATGAAATTTGAGAATTAGAAAACTATAAAGAAACTCGTGCCTTCCTGACACATAAACACTTCACTTTCTCCTAATTTAATAAAAACATTTAAATAAATTAAAATAAAATAAACTTCGTTAATTTAGTACAAGCATTTGTAAACGATTGCAAGAGGAGAGAGAATTTCTCTCTAAAATTCAAGGGCTACATTTTTAAACAGAAATAAAGCTGAAATACAAATTGCTTTCGACAGTTTGGTGGGACATCAAATTCCAACAAATAGATAAAAAAGACTTAGTTTTTAAAATAAATACGTAAGTAATAAAGAAACTGATAAACTTTGCCGTTTTGCAGACCGCAGTTTCATTATTAAATAAATTTAGAACAGAACTCTAGCATTTCGAGTTATTATTTCTATTTCCATTCCACTTTTTTTTTCTTCTTTTTTTTTTTTTAATTCAATTACTTAATGTTCATGAAAACGTATAAAAACATAGATTAAATAAAACATATCTAAAACAAATTTTCCAGTTACAAATAAACAGAGTAATTATTTTAATTTTTAAATGAGTGAACAAGTAGAGTTTTAATTTCGCTTTCTTTTCCCATTTCTTTGTCAAATGCGCTTGAAAACGAATAAAAAAAAAAAGGATTAAATAAATATAAATCAAGTGTTTTATAAGGGCCGCGTAGCCCAGTCGGGAGAGTATCGTTCTCGCAACTAGAAGGTTGCGAGCCCTGAGGTTGCGAGTTCGGGCCTGGGACCGACTAAAGACCGCCGTGTTCGCTAATGGTGACTGGAGCACGTTAAATCAGTCATGGTCGCAAAGTCCTCCAAGTTCCCATACAAATCAATACCTCTGGGGGTGGCAAAGCCAAGTCTTCTGGTGGAATTTTCTGCTTGGTACTGCCTCTAAATTGAGAAGTTCCACATACGGTAGGTAGTGCTGCCATCTATCGGGTAGCTACCGAAAGAGGTAGAAATGAACTCTTCGGTGGCTATAGGTAGACTTGTGCACTCCCTCTTGCGAGTGTGCTCTTACATCCTGTGCAGTACTGCCCACTACCGATATGTACGGGATATGGGGTTGGTACAAAATGCTTAAGCAGAGGTGCCTTAGTCCCCATAGGCCTTGATAAGAAGAAGAAGAAGAAGAAGTGTTTTATACTAGATCATAATATACTATTTGTTCTGAATTTAAAATATATTATTTATTATATGAATTGCCATATGAGAGATCAATCATTAACTACGAGCGATCAATGTTAGGTTGATTGTTTTCAGATTATCTGGCGCCGTCAGCAACACGAGGGCTATAATGCGCCGAAACATCCGTCATTAGACAAGCCAACATACATTTACAAACACCCATGCCTAACACGGGACTCGGAACCCGCAACCTCGTGGTCTAGAAGCTAGCATGCTAACCACTATACCGTTTGGTCGAACCTTAGCTTTTGAGGAAATACACTTTAAAGTTTTTTTTTATATACTAAATTTGTATGGAAATCATTGGTCGTTCAAATACTAACCCCTGGAATGAAAATATCACTAATTTTCATGGAATAAAAAATAAATAAGAAACTTTAAAATGTATTTTCTCGAAAGTTAAGAAAAGTCACTTAGATGCTTTTGCTTTTCAGTCCCTCAATTGTGATTCTCAATCATTGATGATCAATGAGGAACTTTCACGTTTTTTGGTTTTATTTTTAAATAAAAGTAGGGAAAAAGTTACGAAAAACAATACCATTCTTTCAAAAATTTGAGCTCGGATAGATAGTTAAAAAAATATTTAGTTTTTCACTTTGCGATTTGGCGGGAAAAAGCCACTTTTACGTGAAACGTCAACGCGCAGATAATGAACCAGTCAGAAACCTGTTTTAGACGTGGAATAAGTATGGTTTCTCCTTCAATTTGCGACTTTATCTCTGCGTAACCACGTCACGGTTTTTTCATGCGTTTTTGGTCACGTGACTTTTGCTTTGATTTCGGCTAATTTCAAACTCGATTTTTGATTAATTGAAAGCATAAAGATAAAAACTAATTGCACTGCTCAAATATATTCGTTGGATGACAGAAGAAAATACAAAAAATATTCATTTTCCTCACTTGTGCAAGTTCCTCAGATCACGTATTTATTTCACTCTTAAATTCAAAACAATTTCGAAGATTCGAATTATATGTTCGATCTCCCAGGCCAGTGGGCTGGTTCCACGCGCCTGACCTACTTACGGGCCCCGCGCCTTATTTATTTTTTTATCGTTTTCTTTGGAGAGGGGGAGGGATCAACAGCAACTAAAAAAACCCAGATGGTGCAGAGAGACCCCCCCTCCCCTTCTTGAAAGAGAAAAAAAAAGCATGAATTACGCAAGGAAAGTCAGGTTTGTTAGTGCGTTTGTGGGCAGGGGGGGGGGGGAGAGAGATTTGGAATGCCTCGTTGAAAAAAGAAATCCGTGTTTATTCTATGGTAAGAGAAGCACGTGTAGGACCTTGGGGTGCTGAAGAGAACCAAAAAGTGAATTCTGGTTTGCAGATGAGGTGGTACAATTGAGAACTTGGGGATGTGTATATATTTTTTTCTCCTGTGAAAAGCTAATATTAAAGATATCCATTTCCCCCCCCCCCCTTCTTCTTTTTGTGGTTTTAAAGAAAACGTGATTTGGTACTTAAGGTAAACAATAGAGAGGGAACCCTTGAATTCCACCTGCCATGTTGACCTTGAAATTGCATTTTTTTCAAACAAAGAAACGGACAAAAATTCGTCGTCTATACTAAACTCCAACTTAACTTGACATCACTAGACGATAGATCGTCACAGGGCTCGTAGGTATTTAATCCATTATGGCGGAGTTAAAGCATAATGTTCGCCAAACCCTGTAGAGAACAAAAGGCTGTAAGGTTTGGCGAGAATTATGTCTTCACTCGGCTAAAATGGATTAATTGCTTATGAGCACGGTGAAGATCTATCGTCTAGTGATGTCAAGTTAAGTTGGAGTTTAGTATAGGAACACAAACTACTTTGATTTTTCTGGAGAAAAGTAGATATTTCCTAGAGTATATTCTTATTGAAGACGTTTCCAACTGCACGGAGCAGTTCCCTGAAATCTCCTCCAGGAAGGTTCTGTCTCAATGTTGAACTATTATCCGTATTCTAGAGGCGGTGTTTCGATGCAGAACATCTTAGAGTTCTTAATAAAAATCCAATGCGGCAACTTCAAAAAAAAAAAAAAAAATAGTAATATTTGCATTCAAAAGTTATTTGTCACAAAGTTCTTTTAATTAAATACTTTATATTGACTTCTATTTTGTATGTATGTTTGTTAGTCGATGGCCGGCAAATCTGCGGATGCCTAATTAACCCCCTTGCCGTCATCGAATCGAGCTGAAACTTGGCAGATAGATTCGATGTTGATGGCTATGCATTCTATCAAATTTTTGGGGCTGCCACTGTCACTAAAAGATCGCTTTTACGGAATATTTATAAACCAACTTGTTGTAATCCAATCGCGCGGAAATAGCATGTGAAAGGTCATGGAAGAAACTATTTACTATGTTTATTTATTTAAATAAATAAATAAATAAATGAATGAATGAATGAATGAATGAATGAATAAATAAATAAATAAATAAATAAATAAATAAATAAATAAATAAATAAATAAATAAATAAATAAATAAATAAATAAATAAATGAATGAATGAATGAATGAATGAATGAATGAATGAATGAATGAATGAATGAATAAATAAATAAATAAATAAATAAATGAATGAATGAATGAATGAATAAATAAATAAATAAATGAATATATGAATGAATAAATGAATGAATGAATGAATGAATAAATAAATAAATAAATAAATAAATAAATAAATAAATAAATAAATAAATAAATAAATAAATAAATAAATAAATAAATAAATAAATAAATAAATAAATAAATAAATAAATAAATAAATAAATAAATAAATGAATGAATGAATGAATGAATAAATAAAATCAGAATATATAAAAGACATTAGGATGTGAGTACATAAATTCACATTCATTTTTAATGAATAAATTTTGAAAAGTAGTTTACCCGATATTTTGCTAATGAAGAACGCTGATGGCAACAGAAACGGCGCAATCCATAGAATAGATTTATATTAAAAACTTTATTTTTATGGATTGCATCTCTCGAAGAGTAGTGGAAAGAAAAAATTGCATCAATTTCTAGGATGAAGAGATGAGGGATGCAGTGAGAGATCTAGGATTTTCCTGAAGGGGGGGGGGGGGGCAACACTGTGCCTTAAGACAAGTCAAAATTGAATATTTAAAAAAAATCTTTAAAAAAAAAATCTATGCAGAAATATATTTCAAGATAATCCATATCCATTGATTGACTGACCCGCACTCTCTTTCGTCACATTTCTGACTTACTATCTTAGCGTAAGATGGTTAACACAGGCCTTTTGTTTTTTCATTACATATTTTATTTTAAAAATAAATTGTATTCGAAATGTATCTAGCATTTTGAACACATTAGTAAGCTAGATCCCAGGAGGTATCGATTATACTGAAGAAATTCAAATGAAAGTGGAAACTTGCTACTTTTATTTGTGACTAAATAACTAGGTATAAACCCTATACTCAATATATGCCCATAACATGCTCATAATGTAAGCATGTTATATATAATCACACTTATTTTGTAGATGTTATCTTATTTTGTAACTTGAAAAAAAAAACACGTAATTTTTCTGCTGCTTTTAGTTTAAAAACATATAAACCTTTTCCGTAGCATGCATCTTCAAATCCTTACCAATTATTGTTGACAATTATAATACGAATATATTGTGGAAATTTCATGGGGGAAAAAAATACTTGCAATTGTGAAAGGAGTAGCATTTCGAAAAAAGTTTAAAAAAATTAAAAAAAAATTTGAATTAATCAAAAATTATTTATTAAAAAAATTCTTTTTGGTTAGATTACGTTTACAATGGTACAAGAGCTGAAAATAAGTTTTCGGGTTCCACGTCCCCTTAAGACCGCTAAAAAAGTTCCCACGTATAATTATTAATTATGCATATACGAGATTGAATTTAAAAATTAAATTTCTTATCACAACATTTGATTTCATATCCCCTACTGAAATAATTTTATGGCTACGCCCCTGCCTGGTACATATTTATTAAATCATTCATACGTTAAAAGTATGAATGATACGTCAAACATACATTTAACCCTTTGCACTCGTAATTATGCTTTAGAAAGTTAGCAAATAACTCGGAATTTTTTTTCACGTTCAATCAAGATGAATTTTTTGGATGGAAATGTGTTCCAATTTAACTAGAAGGTTTGCCATCCTTAAATCAAAAATTTTAAAATATGGCCCCTGAATACACCCCTTGACCTAGGATGGGAATGTGGCCACATAATAATTTATTTTTTAACGTATCAAAATAATTTATTGAAACTATTAAGAATACTTAAGTATATTACACTACAATGCATTAACCCTTTGCATTCCGCTATCCCCTATCAGGGGACATCGTAATCTAGCAAATCACTCGGATGTGCCCTCTCAGGGGACATTAAAGTTTATTAATGATTAAGGAGAATTCAATTTTTCCAGCCACAACTTTTTGAGAAATACATGTTTCCCTGAAGTTTTCTCTTGAAATGGTACAATAAATCAAATCAAAATACGGTAATATTACCAAGATATATATAAAAAAACATTTCAGCGGGGATTTGTGTCAAAACATAACGTGAGAAGTGTTGGTTCACGACGGTCCGAGCACTTTTCTGTGCCCCTTGAAAGGAGTGATAAGGAGAGTTTGTCGATGGTTGGGTTTGTTGAAATTTACTGGCGCAAGGGTAACACTAGGGCTGAGCTGCTGGTAGCCGTCCAGAATAGTTCGGAGTGCAAAAGGTTAAAAATCTAAGAAATGTAATAATATGAACAAATTATATAAACAATATTTAGGGGCGGAACGTAATGCCGGCACCTCCACCAAAGCAAATCAACTTTGAAATACTTCGAACAGAAATGTTTTAGTTAAGTTATCACAGTTTGCCAAATACAGATGCGATGTCCCCTGTACGGAGACATACGAGCGCGATGGTAAAACGAGTGATGTCCCCCATACGGAGACATACGAGTGAAAAGGGTAAATGTCGTAACATAGATTCCACTCTTCAAAATGGCACTAAAAATTTCATTTGTCTTTGTGTGTGATATAATTCATACACTTTTTAGTGATCCACTATATCACCCAGTTGGAATGTGTGCATAATATTAAATTGTACCTGCTGTCCATAATTAAACTTTCCCTTTTTAGAGGCGTTTTGATGACATAGTAATCTCATCAGATATTTACAAAATTTTAAATACGTTCTACTGATATAAATCGGAAAGAGTTTCTAAAATATAAAGGCTTCATGAAAATACTTCACTTTTTTGAAACGAAACTACTAGGATAACAGTTGTTGAACATTTATTTTAAAATATATATTAGCTAATTTTCAAGGGGGTATACAATTGGCTAAATTTCTCCGATTTCATTTATGTTTTAAAAAATAATATCGATAGATCTTTGTTGAACGAAATCATAAGTTAAAATTTACCTGAATCACAACTTTAAATATTGAGTAATTAGCACCATGAGAGATACTTCTCAACCATGCGATTGCAGAACTTCAGGTCCAATTTTCTAGGTGATGATATTTTCTCCGTCTTTTGAAGTTTTAATCGATATAAGTCTAGAACGGTGAATTATAAATTTCTGAAATTTTTTACAGGTACTTTTTAATTTATTTCTTTTAATTATTCATATGTTAATTTAGAAGAACTCTAGAATTAAAAAAAAAAGTCGACGAAATGTTATTTAAAGTTTTGTTTAGATTTTTTTTTTTAATTCTAGAACGGTACATTATAAATGCCTGAAAATTTTTAAAGATATTTTTTAAATTTATTTCTTTAAATTATTTATAGGTTAATTATGAAAAACTGTAGAATTTAAAAAAATTGGTGAAAAATTATTTGAAGTTTTGTATAAATTTTATTAACTCTAGAACAGAACATTAAATTGCCTGACAAATTTTACAGGTACTTTTAAAATTTATTTCTTCTAATTATTCGTATGATAATTTAGAAGAACTCTAGAATTGAAAAAATAGTAAAATATTGTTTGAAGTTTTGTTTAGATTTTTTTTTTAAAGGCTTTAAAAAAAAAAAAAATTAAAAATGTTTAAGAAATTTTTTAAAAAATAATTTATTCAATGATTCTTTATGAGTAAAATAATGAATACAAATTGTGAATTGAATTATAAAATTTTGACTTAAATCAAAAGTAAGAATAATCAAAATTTTACACAAATTTAAATTAAAACACGTTACTTTAATCGAAAATAGTCTATTCAACTACGACAATTGAAATACACCTAACCACAAAAAATCGGAACAATTATTTTAAAATTGGATTTTTTAAAAATTTTGTGTCCTTTACCCCCTTCTTCATTTACAACTTTTAACATAAGTTCCAATCTACTCCGATATGCTCAATTATTCCTTCAAAAATCACTTCTTAGCTACCCCAAAAGTACAAATACAAAATTTAATGAAGATCTGTAGATTACTTTAGGTTTCTGTCAAAGGTAACTTTAAGTATGATTACTTTACATTATTTATAACTTCCCGGTTTCGCCTGAAAAGTCAAGATTTCATACAAATCCTCCCAGTGCCACATTTCGATCTGGTGGAGAAAGCTTGAACTGATTACTCATGTCTTTCAGCTATCACTTCCAAGTGTTCTCAAAAGTACGTATGCAAAATTTTCTGAAGAAGATTACTATAGGTTTCTATTCAGGGTTTTTAAACTATGATTAGGGGAGACCTGAGTACCTTGGACCGCCTTTTTTCAATGCACAAAAAAATGAGAAACTGAGCAGTTTAAAAATGTGAAATTGATATGCATACATCGGTATAGTAATTACTTCCCTTTGGGATAAGTATAAATACTTAAAATAACAGATTCTGTCATATAGAAGGTTTTTAAATGTATTTCACAAATGGCCCTAGGTACAAGACCTCGTTTTATCTAGGGCCAGTAGCTGATGTGCCTAAGGCCATTCTCTTTAAGTGAGGTTTCAGTCCATAATGAATAGAAAACAAACATACACAGATGAATTTTATAAAAGAAACAATATCAAGTAATTATCAGTCATTGGTTTATCATATAATAACTATAATAAATTGTAATATGTCAAATTATTAGTGAATTAGAAGTATTTTCATTCAAAACTGATTCTAAAAAATGAGCTGCATGCATTATCGCTTTGAAGCAAGAACAGATTTTGGTTCTGGCAATTTGAACACAATAAGCAACTATGTGACCCTAGGTACACGACTTGGTAATTTCATATAAAATGTCTACTACAAAAAATGCACATGGAGAAAGAACTCATTTAAACATCTCATTCAGTATTTAACGTTAAAAACAAAATTGTTTACTAGAATTCAAAGAAAAGTATTTGACTTAACTTTGTAAAACAATAAAAGACATGAGATGCAAAATGTTACTGCAGACCATATAAAAACGTTTTCCACTTATAACTTGTCACAGCTTTCTCCTCTAAGATTTCTAAATGGCTTCCAAAAGAGCAATTGGGTGTTGCCACTTACCCAAATGAGTAAAAAAAACTTGAAACTAAACAATATTAAAAAGTGGGGTATCCCTATGTACATGGTGGCCCTAGGTGGACAAGTCTCCCCAACTATGTTTATAATTTCGAGCTACAAACATTTCTGTAACATTTCCACACTATCAGTTGCGTCTCGAAGGGGAGAAAGTGTCCTCGCTTCAAAGTCATCGTCTTGCCTCATTTATTTGTGTCACCAATGATACCACTTGCTGCAACGGCATCTCTAACCTAAATTTGCTCAAAAGGGAAAAAGGGGAATCATTTATATTCAAGGAATTCCTTTTTCCCACATCTGACCCTGATCTGAATCGGATCCAACCTTGTGACTACTTTCGGTACAGCTTCCGTGTTCTTCCACATAGAACACCGTACCAGCAACAGTCCCCTTTTCTTCCAAAAAAAAAAAAACCTCCAAAAAAATCAGTATAAGAATGTTCAGTTCTTCAGCAGAATCTCCTTCCCGCCATTTCCAGACACCCCCTTGCAAAAAAAAAAAAATGTAGGGAAAAAAATGCAACCCACCCCCTTTCCGATTTAAGTTTTTGTATTTTTATTCCACCGTTGCGTAACATGTACACCTCCCCATACATATATATGTATATAAAAAATAAAGATGGCGTCAGTCAAGGTCCTGAGAAATGACGAGTGGAGTGGAGAGGAGAAGCAGCTGCTTTTTGCTTTTTTTATTTATTGTTATTTTGTGAAGAAGACTTGTTCCGGCCGAGACCCAGAGTAGGCACGTGTTCGACCCCCAATGGGTGTAGGGGGTAGAGGAAGAGGGGGGGGAGATGCTGTGAGAAATGCGGTCAAGGACAAGACGATTCGGGGATGGTGTGTGTCTTGGTGGAAGGTCGCAGAAGAAAGATGCAGCAGGCAGAAACTGAAAGTTACCTTCACTAGGGGCCCCCCCTTCTCTTTTCTGTATTCGATTAGTTTTTTGGATTTGCCAGCATCTTTTTAAAGAGTGAATGGGGTACCTTTTTGTATTTTAAGGTGGGGGGGGGTAAAAGTCGGATTCAGGAAGTGAAAGTGATTTTCAGGAAGTGGTGGTATGGTGGGGGGCACCTGATTTCAACAGTTGATGTTGGAACTGAGAAATTGGTTGGGGTAACTTTTGGAATTGTTAAATCCGTTTTGAGGGACTTTTCCTTAGTCATAAAATCTGGAGAAATTGTATGACAAAAGTAGAGGATGGAGTTGTAGAGGAAAAGTAGAGATAATTTGTTATTTAATTAGTTAAAATGTTAATTTCAGGGGTATGATTCCTTCAAAGAATTGTTTTATTTTAATCAAAAATGTTTTTTTATTTAATTACACAAAAAAAATTAAGTATTTGGGGGTGGCCCCCAAATACTTAATTTTTTTTGTTTAATTTCAATTATATGAAGAGAACAAAAATTACAAAGGTGCTCACAAAAATTCTCACACGACAAATTTTATACGGTAAGCAAAAATAGGATTGTTTTGATTGAGATACTTCTACATTATTGGTCCAAATTAACGAACTTTCATAGAACTTTCATAGAATGTTTTTAAGGTGCTCTAGAAATCCCTACCTTAGAAATTTCCTTAAAAATTCGAAAGGCGTAAAAAGTTGAAAAACGAATGCCTTTAATGCAGAATTCTCTTCCCTTGACCACCAACGACAGTTTTTTCTCCGTTGCTCTAGCAAGAGAGGATAACATAAAATTTATTGAAAAACATATTGCCAATTTTGCTGGTCTTTATCTTTTTGTTTTGGCCAATGTTTCAAAATCTGATTCTCCTCTAAACTTCATATTTCAATTAATTTTTAGAGGAAGAATTTGCCCACTGAATAGGAGATGGAGGTGGAATACAAAGAGAAAAAAGTCTTTCTCCTTACACCTCCTCCTCCTCCATCTCTTTTTCACTTAAAATTGTCTTTACAGAAAATATGAAATTTTATTGAAATTTATTTTAATTATCTTTGCTCTTTCAAAAATTATCAAATTCAATTCTCAATGGGTTCTACAGCAGGGGATCAATTACAGGGATCAATTACAGCATCAATTACAGGGAAATAATTTAAGAATTTATGATAGCGAATACATTTTATTTACTTCAAAGACATTATTCTCAAATTATTTTCATAAGAAACTTTTTTTCCACAATCAATCCCTTTTGTTGTCTTATATTATTTAGTTTAAAAGTTAAAATAAGTTACTTTTGGTCGTTCAAAAGGACTCCATCCTATAGGTAGTTTTTTTTTTTTCCTTTTCTTCTCTTCTTAATTCCATTAAATTCTACACTTGTTTTCAATGGAAATTTTTTTTAAAACTTTTATGAAGAAATTTTGAGGGTTTATCATGAAAACATCCAATCAAAGTCAAAAATCTAATTTTAAACTGCTTAACTACTTTCTGCCAATCGCAAAGCTAATTCTACATTCTCACCATTTTCTGTGACCCTTTGAAACTTTACAACTGGTCTACGTTTCTTTTAAAATTTCATTTTCACATATGTTTAAATTATTGACAGTTCGTAACAGTATAGGATACTAAATATACCAGATTTTCACATTTTTTAAAAATTTAAAAAATAAATAAATTATATTGGTAAATCTGAATTGGAAGAAAACAAAAATTAAACTCTACCGCAATTAGAATTTTTAATATTGAATAATTATCATCATGATAGTTGCTTTCCAACCATGCTATTCCAAAACTTAACAGTCCAATTTTCTTGGTGATGATATTTTCCATATCGTTTAAAATTTGGACCTATTTAACTTTAGATTATTAAATCATTAATACATGACAATTTTCACAGGTATTCTTTAAATATATTTCTTTAATTTGCCCTTTTGAATTACTTAATTAGAATTAAATATATATATATATATATATATATATATATATATATATATATATATATATATATATATATATATATATATATATATATATATATATATATATATATAAAATTTTATTTGAAATGTAGGACTTAAATTGAAAAATAAAAGCTTAATGATGATTAAGAAAAATCAAACTGATAATTTATTTTATTAACTTTTGTGCTTTATTTAGTATAAAAAAAACTTTAAATTGAATAATTAATCTCAGACTAAAACATAAAAATTAATTTAAAACATAAAAGTTATCATAATTTGTACAAAAAAAAAAAGTCAAATGCTTTGTTTTAATATAAAATAGTTTATCCAATTACAATATTTAAAATACATTCATCCCAAATATTTCAGAATGATCTTATTCAAATTTAGGTAAAAAAAAAAAATGTCGATTTTGTTCGTGCAAGTGATTTTATAAAGCAAGGCCTATTCTAAGGAATTTTTACGACTGCCCAAACTTCCGTCCCCCCCCCCCCCCCCGACATTACAAACATTATTACGCTAAACAGAGAATAAAAAAATTAAAAAAATAGGCCTATTAAGCAGTCTCATAATGATATTTTCGCCTCCTATGTATGGAATTTAAAATTGTGATTCGTCATGTTGTCGATCCATAAGTCCCCATTTATACGTTTATAATTTCAGGTCTTCCTAGTTTTTAAATTTAACACAAAGTTGTTAAAATGTAAACCTAATTATTTAACTTAAAACACTACTAAATTCGAGGCGTTAAGGGAACGAATAACCGCCAGAATAGCTTCGATTATGTCAAATATGCCAATTATTGGGTTGCCTGGTAAGAGTTTTTCTTGAAGCTGAAACTTCAAAAAAGGAAGGGTAGCTTAAACAAATAAAAAAGTCGTTTTAAATTTTATTATACTCAAATTCAAAAAGATGAATAATAATTGCACTCCTTTAATGAAATCATATTTTTAATTTCCTTGTTTTTCTATTTTTTACGACTGCCCAATATCTGATTTACGACTGCCCAAATACAATTTACGACTGCCCAAATAGGCCACGACTGCCCGTTAGAATAGGCCCTGTTATAAAGTACAGAGAACTTTTCTCTGATAAAAAAGGAATTACATGAATTAGTTTTATGTTTAACACTAATATAAATAAAGCACATATAGATTCAATTTTGTCAACGGAAAACGTTACATTGTTGTAAATGTATAAAAAGTTAGTTGATTTTTAAGATTTCTTTGTCTGACTGTCTCTGTAAAATGGCTTTCACTGGTAAGGGGCATTTAGTGCGGAAAGGATTACAATCTGGTTTCCCAGTAAAAGGTTTTCGTATCTGTAAAAGTTGTTTTACTGTCAGTGGTCATTTAGTGCGGAAAGGATTGCGGTTTGGCGTATCTGTAAAAGTTGTTTTACTGTCAGTGGTCATTTAGTGCGGAAAGGATTGCGGTTTGGCGTATCTGTAAAAGTTGTTTTACTGTCAGTGGTCATTTAGTGCGGAAAGGATTGCGGTCTGGCGTATCTGTAAAAGGGGATTTACTGTAACTGGTTAATTAGTGCGGAAAGGATTGTGGTCTGGCGTATCTGTAAAAGGGGATTTACTGTAACTGGTTAATTAGTGCGGAAAGGATTGTGGTCTGGCGTATCTGTAAAAGGGGATTTACTGTAACTGGTTAATTAGTGCGGAAAGGATTGTGGTCTGGCGTATCTGTAAAAGGGGATTTACTGTAACTGGTTAATTAGTGCGGAAAGGATTGTGATCTGGCGTATCTGTAAAAGGGGATTTACTGTAACTGGTTAATTAGTGCGGAAAGGATTGCGGTCTGGCGTATCTGCTAAAATGTTTTCACCGGCAATGGTAATTTAGTGTGGAGAGGATAGTGTGGAAGGAAAGGAACGGGAAAAACTTACTTTATCAATATAGTTGTCTTTGAATTTTACTATAAGTATGGAGTTTTATATTTTTCAATTATATATTATTTTTATTGGTCTATTGATGGTTGATGTTGAGGCTATACTGATGGTATAATTAATCAATTCTTAAATTACCAATATAAATTTAATTAAAACAACTAATGGAGATTAGAAGAAACCCAAATTTATATGATTTAGAGACATTTATTGAGAGACGAAAAGAAATTAATCCTCTCCTTTGTAGCAGATTTTCTATCAAGAACTTAGTTCATCATTTATACAATATAAATATTCGTTACTTATGAAATATGATGGGAGATTTAACAGTGTAATACCTCTAAAACAATAGTTAAACTATCTTGACTTACTTTCTTACTAAACTTACTTATGTTTGCGTACTGTAGATTTTTATAAAATTTGTCAGCTTGCATTATGTATTGCATTTTTCCAGTATGATTGTCAAACGTTGTGTCAACTTTGTGTATTGCATTGTATTATGTACATTTTATTGTATTATGTATATTGTATTGTATAATCCTGTAACTATTGTATATATTGCTTGCATTATATATTGCATTTTTCCAGTATGATTGTCAAACTCTGTGTCAACTTTGTATATTGCATTGTATTATGTACATTGTATTGTATTATGTACATTGTATTGTATTATGTATATTGTATTATATTATGTGTATTGTATTGTATATAATCCTGTAACTATTGTATATTGTGTGTATGATCCTGTAACTAAGCTATATTGTATGTATGATCGTGTAACTATCGTATGCAAATTATTTTCTATTTCTATATACGTGTATATATATATTTACTCGACCAACCCTGATGGGCCTTGAGCCTGTTGTTGGTCTTAAAATTTGTATTTGTATTTATTTGTATTTGCATATTGAAAAATAAAACTTAAAACATGGTACCCTGTAAATAATAAAGATAACAATCGCAATGATTTCGATTAAATTTTATTTCTCATTATGAACTGATGTAACAAATTGTTTATTATTTTTAAATTAAGTACATTATATGTTATAAAACATCGTAACCAAAGCTATATTTCAGAACCATTCTATTTATTTTAAAGGGTTATATTTGCAATGTATTAAAAATGATACTGTTTACTATGTTATAAGTAACTTACAAGGCTTTAGATTTGCAAGGAAGTGGGTTACAAAGAAAGAGGGCGATTATTAATTATTTGAACTAACAAATCTCAAAATGATACTACCGTCTATATTGTTTTAGCAAAACGCTTTGAGGCACAGCAAAGAAAGATCATATATATTCGAATGAAAACACGAAAAGTGTTGCCATAGACCGGTAAATGTGATACTTATAGTGAATGTTGGTCATAGTATTTTAATAAACATTTAGATAATCAACCCTAAAGATAATATTTAGTCTGATTGATCCCAGGCTACAGCTTGTTGCTCACGGGGTGATTATAAATAAAGTTCAACTTTCAAAAGCTGTAAAAAGTATCAGAGGTAAAAATGACCTGAAATGTGACCTGACAGTACGCACAGTAGGAGAAAATAGTATGGAATAAGAAAATAAATAGTTCTAAATAGGTTTTTTTTTCCATATGTCGTTCTATTTATTAATTTTTTGCTTATATTTAGGTTGAGTTGGAAGATGAAGGTTATAATTATTTGTCTTCGAATTGCATAATTATTAAAACTGATAATAGTTGGAATAACCCAGGTAGCGCAGCAATATTGGTCAGTGAAGAAAACAGGGTAGTGGAAGATTAGGTAATTCTGACCGAAACTCGAGCATCGTGCCAAAAAGTTTGATTTTTCAAAAAAATAAACAAGCCAAGAACATTACAAAACATTTTTTTTTTTTTTTTTTTCGTCTTTCATCCTTACTTATCAATAAAATATTTCGATTTCAAAAGTATTCATCAACATTTCTAAAGTTCCAATATATTTTATCATTAGACGAGATTAATATCTGTAACAATGGCTGGCTTACAAGAGGATAGGCCAATGTCGAACGATTTTGGTCA